>CM056396.1:11309909-11471820 GCA_029718625.1 Synaphobranchus kaupii | reverse complement strand
GAACGCATACCCAAAAGAAAGAAATATGCTGATTACCAGTCCATTAAGTCAGAAAAAAATATGAAAATCGCACATGAACATTTTTTTTTGCATGGAAATAACTGTGCGATTTTCATATTTTACAACAATGTATTACTGTCCAAATACAGATAACACTAAGGATGTAAACATATTAAATAAATGTTTGTGTAAACAATATATACACAAATGCTATTTTTATTTGTCAATAAAAATGTATAGAGATTCTTTAATTTATGCCTAAATTTATGTATTTATTTGGGCTAACATCTAGACTGTCTACGTCTATATTCATTAAAAAAATTAATACGTATTAACATAAATGAATATAAAAATGAGTGTAAGCGAATCTCACAATGTACTATTATTCATATATTCATATTCATTCTCTCCTGAATTATTTGTTTTGGAATAATTGTAGGAGTTTTAATACAACAGTGTTCTAAATGGAATCTCGTATGGTGGATTTTTCCCTGGTGTCATATTCCTAACAAACTATAAATAATGTGACCCTCGGAAGAAACTAAATTACATGCTGTACAGATAATTAATTAAATGAGAAAGGACTTAAAATGTTTTATTTCAAAAATGAAAACGACAGCAATTCATATAATTGCAACAAAAACTCTGAATGTTTGATATTTTTTAGAATTTAGAATTTTAAATATGAATGATATAGTGTATGAGTGAAATTTTGTGGAATTGTTTAGGTACGCACTATGGAATTGATTTCAGGGGGAAATGAAAAGTGGCCATTTTCCCCATGTTGAAATCTTCTGCTGCTTACCCACACCTGTGCTGATGCATACTGCACTGGGTACCCTTAAACAAAGCCTGTTTGGGCATTTAAAACCTCTAGTGAAGCTTATCTTTTTCCTTTTAGAGCAGCCTCTCTCTCTCTCTCTCTCAATATACATGTGAGCACATATGTAAAATCAAGTAATATGTATTATATATGTAATGTATATGTAATGTTTTTGTGTATTTTAGAATTTTTTGACAGTATTTTTGTCCTTGAATATCCAAGCTATCAAGCGCAAAAGCCTGGACTATATCTTCTTATTTGGAGCACTCTGTGTCACCTTTGTGTCAATATTTAAACTGCCATCAGGTCACAGATGGCTCTGCTTGCGCTGCAGAAAGAAATGCACTTCAGTATGAGTTAGTCCCAGTTGTCCAAACCTTCAGTATAAAAAATGGAAGTGCTTCATTTTTTTATCGCTCTGCTCAATAAGCCCATGACAGTGATAAAGAATGTGGAGGTCTGTGAATGTTACCTTGCTGTGGACGTGTGTGAACATTACCCTGCTGTACTATGTTGGATTGGGTTAGGGGGGTTAGGGCTGTCTACATTGCCTTGTGCTGATATGCCACCATTTGATTTTGCCTATGTGAGTTAAAGACAAGAATATTATTTTTATTCCAATTATTACATTTGTGTAAATTCAGATCATACAGGCATGGCAGCACAATAACAAAAATATATTGAAGAAAGCACAAGCCAACATACACAACATACGACTGCACAACACCAAGAGGGAGAACAAATCTTCCAGATTTTTTTAAAGATAAATATATCAAGGAACACCACAGGGGGAAATTGTACTGTAAGGAGGCACTCTACCTACATCTGCATACACTATACATGTGACATCTAAAAATAAAAGAGGCCAAAGAAATTGAAAAAATAGCAGGGAGAGAGGAGAAGAAAAAATGCATCACAATTACAGTTTTTTACAATCACTTTGGCACTAATTTCAGAACCTTGTGGTCATTTTTCAAAATTGTAGACACAAAACCCAAAACAGATAATCAAAATGCCCATTTTTCAAAAGTCTAAACACCTTTTTCAATTGCATGAATACAATACACATAAACCTCAAATAATTTGTTCACTGAACCAAATCATTTGTTCACAATGACACAACTTACCATCAAAGTATTAGCATTTCAAAATGCAATACACCACATTACATATGATGTGACTGTCTTTTCATTTCATTACAATGCATCTAACTATCAATTAATCCAACTGCTCAAAATGATAAGTAACTGTAGCATTACTAATAATGCATAGGTTTATGGAAACTGATTACTGTAGCAACATTCCATGTTTAGATCATGAATGTTTTAGGATAAATAAATCTATTGACACCAATTACTTTGGAACATGAACCAATTTTACTACATTATCTTTGAAATATGTCATCATCATCCTTTATCAGATACTGTTCCTATGATCCTATAGGCCATTTTCTTGGCTTTTCCAGTAATAACTCGTTACCGTAATGATGATTGGTTTCACATTGTGCTAAGAGTATAAAAGGGTCTGTATCCACCTGCAACAACATAGCAAAAACATGGAGCAGGCAGCTGATCCACGTCAGAATAGAGCTCAAGCAGTGAGAGGAGGATGAGGAGGAGGCCGAGGACGTGGTGGTCAAGGGAATGGCAGAGGATAAGTACCCCTTCATAGAGGTGGCCGTAGACCTTGTCTTAGAGGAGGGCTAAGGCCTCATCAGAGAGGTGACCATGGGCCTTGTTTGAGAGGGTGGGGGGGTGTGTGTGTGTGTGGGGGGGGGGGGGGGGGGGGGGGGGTATGTGGTAGAGGACAAGGCCACGGACCAAGACAGTGATGGCAACAGCAAAGAGTGTCCAAAGAAATTCAAACAATAGTTGTAGACCTTGTCATAAATCGTGGCATGACAATGACAACAGCTATAATGATTCCAGACAAACCTCAGGAGATGGCCTCGATCATCACAACTTTCCACCATGAAAACCGGTAAGTCTTCACATTGCACTGTGCATTACTCTCAATTGTCAAATTACTGTAATGACAATGTATTCTTTGTTTTCCCTGACAGAATTGATGTACGCCTGACCAAAATTCAGAGGCACATCATTGACAATGGCGACATGTTCAACAAGGTCGCCATAAGTCTGAAAACTAATGCATTCTGAAAAGGCATCAGGTGTCTCTACAAGAGATGGTGCTTTTTGAAAGTAATGCAGATAGAGTGAAGCAACTGCGTACTGAGTATGTTCAGTTTCAAGATTCCTGTTGTCAAAGATTCAAGTTTGATCTACATTATTCTGTTGGGTAATTTTCTTTCAATTTCTTTTAGAGGGTGATGGAGCTGGATGCTGCAGAGAACCACCACAAATTCCTCTTTGTGTACGAGGCAGGCTTCAACCTAGCCAGAGGTCAGAACTGTTATTACTGTATTTTTTTGTTTTTGCACTGCAGTTAAGGAAGTTTTTTTCACTCTGTAGCTATAATTACTGTATTTATTTGTTGCTACGATTCAAAGAAACCTATGTTGTAATTGTATTTTAAAAAATAAATTCTGATTTTGTTCAATGATTCCACTCTGTTCTACTGTCTCTACTATTCCCTTTATTTAGAACCACAAAAAGAACCATATTGAAACCTGTATCAAGTATTTTTTACTGCAATATTAAAGGATTGTAAAAACAACTAAACAGTGAAGCTATCGGTATCTTGTGTTCGGGTGATCTAAGCTAATGTTTCTTTCGTATTTCATGATAAATTAGTTATTTGAACAAATGATTCTGAAGTGCAAGATTACTTCACAGATATGAATGCACAATGCAAGGTTTTGAACATGGGACAGGCTGTGCTCACCGTTTTGAGTTTTGTGTCTAAAGTTTTGAAAATTGAGCACAAACTTGTGAGATTAGCGCCAAAGTGATTGTAAAAAAAACTGTAAACAAGTTTGCAATCACATCGCACCCAAATGTGCACATTAGAAGTCATCAGACACTCACAATTGTATGAAATTGGGTGGATCAGGCCCTCCATACTCAGATACTGAATACCACTGCCCATTCTTTTTCCTCTCTCCTCCTCAGACCTTCCAACAGTCATTCTATCACAGGTCGATTCTTGAGAAATGGGAGGAGCAACTGAATAAGAATTCCTGAACGGTGAGCTGGCCTTGACAGATGAGGTGTTCCTCCTTAATCTCTTAATGTTCTCATTTAGATCTCCGGCTCGATTAATTCGCTTTTGAGACACGCCGAGTCGGTTATTGGACCACAGCAGACCCCTGGAGGAGCCCGGTTCCATTAGCGAAAGGCGGCGATGGTACATTGCGTGCTCAATTTTCAGCAGGTCGATGAGTTGTTCTGTTAGACTGCTGATGGAACCCTGTCCAGCTGGGGACACAGAAGAGCAGGACGGAAGTCACACCATGCTACCCTTGTAATCAGTAGTGTAGAGGGGGGTATATGTGGGTATATGCAGTATACCCACTTCTTTCTTAGAAGTGGGTATACTTCTATACACTGGTGCACATATCAATTAAGAAGTAATCAATTTGCTAAATTAGAGTATACCCACTTCTCTAGAGTACACCCACTACTGCAGCCACTACTACACCACTGCTTGTAATGGAACAAGGAAGTATTGTAAATTACCCATTGATGCAGTCATTTATGACGTTGTTTTTCCTTCAAAGGGCTAGTTGACGATGATGATTCCTGAATGAACATACAGTATCTGAGGCCTGGGACAGGGAGCATTCATTATTTAATGTGTCAGATGCGATCTTGCCACATATCAGCAAAATTGAGATAACAACGGATAGATGTTCAGCTTTCTGCCATCCATAATCCATAAGTTATGAGAAGCACATCACCAACAGCACTGACAGCGTTGATAAACTGCTGTTCATTTTTTTCCAAGTGTCGTGACTGTTACAGCCACTCCCTGAAATGACCGCAACATAAAAAGGCACTGAGACGTAGAGTTGCAAATAAAGAAAATAATTTTATTAAACAAGGGGGAAAAGGGATAGGGAGCATATGGATGCGTGATTGCAGGTGTGTATATGTGTATGTCGGTGTATGTAGATATGTGTAGTAAAGCAAACAGGTCAGTAGATGAAGAAAATACGGAAAAACCACGGCCCAAAAGACACTCGGGGTTATAGGCCGTGAGGGAGAAAAACCGTCCGACTCGGAAGCACAGGAACAAAGAAAATAGCAACTCCAGAGAACTGGGCAAACCAGTCTTTTAAAGGTGTGGGCACAGGTGACTCCAATCAGTCAGTGAAGCCAATCATGCAATAAACTCTGGATGGGGAAACAAGGCAGACAGAGGGAGAGACAGGCACACGTAACAGTGACCAACTATATCCATTAAGGTGTGGATACCATGGCAAAACTGATCAAAGAGACAGTGGCTCTTTGAAGCTGTCAGTGCTGCAAGGCATGTGGCGAGAACAGGACAGGAGGTAAAATTAAATGCATTCAATTTATAACACACAGCATTACATTGTGTTCATTGCTCCAACTTTTTTATGCACATTTATTTCTCTAGTCTTCTACTTTTAGAAGAGCCGAGAAGCCCAAACTTGTTAAATTGGCTGCAAATTGATCTTTTAGCAAGACAATGGCAACACCCGCCCCCTGCCTGTTAAAGAGACTGCTGCGGGTGGGAGAACAGAGAGAGCAATAACTTCCCAACACAAAAATACTTCCGATCTAAATGAAACGTGTAATTAATTGTGTCAACAGCAACGTCTGTTGCGCTAGTCTTATCAATGTACTTTGGAAGCTTAACAAGTGACGTTTCATTCAGACGCTTTTGATGCACCTGCTTTGATGTTGCAGAAGTGCGCCTATCTTTGTTTTTATTTTATGATTGGCCGTGCAATAATTTCAAGGAAAAGCACATTGCAAAGTTTGTTTTTGAGTTCCTGCATTAGTTAGATGTAGGCTACATACAGTAACGTTCATTATTTTTATGTTCGGTAGAACATGCGATGCGATGGTATTTGATAAAATATGCAGAAGTTGGTGGCCAAAAATACCGGTTACCCAAAAGGATTTACTACATGGAACTGCTTTTATTCTCTGAGTGGAGCTGACCACCGGTAAAGGGCTTGCTATGTGCCCCTTCATGTGAAATGTCCAGACTTCACTATAATACCTGTGGCATTATCTGCAGTATATATAGACATGTCCGTACATTTTTGCCTCTTGTCATCTCTGGTGGCCCAGTTTTTCATAACCAGATGCAAGATGGCACATCTTTAATTAAGCCACTTATTTTAATATTCAGATACATGCCATCTTTCAAACATACTGCATAACCCATAACATCAATAACTTATCAGGCTATGATGCACACTACTTTGATGCTTTCAATTAAGTAGTCAACCATTACATTGCATTATTAAGTAGTGTTCTGAATATAAATATTGTAAAAACATGCAATGTTCAATTAGATGGGATCATGTTGTTTCCTGCAAAGAAATAAATAACTAGATTTTGTAAACGTCCATATTTTAATATTTTCCAAACATCTTCTCGATATTGTAAGGGACTGCAAAAGAGCCCAAACAAAAAGCACAACCATAAAGGGTTGTACACCAGCAGTGTTAGATTTATACTGGTATTTTTTGCTGTGTGCAATACATAATATAATTCGCTTTTTTTACATGTTGAATTAATTGCATAATAATGCACAATTAAGTAGGGTAACCATATATTGGTTTTCTAAAAAAGAGGACAGGGTTAGGCGGGCGTTATGAACATAATACTAGGCAATTTGTTTGTTTATACAGTATATGGTCTATGGAACAAGGAAATCCTAAACAGACATTTTAGGAATTTAGAAATCCCGCCTGGACGGATATTTTCAGTCCCAAAAAGAAGAAACGTCCGGGAAAAAGAGGACGTCTGGTCAGCCTAATTTACGCCAGTGCCTCAAAACCATTGAAAAAGTGCAACATTTGTCCCCTTACTCAAAATGCACAGAATAGTGGAGGGCTCGGTTGACAGTGCAAAGCTGTTATTTTGCTGAAATCCATTTCTGTTTTGAGTATTAAGGACCTGTTGTTACTTTACATGTACTCTGTACAGACACAAGTTAAAATCCAGTTCCAGTTCAAACATATGGACCACTTGTTGATATTGACATGCAAACCAATTCTACTTCAAACCTAGAACCAAGTTTTCAAAACTTGGTTCTACTGACACCCACATACATTTCTTCTATTCAACTTTAGTGGCAGTACAAATATGAATGACTGACAGCATAAATGTGTATGGAGAAAATCTATATTTTTATACAGTAATTGTGTATGGATATATTCTATGAAAATGTAGGTAATTAAGTCTAAATGTCAACATTATCTCCTGGACGAGTTCATTCCCAATCGTCTTCCCAAACAAAAATGCCAAATCAAGTGTCCGTTGCATTTCTCAATTGGGGCCGAACCACTGAAGGTCACTGGGTTTGTAAATGCCCATGCATTTATTTTTATGAAAATATTCTTGAGAACTTGCTTTGGTGATATGAATGTCATTTGTGCATTGGGCACTGAGCACGGAAGGTAATGCTGTTAAAACAATAACTGTGACTAATGCTATAATTTTCATAGAATTCCAACAAATTACGCAGCAAATAGACTTCAGTCCCACCAAAAAACAAGAAACAGATAAACTTATATTTCCTTGTATAAAACATCTCTTGAACATCTATCTATAAAGGAAATCCTGTCTGTCTCTGTCTGTCCATCTGTATTTTGCTTTGCTAGACAACCGGGCACTCTATGAAGTTGAAATTCGCTAGGTATATTGCTCAGGACCCAAGGAAGTGCAGTGTCGACATTGAGGTTGATTGGATGAGCGGTTCTCCAGAAAAGAAGCAATTTGTCCTAAGAACTGTAGGAGGATATAATCTGAAGCAGCTAGAGGGTACTGTGCATTGGAACATTGTCAACATTCCACCATTCATTTCAATGGCACAGAAATGGACTTTTAAAGGGGACATGAAGCACTTGGTAAAGTGGCTCTGGTTTGTTAGCTTTTTACCTTAAATTAGATATGAATGTGCGTTCAAATCTCAAACCGACCCTTATTTGCTGGAAAAAGAAGTTACAATTAGCTTTTTTCCAGTAGGGCGCAGCCATCTTGGACCAACTGCGGTCGTGACGTCACTAGGTTGGTTGGTCTCTGCTGCTCAATGTAGCTGACTTTCAGTGAGCTCAACGATGTATCGTGAGGAAAAAATTAAACAAAAAACACACAGACGGTCTTTTTCTATTGTCCCGAGATGCTCAAATGAGTATTACCGAACAAAACTTAATTTAAAACTTAATTTCCACAAACTGCTTCTGACCATAGCTACTAATGCTGTGGCCAGCCGGCAACTGCAGCACTGCTGGATTGCTTTGATATTTTAGTTAACAGTCTGCAAATATATACCTACCGCGATCTAGCCTCACACACTAACACTTATTTTATATAGGCAATATTAGCTAGACATGACTTTAGCTCCCAAACCGTTTATCAAGGCAATGCAGTGGCACTGCAGTTGCCGGCCTGTCAGGCCACAGCATTAGTATGGTCAGAAGCAGTTTGTGGAAATTAAGTTTTAAATGAAGTTTTGTTCGGTAATATTCATTTGAGCATCTCTGGACAATAGAAAAAAAACATCTGTATGTTTTTTGTTTTATTTTTTCCTCATGATACATTGTTGAGTTCCCTGAAAGTCAGCTATTTTCCCATAGGAATACATTGAGCAGCAGATACCAACCAACCTAGTGACGTCACGATCGCAGTTGGTCCAAGATGGCTGCGCCCTAGTGGAAAAAAAGCGAATCAATACCGGGGCCCAAGCAATCGGCCTGTTCCGACCGGGCACGTTTTGTACAGGCACAGGCACGGGCACGGGCACTGCCCTAGTTTATTGAATGCTATAAATAGCCATGTTCTCTACCTCAGATGTTTTTGACATCCCACCCCCCTTTTTAAAACTCCATCCACATGTATCCCAAATTTTATTCTATGGCACAGTCAACACCTTAAAGGTTAAAGTGAGATCAGATCCCCAGAACCCAATCCCAAGATAAAATACATCAAAAGTACTAATGGTTCTTACTGCTCTCAATAAACCCCAATCAAGTGCATAATCTGTTTTATGGAATTTTATTCAACTGAATGATACTGCACTGGAGACACAATCTTTTGGCAGGTGAGGGCCGTCTCTTCATGCCCCCCCAATCAAAGCAGTCTAGAAACGGCCCTGTGGCAGGTGATATCAAACTTCCACAATTTCCCTTTTGTGATATCAGGGTGACTGCTGGGTAGAATTTTGCCAGGATATGAATTTAGTATAACTCTACTCTGTTTTGCATAGCCTTAGTGTTCTTTCAGCAGCTTTAACAATGACTATACAATATGACATAGCTTCTATCATTCTCAAAATAGAGAAAAACATTGTGGGATTGTTGAACTACTATGCTACTGGTTCAGTATCATTGATGCCATAGGCTGATCTCATTGTGCCAGCTGACGGTGACTTCTGTACACTTGCATGCTTGCAGAGCCTCAGCAAAAGTGTATATTGCAATTGAGTCAAATGCAAACATACAACTATTGACAGCTTATTGTGGAAATGCCAAATATCTTTGCTTGGAAATGCATTTTATTCACCATATGCATTTGAGCTTTGAAATATTGAAAGAGATTGCTTAGAAAAGCAAGACAGTTACTTAGCTGCATTCATTGTCCATGGACACATTTGTTGTGTCTAATTGCTATAACTGGGCAACTAATTTATTTATTTTAGATTTTTTAAAGAGGAATCCCTGTGGGGCAGATGTTTTGTACACAAAAAAGGCACCATAATTTCCTTCCAAGCACAGGGAGAGACATTCGCACAATGAACACATCACCCTGGGAGATAATGGCTTGGTACAAGTAAAAACATTGATCAGGATCCAGGGCCTGCTTCAGGATAGTTTCCATTCCATTTTCTATTGTTGAAATCGTGAAAACAAGGGAGATGTGGTTTGAAACAGTAAACAGCAAACAGTCAACAGAAAACAAGGACTGTAGAACTGGTGAGTATGTGAATAACTAAGGCATGGATTCAATCAGAAATTCTATTAAAAAATGATCGCAAGAGTTGGAACCCAGCTTGGCACATTTAGCATTCAACAATATTTTTAAACTAAATTCCCGCTGTGTCCACTTTGACCAAATCCAACACATTACTGGTAAAATTCAATTTTTAGGAAATCCTGAGTAGTACAGTTGATAAAGATGCTCCTCACAAATGTATGTGGAGCCCTAGAGTTTCAAAATTGAATGTGGGCTAAGTCATTAGCCAACCATGGGTCTACTGTAGCAAAAGACATTTAGCTAAAAAGTCACTGCTTCCATGCTTGGGCGGTGGGCACAGTACAGTGGTGACTTGAGAGACTTAGCTGTAGATGCAGAAGAAATGTAGAAGGAGAAATGGACAATGTTTCTTGGTTGGACACCATAGTTAATTGTGAAACTTGCAAGTATACTGTGAATCTTTGTATGTTGTTAAACATCAATAAGAATGACTCATAGACATTTAATTGAAAAAAGAACTTGATGCAGTCCTTGATATTTAGCAATGACTGCAAGGGGTTTTCACAGAACCCAGCAGCATTGCGCTGGCCCATACACATGAAAATAGCATTCTAAAGTGCTTTTAGGTCTTGATATGTTAAAATATCTGATGTCAAACTGTGAGGGGTTACATAGCATCTTTTAAAATGGTATGGGGCTTTTGCCTCCCTCATGTTTTAGAAAACATCTTTTCTCAGACCACAAAGGTCAAAATGAACCGGCAAGACCAAGTTGAATTATTAAAATTTGCAATAAGTCTTGGTGACATTTAAAATATATTATAAATTCATAGAAAATTGTTAGGTCAAATCACTGTTATCACACAAGATTAGACTCTCAATAATTTATATAGGATGCTGCTTTACCACACAGCGATGTATGAAGGTTTTGGTTGAGAAACATCTACGTTAGAGCTAATTAGAATAATTTTACAGTTATCAGATAAATCATTCTTTTGGTAGGAATGGCTTGATCCAAAGGAGTGTATTTACATATTGGTATGGCTCATTCAATATAGAAACTACATCACATCTGGATGGCAGAAAATAGACAGACTTTACCCATTGTGAACCCCAATAAATTTCTCACTATCATATCAAGGTGATACATCAGAACAGAAGGGATTATGCTAGAAATCTAATAGGCTATGAGAGAACACGTTTGTGTGTACTGTGGGGTACTATTCAAATATTTACAGCCTTTCTTATTTGTTGTCTTGGAATGTCTTAAAACCATTTTTCTTTTTTTTCTTTTTTAAACCAGTGCTCCATTGTGACTAAAAATACTTAGATGTTCTGTATAAGTGGAGATAAATGTCACCATGGGCAACCACGGCGAGTTCCTGCCTTGAGCATTAGTAATGCCACTTTGTGCAGATTTCTCTAATTCACCCTTTGAGAAAATGTAAATGCTGTAAATGAGGACTGGTTAAAATCGTTGTTCGCTAGAAGAGCTGAATAGCATGTTAGCTGGCTAGACATATGTATGTAAAAAATAAAAAAGCATAAATGACATATAGACCAATACCAATATTTCAGAAATGCTGTCAATGAATACTGTTGAAGTGTATATTCACAATATACAGTATACTGTACACAATATTTTGATAAAGACATTGTAACTTTGCATACTATTCATTGCAAACCTCTTGTTTTAACACATACTGAATGTGTGCATGGTCCATTTTCTATCTGAGGAACAAGTAGGGATATGCATAGATTACAATAGCTTCATATATTTCATTAATTTATCATTATTCAGGCAACGTGTAGTAAGATGACCATTACAATCATCACAGAATCTAGATAATCATAAATACTTGTAACCCTGATTGTGTAGATAATATAGTTTAATGACATGCTATTTGCAGTTACCAAGTTCCCTTAAGACCTCACCATAGCAATCAGCTTCAAGTGGAGGCTCCAGCAAGACTATACAGATACATGCATACATATATAAATATAATATACATATAATGAATGATATTCCTCCAGAATGCACACGAGACACAACAGAAGCTCATGACACACGCGGCTCCTTCACTGCCTCTCTTCGCTGTTACCATGGTAATGTTCATGACATTACTTAATTTAACCTTAGACAAACTGTTCCTTTGCCAAAACCAGGGAAACAAAGGTCGCTGTCATTACCATATCCAATGCTATCATTAGAGTCGAAGTTAAGAGATTAAGTCCCCTGACTCATTATACACCTCTTAATATAATTGTGTCCTACATTACAATCATATAAGATCCCACAGCATTGCTGTAAATGTGGAAATACGTTCATGAAGACAGATAATATGCTAACTGCAATTAATATCGCTGCAGATGTGTTTGGGATTCCCGCAAAAATGCATTACGATTGGCATAGAGATGACAGAAATATTTACATTTGAAAGGGCTAATATGATGGAAGAGACAGGCCATTTCAAACAAAGTTCTTTGACAGATCTAAAGGAAGCAGGCATATTTATTCACACATTAATATCAGACATATTAAGGACTAACTAATTATCCCATTAATGTCTATTATGGAAGTTTAAAGATTCCTTTAGTACACTTGTCAAACTAGTTGAGCTGATCAGAAATGTTTTAATTGGCCAATGTATGAGGCTACAGCGTGGGTTTTTCTTTACCTCCTATTTTTAGGTTTTCAGATTAGCCATGAAATCATCGCTAGAAACATAGGTTAGGAATGTCAGATCTTGCTGTAAAGCAGTCCAGACTCTTGCTGTAAAGATGAAAAAAGAAGTATGATAATATATTACTTTTTAGAAAGTATACAGGTGTCTACATATGTCCAAACCATTTATATAGAATTCATAAGGGATTTTTGGCATTAGTGATTGCTTTCTGTTTTAAATCTATTCTTTTTCACTGAAAATTATCTCTTGCCCTCTCTCTCTCTCTCTCTCTCTCTCTCTCTCTCTCTCTCTCTCTCTCTCTCTCTCACGCACACACACAAACATAGACGCATGTACATTTTTTGGTAACCTCAGTGTATTTATTATAATGTTCTCAACAGTATATCATGAATTTATGATATACTGTTGAGAATTGATTTCTCTATAAAGAAATATTTGAATTCTAGTTGAAAAGATCATATAACATGAAAACCTTTGAATTGTTCAATTGCACATCACAACAACTAAAAGCGTGTAAACACAATTTAGTACCATTTATCCATGACACCTGTGCTCCATCATCAATGGATCATTGGCTGGCACAGTTCTTCTGAAACACGCAAAAATGATCAATTAGATTAATGATTTTATCATACTTTTTGTGTAAAAAGTTTACTTGTTACTATCAAACCAATATCAAATATCATCATGTGACATTACTTCCCTGTGTATATAACCCTGTTATTTCTGTCTGTCTTCGCTAGTTCCTCACTAAATATTTTGTTACTGTGGTTCTTAGTACTGTGGTTCTTAGTATCTACTGTGTTATTCCTTAGTATCAGTTTCTGAGATTTTGTTATCCCTTGTCCTTCCCCTGTTATTTTTCGTTGTCTATTCTTCGTTTTGTTTTCTTTTTGTTCCTCTTATTCCTCCCCGGTTTTGACCCCTGCCTGTGTTCTCGCGACCCTGTTTTTGGATTCTGTTTTTGTGCCTTTGCTGTGCCTTCCCGGTTCTGACCCCTGCCTGTTCTGTGACCACTCTTTGGACTCTGTCTTTGTACCGTTGCCCTGTCTCCCTGGTTTTTGACCCGGCCTGTTTTACCTCGGATTGCTGCCTTGCCCTTAATTAAACTTCGGTTTTTTTTTTGTACTCCTGCCTGCGTTTGGGTCCTTCCCCCACCAGCCCGTAACAGTATACACCTTAGCTGATGTGTGATGAGCGTTCTTGTACAAAATGGCTGCCACGTGTCCCCCAGGTGGCTGCTGCCCATTGGCGTGTGTGTGTGTGTGCGTGTGTGTCACAAGAACTAAAGTCCTGATCACCGATTCAGATGGAGAGCCATGGACTCATGCATACTGTAGAAACTGCATACGAAATGCATAGAAACTGACAACGTATTATGGATGTGGAGCTACTATTATAACAATTTCTTCCAAAATGTTAGGTCAGATGTTTTCTTCAAGTGTTTCTTACTATGGATATCTGGATGGGTATCTGGACTCTCAGTGAACCTCAGAAAATGAACCTGATATTACCTATCAGCCTACGGATCCATTGGTATTATCACAAGAGACAATAAAATGAATAGTCCTTTGTGATCAACAACTAAAAATAGTATGATACAGAAATGGCAGTATCTGAAAAATTAAAATGAGTTGGTAGTCACATGACTGGTATCGTTGGACTCAGAACAAGTTGTATTTTAATAATATGTGGGGTTATTCCGTACAAATATGACATTTTGAGTACCAGATAAATGATAAAAGTCAATTTAGTGATTTGTGCAAAAAGAACTTTAACTACAATTTAAGGCATGATAAACAGAAATGTTTACAAAAATTATATTTGATATACTTTTTGTTGATGTCCTTACATGCCTTTAGGATGCTCATACAAAATGTAATCTTTCTACACAACAAAATGGCCTCTTAATTTTTAACAGTAATTTTTCTTAACATAGTCATGAATGTGTACAAGACTCAGTACACCAAAAGAATAAGTGCATCAAAGCATGGCCTTCATCGTTGTTTCTGCGTCGTACAACCAGAAAAATGAAGGAGTGAGGGAGAGTGCTGGAGAGAGAGGAATGCATTTCAGCACAGAGGGACATGCCATGTATATAAGGTAAACTGCATAAAAGCATGATTCTTTTATTCATACATTTACAACTTGCTTTACAAACATGGATAACGGCAAGACACAAAGGCCTGAACACTCTGCTGATTCATGCTGACAATTTTCAAAAAGCATTAAGCTTTAATATCATTACGTTCTGTTGGAATGCAATGCAAATTTCACATCTGACGGCAGGGACACTGCATCACTGTGGCTTTTCTGGAGTCATAAGGCATGAGGCACCCCTGGTATTCCCAAAATCATATGTAAATCAACAGATATATTTAGCATAAAGTGATTGAGAAATTCACCATTTGCCCAAGACATTTTTTTAAAATGTTGCATTGATTATCAGGCACAGAAAAAAATTATTGATGGTACACTTCCTGACCATTTGTCATGGTCCGTGGGGTTCACAGTCAGGTTTTAATAACATACCCCTAATGGTACTTTTGGGCCAAGCACTGGATCACAGAGAGTAATAATCAGCACAGAGCTGTAGGTACCCTGGGAATGGTAATAAGTCTTACAATATGCAACAATGACAATGAGATTTCCACAAAATAACTGTGTTGGGTGCAGTTTATTTTTATATATCTGCATGTGGCAAAATAACATGCTCATGAATGAAGTTTTACCAGCCAAATCTGTACACCATACTTGTTTGACATGACTGAGCCCTGCAGTATTTGAAGTTTTATAATATATCATGTTTTTTACAGTTATCTCTGATAGAAGATTTTACACAATTCTTCACATATTAATAATTTCTACAACTTTGACAAATAGACACATATAATACAATCTTTGCTCAATTGTACAATTTTGGTGCACACAGTAATAAGTAGGTGAAACATCAAAAATGAAAAAGGAGATAAGACAAAATTGGGGGAAATGAGCTGAAACAGATCTGTATTTTCATCTATAGTATCAGAGTAATTTACAAGAGCACAACACAAAGTCACAGCAAGTGATGAATCTGAAATGAACTGAAAATCCTCTACGATGAAGTCCCTGCAGCCTCTTCTTCACGGTGAAACAAGAGCACAATGGATCACAGTATATCCAAGAAAGTACAACACTTCAAAATAGCACTTGAAAATAATTGGCTGGTGCATATTCAGCGGAAATATGTTTTATGATATAAACATTAAAGCACGTGTGAACGACTAATCTAATGGATTTCTCTGGGCTCCGTTCAGTCACTTAGTACTTCCTGGTCAGGCCGCAAACGTTCCGCAGGCTGTAGCAGCAGATGATCTCCTTGAAGGTCTTCCTCATCTCTTGGCTGCGGAAGGCGTAGATGAGCGGGTCGATGACCGAGTTGCACATGATGAGGATGAGGTACATGTTGAAGTGCGACATGAAGCAGATGCAGTAGAGGTTGTGGGGGCAGGTGATCATGAGGATGAGGTGGAGGAAGAAGGGCGCCCAGCAGACGACGAAGATCCCCAGGAGGATGGTGAGCGTGATGGCGCCCTTCATGCTGGTGCGCTGGTGGATGGAGTTGTAGCCGGGCAGGGCGGCGATGCGCTTGACGTGAGAGCGCGCCAGCAGGAACATGTGGCTGTAGAGTGAGGCCATGAGCACCAGCATTGCAAAGAACATCGACACCAAGCAGATGATGACTGGCGTGGTGTCCGAGTAGACGATGAAGATGATGCCGCAGCCCGTGCAGAAGGCCCAGATGCCGCCGATGATGAGGGCCGCCCGGCGCACCGTCATGATGTTGTGGTAGCGCAGGGCGTAGAAGATGGTGACGTAGCGGTCCACGGCGATGGCCAGCAGGCTGCACATGGAGGCCACCACGGATATGCAGATCATGGAGTCGACCACGTTGTCCATCTGCCGGATGAAGTGGTCGTCCACCACCAGCTGCCGGTTGTTGAGCATGTAGATGACAATGGTCTCCCAGGCATTGGAGACGCTCACCAGCATGTCGGCCACCGCCAGGCTGCAGACGAAGAAGTACATGGGCGAGTGCAGGTTCTTGTTCTTGACAATGGCGCAGATGACCAGGATGTTCTCCAGGAGGCTGATGATGCCCAGGGTGAGGAAGACCTCGGGGGCGATGTTGAGCTGCTCGCAGGCTGTGGGCTTGGTCTTGGTCGGAATCGCGGTGACATTGTAGGACACCGTGCTGTAGTTGCCAAAGAGAGGCTCCAGTGTTCGGGGCACCTCAGACACATTCATCTCGTCTGGGACCTCAGCGGATTTAACTAACGTTCTTTAGGGATCCGTGATGAGTCACACCAAACATGCTGCAAAGGCGTACACTTTCCTGTGCGTAAAAAGGAGAAGGGGACAGTTAGGAGGAAAGAAAAAAAGCCAGGAGCTTTGAAAAACTAAGGCTTGAATTCAGTCCAATTTGTTTTGAGTGTTAGTGTGAGTGATGAATGTAAACAAGACCTAAAGCAAGTCTTTCACATTTTCCATTTATTTCAGTGGTTGGCAAACTCATGAAGTATCACTTTTTTCTGACAAAATCCTGTGCAAAAACAACATATAAGGACAGAAAATGTTAAGATTTTTTTAAAATTTCATATTCATATTGTGGCAGGGCACGGCCTAGGAGAGGAAATTGGGGGAAATCTGGTGCCACGCCTACTGGACACCTGAGCCGTGCGTCGCAATACTCAAAAATTCACCCTCCTTTCCTCCACTACCACCTCCTCTCCTCCGTGCCCGTAAATGGATCTTTGTGTTTGAATCTAATGTTGCTGATTACATCTTAATTACATATTAATGGTTACATATTAATTAATGTCTCAACACAAACCGCAATATCAGGTACATTGTACACTGTACATGCAAATACTTGTATTCAAAATGTTCAGGCAGTTTTGCATACTTCCAGGTAGGATAGGAGTGGTAGTGGGGGAGTGGAGGAAAGGAGGTGGGGTGTGAAGAATATTGGGACGCACCCCAGGAATCTTCAGGCTGAGAGCGAGAGGAAAATACCCAATTTAAAAGCTTCCATTGCTTTTTGTTTTATTTTTACTTTGTTGTTTTAGTTCATTATAACCAGTGGGGTATTTCACAAAGCAGGACTACTGAGTTAGCTGGATATGTGCACTGAGTAAAACCCGGAACCCTCCCAAATCTGGAACATGGACTTAAGTAGTAGTTCTGAAGTTTACTCTGTGCAGTTATCCAGCTCAGTAATCCTGCTTTGTGAAATACCCCCCAGGTTCCTGTGAGGATGAACGTTGAAATTTTTGTTTACTGTTTTAAATGCCATCCTCTCGCTCTTGAATAATAAAAACGCTGATGAAAACCATATTTATTGTATCTCCGTGTCCAGCTATTGGCCCTCCCAGGGGTGTCACGTGGTGTGTGACACATATTACATCACAATTTTTATATGATGATTATTATTATTATTATTTGTATTATTATTAATAGTAGTAGTAGTGGTAGCACCAGCATTTATATCAGTATTAGTATTTTATTTTTATTAAGGTGCCAACAACTGGATCAATGCTGGATTTGGTGAGAAAATATCCTGTTTTCTTGCATTTCCTTTGGGAACCGGCATCTGACCAGGATGTGGTCGTGGTGGTTTTCAGCCTCAAGGTCCTCTCTGCCCCGCTGCCTCCCTGTGCATCCTCTACTGTTCAGTACAATCAAGAAATCTTGAATCAATATGAATGAATCATCAGTTAAGCATTGAAGTCTTAGATGAGTCACCATCTCAGGAGGCAGTGCACCACTAAACAAAAGAAAGCAGTTTCATGTTTTTTATTTTCACAGTTTGTTTTACATATTAATAATTTTAATTAACCTGACCTGAATTGATGGAAATACATGAACTACTGAGTCCCAGTCTATGGTCTGAGTGCATAACAGGTTCTACACAGACAGACAACTATATTTGATTTGTAGGTGAAAAACATATGAAGCTTGTCCCCTGTTGGATGTTGTCAATGAAAAGGAAGGTGGACAGTTGAGAAGGAATATGTGTATTTGATACAATTTGTAATGTATTTTTTTAACATGTTCTTTTGCCTTGTATGGTTACTTCTACTTATAGAGCTCCTACAAATGCACACTTCTTAAATTAGAACAGACAGGGATAGGAGGTACAACATGTCCAAAATATGTATGCCATTCAGCCAGTATTGTTATTTCATGGGAATAATTATGCTGATGTAAAATAAATAAATAAATAAATGTCCAACAGGTATAAAATATATGCAAGACACATTGTAAAGATACATTTCTAGTGTTCAATACCACAAATCAGAATTTTCCCTGGTATTCAGTACCTGGTATACACTACTACAATTATATCATCTTGCAAAATGTGGACTAATAGAAGGTCAGGGAATTCTACCATGTGCCTGCTGTGGACAATGCAGATTAATTTGGACAATCTGACTCATCTTTGGATTTGCAAGCTGCAGTTTCTAAATAGTCCGTGTTTAGCAGGTGCACTTCGGAAGGTTGAATTTACATTTTTAATTATTTATACAAACATAAGATATTCCATTGAAGTAACCTGGGATTAAATTCAAGGGACCAGCAGCTATGGACCATCTGGAATCTGAATCATGATTTTCCAGTTAAGGATACACTAAGGATGCCATAACTTGTAGACCAAAATGTTGGTCCATTGTCAAAAACAAATTAAGGTAAGTGGGGGTGAGGTAGGTTGTTAAGACAGATCCGGTATTAATCTGAATTGCAGTTTATCACCTCTAACTCAAGGTGGCTTGGAATTTCATAGTAACAAAGCTCTTTCACTCTCTACTGAAATATCAGTAGCAGCATCATGCAAAACCAATAGTGTCATGGTCTGCAGGCTTATTTTCCTCCTTGACTTGTCCCCTTTAAGCGCCTTCAGACCGTCTTTTTTCTGTTTCCTTGTCCGTGTCGGGTTTTCCTTTCATCTCGCTACTCAGCTATTTCACCTGTGCGGCTCTTCCGCCGCCTATTTAAACTCTGCGTCTTCCTGTTTCGGCGCTTCCAGGTTATCTCGCATTTCTGGTAGCCGGTAAGGTATAGGACTGGGAGACTGTTTTGGCTTGTTGTTTCAAATAAGCAAAAGTAGGAAGGTCCCTTAGAAAATTTGAAATTTAGGGTAGATCTTTAGATATTCTTTCCCCTGCTTACTCTAATTATCTCTCCGATTTCTCTGCCTTATTTTCCGCTCTAGTCAGTTCCTCTCATTGGTCTAGCTCGTCACCTACTGAGCTAGAGAGGTTCTGCTTTTCCAGCTATCTGCTCGTATCCTTTTCTTTTTTTTCTTAAACTCAAGTGCTGCTCGCCCTAAGTTTTAGGGTTACTATCAGTTATTTTGTTTCCTTTTATTACTCTTCCACTTTTGAGAGTCTTTAAGCCTATCGCTTGTTATTTCGTTTATTTACTCGAAGTTACGAGTTCCTCGTCCTTTTGTCGGGGAGGCTTTTTACGTTTTCCAGTCTCCTTCCTTATATCTCTCTATGTGAGAGGGGAGAACTGTCTTCTGTTCTTGTCCTTTTTTTTCTCCCTTTCCTCTACGGAATACATTCCGTCCTTGTGGTGTCACGTGTGGACACTTAGAGAATCCTCGTCTGTCGCCCCTGGTCCTCCATAATATCCTCCGTGTCTCAGGGCACGGAGTACCCCTTACAAACAGTTCACATTTATTAGAATATGCACCACAAAATTGGATTTATCCCTGATCCAATGACATCTCTGGGGTTCAGACTTCACCCAGAAACCAGTCATAAGCCGCAGACAGAAGTCCATAAACTCAGCCTATCAGGTTCATTCAATCTCAATGACACCCTTAGAGTAGACTCAAAAAAAATCTAATTTGTATCCAATTTAATCTCACCTACCACAGCAAGACACTCTACTGAACGTGAATGAGGCAATGTTTTTTTTTTAGTTTAATGTGATTGAATATATTCAAATACTGTAGCGATGAGCCCTATGTTCTTCGGATTGTTTCCAATGGAAAGTTGCTCTCGGAGGAACTTACATTTAACAGTTTATATTAATCATTTAGGGATCACATGCACTCTATCAGAGTGAAATATATTCTATCAGTTGATTTAACACTACTTCTTTGATAAATTGAGTTTTCAACAAAGTACTTTACATTTTGATAACACAACCAGACTAGCTAGCCGCTTGGAATGGAGGGGAAAGTATAGTCCAATCTGTTTTGTCATGACGACACATTTCCTACCATTTTTATTGGGCTTCAAATGAGCATCCGTAAAACTGCCTTCTTTACTGTTTCGCAGCAAATCTAGCTGCTGCTGTCAAATTCTGTAACATAGTTTCTGTCTGTTCTTAAATGGACAAAGGGCCTAATTCAGGGGCTGAAGTGGAGAAATCATTCTTAGACAAAAACTAGATTTATAACTACTCTCACTTGAACTTTATCATGAGTATGCTTTCAAGCACAACTGTTTTCAAAATGGTATGGTACAGCATGTATGTTCATTTCAGAACAAGAAGCATTAGTACAAGAAGACTTAACTGTTCAGCTTGCAAGGCAAAATGCATAAAGAGACAGAAACTGTTAGCAGGAGAAACAGAAGAAACTGTCCCCAGAGTTTGACTGGCTATTTGCCTGGCTACACCAGTTCACATACATATAATGCCACATGCAACCAATTACAGATCAGATGCAGCCCTGGTTTTTACATTACACTTTATTTTTGATTACTTGAGCAAATAAGATCTACACTGAACAAAGATTCTGCATGCACAGCAAAAATTGTGGTGAACATCTAACACCCTATATGGTGTAGATTTACGCTGGCATTTTTACTGTGTGAGTTCACAGAAGCCACAGATATTCAATAGGTCTTGGTCATCATGTTTTGATGAGGTTACTGTTACGACCCCGGAAGTGGACTGGACCCAAATGCACGACTCGAACACAGGAATGCCAATACTCAATACTTTATTGCTTGATGGGTAGTCCTGAAGCATGGGGAGAAAGGCAAAGGCAGTTAAAGTTCCAAGCCGGAACTGGACTTCAAAACAGACAGACAGACAGAGCGCGTAGCTCTAATAAATTATGCTTCGACCAGTACTCCTGAAGCATAGGGAGAACATAGAGGACGGACAGTCCGGTTAGGAGTCAGCAGGGGAGCAGCGGGAGTAGGAGAGGCCAGGGGCAGGAGATGGAGACGGATAACCAGGTTGGAGGAACAGGGGTAGAGCGGGAGCGGGAACAGGGCTGAGTGGAGTGGCAGAAGATGTGCAGGACAGTGGAGAGGAGTCCGGGCAGGACGCCGGCGCAGCAGCAGGGCAGCAGCAGTAGCAGCACAGCAACAGCAGGGCGGCAGCAGCGACAGAGGCAGCAACAGCAACAGCACGTCAACAGCAACCGCAGCACTGGCAGTAGGCGGGCACCGCCAGAGAATGGAGGAGCAGAAGCCCTGGCTGCATGCACACACGTCAGATGGATGGCAGGGAAACCACAACACAGGCAGGGGTAGCAAACAACTACAGGTTGGCAGACTGAAGCAGACAAAGTTAGTATAGCGAGACAGGATTCAGTGAACAGCGGGAAATGCCGTTCCAGACAGGAGCAGACTTAGACTTCGACAGAATAGCAAAGGCGAGTTAACGCCGGTACAAGACAAGACTTTAGTTAACAAGACTAGACTGGATACTAGGAATCAAGACAAGACCAGAGGTTCCAGACAAAGAGCATTAACAAACTGGCACAGGACAGAGAACACCAGGTGACTAATTGGTATCAGAAAGAATACCAAACCCGGACTACTTCGCTAGGACTAACCCGAGATAAGGAGGACTGGAGCACACAGAGCTCAGAGCAAAACAAAATATTTTAATGCGACTGACGTTTCGACGTCAACGACGTCTTCTTCAGAGTCAAATGGAAATTTCCATTTGACTCTGAAGAAGACGTCGTTGACGTCGAAACGTCAGTCGCATTAAAATATTTTGTTTTGCTCTGAGCTCTGTGTGCTCCAGTCCACCTTATCTCGGGTTAGTCCTAGCGAAGTAGTCCGGGTTTGGTATTCTTTCTATTCACTGGTCCTTCTGTTGAGCACCTATAGTTCCTTGTTTATATAGCCGGCTTGTAGCGCGTTTGGGATCACCCCCTTGTTAATTGGTATCAATTAGGTGCCGCGTGCGAATGTATGCGAGGGTGATTAACAGAGCGGAGAGTGTGGAATGCATGCAAAATGGGATAGGCTGAGAGAAGTGTAGTGAGAAAGGGTGACACAAAGGGGAACACCACGCCCAACCTGCAGCTAGGGGAAACGGACTATGGAGAGACGAACACGAGACAGGGGGAGAAGGAAAACACGGGAAACGAGAGGACGGGAGTGAGAACGTTACAGTTACTTCTCCATTGAGGCTTATATGTTAGACGTTAGAAAGACAGTGATGGTTGACAGAAGGATTACCAGAAGCAGATATTTTTGCCTATATCCTAAATGACTGAAGAAAAACTGTATTCATGAAAAGAAAAGAATAGTAAAGTACACACTAGGCTAGACTCATTCTTCTAAGCAGACTGGAGGGGCAAATGTGTTTCCTTTTTACAGGGTGAACCAACCTGCAGTGAAGGAGATGTGTCCGTGCTTCACAGAAAGGAAGAATATGGATGGCTGATGGTCATTGACTCATGAGGGTGAAAATGAGACAAAGCAAGAGAAAACACACTTTTTTTCTGCCCTACCACACAGCCAGGGTGGGAAGGCTAAACCAATGGCCAATGACAAGTGAAAAAGGATCATGCTGCCGATTAACCCTCTGACAATATTTCCCTGGGTGATTCTCTACTTACTCCAGGCGCACATGACTAGAACAAAGGACCTACCATCTGCTTCAGTAGTGTCATTTCGGTCAGGACAACTCACGTATTGAATGACATGTTTAATGAATGAATGTGCTGCATAATTGTTTTAGTTTGGCGGTGAATGGATCTGCTTTGGTACTGCTCCGGAGCACGGGCATCTCCCCCCGCTAAACAGGAGATGACCAGAAACCCCCCATACTAAAGCAGATCCAAACAACAGGTGGAAGCTGGGGTGGTGGAGGGTGACAGCAAATTTCTTTTAACACAAGCCGTAAGCAAACAAAGAGCAGCGCATCAGCATTCAAGCAGTACAGAGAGAACTGATTCTTGGCTTAAAAAGGGCGCTCTATTAGAGGTGTGTGCATGTGATTGGTTGAGTATGGGACGCTTGATTGCTAGCCGACCATGGTCGGCTATGATAAGAGTTTCCTGACAGAACTTGCTCTGTTCTATTTATGAATACAGAGCAAGTTCTGTCAGAAACTCTTATCATAGCCGACCATGGTCGGCTAGCAATCAAGCGTCCCATACTCAACCAATCACATGCACACACCTCTAATGGAGCGCCCTTTTTAAGCCAAGATTTCGTTCTCTCTGTACTGCTTGAATGCTGATGCGCTGCTCTTTGTTTGCTTACGGCTTGTGTTAAAGGAAATTTGCTGTCACCCTCCACCACCCCAGCTTCCACCTGTCGTTTGGATCTGCTTTAGTATGGGGGGTTTCTGGTCATCTCCTAACGATGCTCATTGCTGTTATTTTAATATAATTCCAGCATGTTGCCATGTAATAACGTGATTAATATACAGTAACAAGCTGAATAATATGTTGCCAGTGCTGGTAGAAAATTGGTAATTCACAAAACTGACATAAATAAATATGACATAAAACTGTGACAAAAAAAAGGAATGCAGTAAAGTAGCATTTCTATTTTTAGTCAGTCAGCACATTGTGATGATACATTATAGAAGTGGGTCTCGAACAGAAATCTTAAATGAAGACTTCACTTCATGATCATTCATCTTTCATACAGTTGAAATTATGAATTCTAATAAAACATATAAAGTGCCTTAGACACTAACAATTTCCTATAATGTAGGACTTTGGTTGTACCAGACCTGTGCCAAAGACTACTTGTATTTTCAATTGTATTCATAAATATTACATTACCAAATAGGAAAACTAATGAGGAATGAAATCTCAAACGTTTGTGACTATGTCATTTTCTGTAGCTAGTGGGTTACCTTAACACATTTTATAGGGTAGAAAATGTTCAAATCATAATGACATCTATCTGTGCAAAAGAAATATTGCAAGTATCTTATAAGTGACTTTTTAAAGGATTGTTGTAGCTGTCCCTTTTAGAGGAAATTTCTAAATTAGGTTTTTTATCTTGAGAATTTTTTGCTTTTACTTGAATTGGGTTTAATTGTGTTTAATTAGCTAAAACTATATTTCTGGCCCTTAATTAAAACCACGTCTTCAATCATATTAAAATCTTTTAATATACAATGGAAACACATTTCAACACCAGTGGCTCAATTAAGTAACACCAGTGACCCTATTGAAAGAGTTGCATTCAATGCAACATTTTTTAAATTTGTTAAAGCAACATTACACTCACATACAAGGTGACAAATTAAAGTAAACGAGGAAAATGCGGAATGCACAGTATGTTATACATCGGGTTCTGGCAGCTCTGTTATGGTCCGGGGTGTAACGTTCCGTTCCCAATCCAGTCCGTTTTCCCGGTTTTGTCATGTCCCTCCGTGTCTTGTTGGATTCCCTTGTCCGTGTTTTCCCCTCTGCTTCGGGCTGGGCGTTTCCCCTCTGTTTGGCTCTTTGTTTCCCACTTTGGTTTCCGCCTGTCGCCTTCCCCTCTTGTTGCTTGCATTCCTCACCTGGCTAATTGGCAAGCACTCCCGGTCAAATTCCACACCTGTTCCTTATTGATTCCAAATTCACTCCCTTATTTAACCCACCTGCTGTCTCCCCTTCTTTGTCGGTTCATTACATGTCTAACCCTTCAGACCCTGTTTACTGTTCGCTTAACTATCGTCACGCGGTGTTAATGCTCGTTGTTTCCCTGGTCGTGTACTACGAACTACTCGCTTGGTTGTGGGATATTATCCCCTTGCAGCTTGGGTTCCGCTCCTAACTACAGTCTGGTAGTTTACCTCCTCATCAATTCCTGTTGTGCATGCAGCTAACCTGTTTCCCTTCTCCTCCATCTAACCCAGCTCCCATTCTCCCGTGGCAGTGTTCGTTTCCCCCCGTTTTCGTTGTGTGTGTTGCGGTACCTCCACCTCCAGCTCGTGTAGGCTCCGGGTTGGCTTGTTACCTGGCTACCCTCCAGTTGTTCCTGTCCGACCGAAGAAGCCAACTAGTTCTTCGGCGCCGGCTCCTGGAGCTCTGGAGACCAGGCAGCTCCTTCCGGACCTACCGCAGCTACGCCACACTACCCAGCCCTGCCGTGCTTCACCAACCACCTACCTATCAAGCCCTGCTCCTCCGTGAGAACCTCCCGGTCATTTCCGTGCCTTCCCTTGCACTAACCCCTACTGCTTGTTTTGTTCTGTACCGGTGCAGTCATTCCGGTCCAGTTCCTGTCCTGCCATAGTGAGGCGCTCCCCAGCTAGTTCCAGTCCAGTCCAGGTGTGAGCCGTGCACCTACCTGTCCAGTCCAGTTCCGGTTTGGAACAATCCGTTCCAGACTCTGTTCCCAGTGTGGACCTCCCGGTCCAGTTCCAGTTCCAGTCCAGTTCCGGTTTGGAACAAATCCGTTCCAGACCCTGATTCCAGTGTGGACCTCCCGGTCCAGTTCCAGTCCAGTCCAGTTCCGGCTTGGAACGAAACGTTCCAGACCTGCCAGCCCAGCTCCGGCTTGGAGCAGCCCGTCCCGGGCTTCCTAACAGTCCCTGTGTAATACTATGTCTTTGTCATTCCTGTACAGTGTTGGGACTACCCCAACACTAACTTTAATAAATACTCCTTTCCTTTATTTTCTGCCTCAGTCGTGCATTTAGGTCCAAACCTTTACCGGGATCGTAACAGAATGAACCGACCAGATAAGGACCTAGCCGACTTCCTGTCCCCGCTCCACCCCGCCTTCGGCCGCTATGCTGCTAGGCAATCCCGCTACGAACTGGCCTGCCAGGATGCTCTGGAGAAGCACCTGAGCCAGTGCCTGGGTGAGAGCCAAAGCCCGGGCGATGCTAGGACCGCCGGCCTCCAGGGCGACGCACTCGCCGTCACCACAGGCCGGTCTCCAAGGCGACGCCATCGCCGTCCCCACCGGCCGGCCTCCAAGGCTACACAGTCACCGCCGGCCAGCCCTCAGGGCGATGTCACGGTCACCGCTGTCCGTCCCCAGGGTGACTATGCAGTCGTCGTCGCTCCCTCCAGCTCCCAAGACGACGTTGTGGAGCAGTTCCGTCACGCCTTCGCCTCCCAATCCGCGACCGACGATCTACTGGACCGCCGGGTGGATCACGTGTTGGAGGTGCTGAAGGGTCTGGCGGAGCAAGTTTCGCAGACGTCGCTTGTCGGCAGCTCCCTGGACGAGGAGTCCTTTTCCGCTGCCCTTCCCCAGGGCGATAATGCAGACACCATCGCTCCCTCCAGCTCCCAAGACGATGTTTTGGGGCAGATCCGTCACGCCCTCGCCTGCCAGACCGCGGTTGGTGATCGACGGGGCCGCCGTCTTGATGGGATGTTTGAGCTTTTAAGGGGCCTGTCAGAGCAGGTTACGCGGACGTTGCTCGCCGCCCGTACCCAGGGCAAAGATACGGCCTCCACCGCCCCTCTCCAGGGCAATGATGTGGTGGTCGTCGCCCGTCCCCAGGGCGAGGAGCCCTTCGCCGCTTCCTGCCTCCAGGGCGATGCAGTCGTCGCCGCCTCCTGCTTTCAGGGCGATGCAGCCGTCGCCGCTTCCTGTCTCCAGGGCGACGCGGCAGTCGCCGCCTCCTGTTTCCAGGGCGACGCAGCAGTTGCCGCTTCCTGTTTCCAGGGCGACGCGGCAGTCGCCGCCTCCTGTTTCCAGGGCGACGCGGCAGTCGCCGCCTCCTGTTTCCAGGGCGATGCAGTCGTCGCCGCCTCCTGCTTCCAGGGCGACGCAGCAGTCGCCGCTTCCTGTTTCCTGGGCGATGCAGCAGTCGCCGCCTCCTGTTTCCAGGGCGACGCAGCCGTCGCCGCCTCCTGTTCCCAGGGCGACACAGCAGTTGCCGCTTCCTGTTTCCTGGGCGATGCAGCAGTCGCCGCCTCCTGTTTCCAGGGCGACGCAGCCGTCGCCGCCTCCTGTTTCCAGGGCGACGCAGCCGTCGCCGCCTCCTGTTCCCAGGGCGACACAGCAGTTGCCGCTTCCTGTTTCCTGGGCGATGCAGCAGTCGCCGCCTCCTGTTTCCAGGGCGACGCAGCCGTCGCCGCCTCCTGTTTCCTGGGCGATGCAGCAGTCGCCGCCTCCTGTTTCCAGGGCGACGCAGCCGTCGCCGCCTCCTGTTTCCTGGGCGATGCAGCAGTCGCCGCCTCCTGTTTCCAGGGCGACGTCGCCGCCTCCTGCCTCCTGGGCGATGCAGTCGTCGCCGCCTCCTGTTTCCAGGGCGACGCAGCCGTCGCCGCCTCCTGCTTCCAGGGCGACGCAGCCGTCGCCGCCTCCTGCTTCCAGGGCAACGCAGTCGTCGCCGCCTCCTGCTTCCAGGGCGACACAGTCGTCGCCGCCTCCTGCTTCCAGGGCGATGCAGCAGTCGCCGCCTCCTGTTTCCAGGGCGACGCAGCCGTCGCCGCCTCCTGCCTCCTGGGCGATGCAGTCGTCGCCGCCTCCTGCTTCCAGGGCGATGCAGCCGTCGCCGCCTCCTGCTTCCAGGGCGACGCAGTCGTCGCCGCCTCCTGCTTCCTGGGCGAGACAGTCGTTACCGCCTCCTGTTTCCAGGGCGATGCTGTCATCGCCGCTCCTGTCCGTTCCCCTGCCAGCCCTCCTGTCCGTTCCCCTGCCAGCCCTCCTGTCCGTTCCCCTTCCAGCCCTCCTGTCCGTTCCCCTTCCAGCCCTCCTGTCCGGTCCCCTTCCAGCCCTCCTGTCCGTTCCCCTTCCAGCCCTCCTGTCCGTTCCCCTTCCAGCCCTCCTGTCCGTTCCCCTTCCAGCCCTCCTGTCCGTTCCCCTTCCAGCCCTCCTGTCCGTTCCCCTTCCAGCCCTCCTGTCCGTTCCCCTTCCAGCCCTCCTGTCCGTTCCCCTTCCAGCCCTCCTGTCCGTTCCCCTTCCAGCCCTCCTGTCCGTTCCCCTTCCAGCCCTCCTGTCCGTTCCCCTTCCAGCCCTCCTGTCCGTTCCCCTTCCTGCCCTTCTGTCCCGCCACGTTCCAGCCCTCCCGGCCCGCCACGTTCCAGCCCTCCCGTCCCGCCACGTTCCAGCCCTCCAGTCCCGCCCCGTTCCAGTCATCCAGTCCCGTCCCGTTCCCGTCCCCCAGTCCTTCCTCGTTCCAGTCCCCCAGTCCCTCCTCGTTCCCGTCCCCCAGTCCCTCCTCGTTCCCGTCCCCCAGTCCCTCCTCGTTCCAGTCCCCCAGTCCCTCCTCGTTCCAGTCCCCCAGTCCCTCCTCGTTCCAGTCCCCCAGTCCCTCCTCGTTCCAGTCCCCCAGTCCCTCCTCGTTCCAGTCCCCCAGTCCCTCCTCGTTCCAGTCCCCCAGTCCCTCCTCGTTCCAGTCCCCCAGTCCCGCCCCGTTCCAGTCATCCAGTCCCACCCCGTTCCAGTCATCCAGTCCCGCCCCGTTCCTGTCATCCAGTCCCGCCCCGTTCCAGTCATCCAGTCCCGCCCCGTTCCAGTCATCCAGTCCCGCTCCATTCCTCTCTTCCAGTCCCGCTACGCCGCCGGCCTCCTGAGCGGTTCCGCCCGCGCCGCGGCTGGCCTCCTGAACGGTTCCGCCCGCGCCGCGGCTGGCCTCCTGAGCGGTTCCGCCCGCGCCACAGCCGGCCTCCTGAGCGGTTCCGCCCGCGCCACAGCCGGCCTCCTGAGCGGTTCCGCCCGCGCCACAGCCGGCCTCCTGAGCGGTTCCGCCCGCTCCACAGCCGGCCTCCTGAGCGGCTCCGCCCGCGCCACGTCTGGCCTCCTGTACGGTTCAGTCCGCACTGTGGCCGACCTCCTGAACGTTCCTGCCCTCTTCCTCCGGTGGTGTTTCTGTTGGACGCCAGGAGGCGTCCTTTTTAGGGGGGGGTACTGTAACGTTCCGTTCCCAATCCAGTCCGTTTTCCCGGTTTTGTCATGTCCCTCCGTGTCTTGTTGGATTCCCTTGTCCGTGTTTTCCCCTCTGCTTCGGGCTGGGCGTTTCCCCTCTGTTTGGCTCTTTGTTTCCCACTTTGGTTTCCGCCTGTCGCCTTCCCCTCTTGTTGCTTGCATTCCTCACCTGGCTAATTGGCAAGCACTCCCGGTCAAATTCCACACCTGTTCCTTATTGATTCCAAATTCACTCCCTTATTTAACCCACCTGCTGTCTCCCCTTCTTTGTCGGTTCATTACATGTCTAACCCTTCAGACCCTGTTTACTGTTCGCTTAACTATCGTCACGCGGTGTTAATGCTCGTTGTTTCCCTGGTCGTGTACTACGAACTACTCGCTTGGTTGTGGGATATTATCCCCTTGCAGCTTGGGTTCCGCTCCTAACTACAGTCTGGTAGTTTACCTCCTCATCAATTCCTGTTGTGCATGCAGCTAACCTGTTTCCCTTCTCCTCCATCTAACCCAGCTCCCATTCTCCCGTGGCAGTGTTCGTTTCCCCCCGTTTTCGTTGTGTGTGTTGCGGTACCTCCACCTCCAGCTCGTGTAGGCTCCGGGTTGGCTTGTTACCTGGCTACCCTCCAGTTGTTCCTGTCCGACCGAAGAAGCCAACTAGTTCTTCGGCGCCGGCTCCTGGAGCTCTGGAGACCAGGCAGCTCCTTCCGGACCTACCGCAGCTACGCCACACTACCCAGCCCTGCCGTGCTTCACCAACCACCTACCTATCAAGCCCTGCTCCTCCGTGAGAACCTCCCGGTCATTTCCGTGCCTTCCCTTGCACTAACCCCTACTGCTTGTTTTGTTCTGTACCGGTGCAGTCATTCCGGTCCAGTTCCTGTCCTGCCATAGTGAGGCGCTCCCCAGCTAGTTCCAGTCCAGTCCAGGTGTGAGCCGTGCACCTACCTGTCCAGTCCAGTTCCGGTTTGGAACAATCCGTTCCAGACTCTGTTCCCAGTGTGGACCTCCCGGTCCAGTTCCAGTTCCAGTCCAGTTCCGGTTTGGAACAAATCCGTTCCAGACCCTGATTCCAGTGTGGACCTCCCGGTCCAGTTCCAGTCCAGTCCAGTTCCGGCTTGGAACGAAACGTTCCAGACCTGCCAGCCCAGCTCCGGCTTGGAGCAGCCCGTCCCGGGCTTCCTAACAGTCCCTGTGTAATACTATGTCTTTGTCATTCCTGTACAGTGTTGGGACTACCCCAACACTTTAACTTTAATAAATACTCCTTTCCTTTATTTTCTGCCTCAGTCGTGCATTTAGGTCCAAACCTTTACCGGGATCGTAACAGAATGAACCGACCAGATAAGGACCTAGCCGACTTCCTGTCCCCGCTCCACCCCGCCTTCGGCCGCTATGCTGCTAGGCAATCCCGCTACGAACTGGCCTGCCAGGATGCTCTGGAGAAGCACCTGAGCCAGTGCCTGGGTGAGAGCCAAAGCCCGGGCGATGCTAGGACCGCCGGCCTCCAGGGCGACGCACTCGCCGTCACCACAGGCCGGTCTCCAAGGCGACGCCATCGCCGTCCCCACCGGCCGGCCTCCAAGGCTACACAGTCACCGCCGGCCAGCCCTCAGGGCGATGTCACGGTCACCGCTGTCCGTCCCCAGGGTGACTATGCAGTCGTCGTCGCTCCCTCCAGCTCCCAAGACGACGTTGTGGAGCAGTTCCGTCACGCCTTCGTTTTTTCAGTTGGTGGAGGAAGTAGTCTTTCTTGGGCTTTCTTTATTAGGTGGTTGGAGTTTAGGTTGCTACTGATGTGTGTTCCAAAGAACTTGGAGTCGGTTATGGGGATTGGTTCATTGTCGATGAGAATAGGTGTATTTGTTGACTTTTGTGTTCTGAAATTGATGATGATCTTGTTTGTCTTTTTTGCATTCAAGAGCAGGTCATTTCCTTGCGCCATGCGACTGTCCTCTCCACCTCTTGCCGTTAGGCTGCCTCGTTATCCGTTGATATCAGTTCTACAATGGTGGTGTCATCTGCATATACCCACTGAGACATACCCAGATATAAATGTTGAAATGTTGGTGAAATATGGAATACCTACAATATAAATGTGCACATTTTATAATTTTCATATGTGATTCAGTTGTAAATTCAAAGACAAACAATATGGATTAATGTGGATGCATTTCTCAAATTGTCATTGCTTTGACAAGCGAAATTGGGCCTACACATAGATGCAATTTCACCGCATGAAGTGTATCACTGAAAATGTCAAAACATTTAGCCAATTTGTTGCCACAAGAAGCTTGGTCAAACAAATGGCACAAGTTTCTATCCTAGGCAGACAGAGTTTTTACCCAAAAATAATGTTGCACGAATTTCTGCTATGCGCATGCATGTGGACTTGACATGAGAGTCAACAACTTGCCTGTCCATGCTCGTTTGTGATATCATTCATTAAACACTACAGCACACACATAACCACATGGCCTTGATGGCTCAGTGGAAAAGCACTAGTCTTCGGATTCAAGGATTGTGAGTTCACTTCCTGCTTGCGGTGGTGTTTTTTTACATGAAAAAATTTGGTTAAAACATGGTCTAAACAAGAACTCTTGAAATAGGTCTACAAATAGATGTAGAAAAAAATTCACTTTGGAACCACTTTAAGAGGTTTTTTCACTCACTGCAATAGACGTTTATTTTACGGCTTTTAGCCTGAAAATTGCACAACAGGAGGGACGAGGTGCTCTAGTAGCTCAAGCAGGTAAATCGCATGTCATCAGCAATTCCTGTTTTTCACGCCAGGGGTTCAAATCCAGCTCAAGATAAACCTCAAAAGCCATTTTTTCTTTCCCTCTGATTTTCTAGTCGCTCATTGATTACTGTCCAATAAAGCCAAAATGCCACAAAAATATATTTAAATGGGACTACATATCACCATCTATTCGGCAGCTGAAGAACAGGCCTAAGATCTAATAACAGTTCCACAATCAAGTTGTAGGAATGTTCTGAGGACTTGAGAGGAACTCAACATTATGACATTATGACAGGGAATGCATTGCAACATTTGTGACTTTTATGGGATGTTCCTGGAATGTTCTTTTGTTATCTTGGAGTAACATTCCCCTATATATACACCCCAGAATGTTCCCAAAATAAGGTTTTGTATTGACGTGGAAAGAATGTATGGGGAATGTTAGCAATGTACTCCGGTCTCACAGTAAGGAAACGTTAAATCCAAGCGTTAGATAAACCCAAAGGGAATGTTTCAACTAACATTACAAGAACATTCCCTTATTGTTACATAGAATGTTCCTGTAATGTGAAGGAGAAGTTCCACAAACAAGTTGAAGAACTGTTCTGAGGACTTGAGAGGAACGCAACATTATGAGATCCAGGGAATGCATTGCAACGTTTGTGACATTTATGGGATGTTCCTGGAATTTTCTTTTGTTATCTTGGAGTAACATTCGCCTATACACCTCAGAATGTTCCCAATGTAATGTTCTGCAATGACATTACAGGGCTGTATAGGGAACATTCTTTAAAGATCCCAAACGTTCCTTGTTACCCGGGTTACCCCCTCATCCCTCTATATACCCCCCAAAAAATATAGCAAACCCCACATTGAGGGAAAGTTGATTGTAAAGGTCAGCTTTGGCATGACTTTTCACATTTCAAGTTTAATGGTCGGCCTCATGCCCTTCATTCATGCGGAAAGTTTTACATCTGACCACAGTGATGCCAAGGAAGGTGATTGGGTTGGTATTTCAGCTTTATTCCACACATCTATGTCCTTCGCAAATCATACCAGTAAGCACAGTTTGTCTTTTAATTATTTTTTTTAGCCTAGTTGGATTATGCAAACCAGATGTTTGCAATAAGTGCTCTGTTGCTTCCTCAGCTGGCCAACAGGGGGAGACATTTCCACCAGGGGTCTTTGGAACGTTCCAAGCTATCCAAGCTATGTTCAGTCTTCATATGAGTCATTGCTGTCGTGTTGCTCTCTGCCTACTGCTCAAGTTGCCAATTGCTCCGTATGATTTTGGCCTGTGAACCTGCCAGTGCTAATGGAATCTTTTCTCTGAATTTGCAGCCATCCCCTGTGGTCTAGTGGTTAAGATTCAGGGCTCTCACCACCATGGCCTGGGATCGCTTTCTGACCGGGGCCCAAATCCTGACAATAAGGCATTCATTTTGGTGAAATGAAATTGAAATTAAGTTTATTTAATTATGCACAATATTTTATACGTTATTCCCATTGATAATGAATAAAAATTATAATTTGCTATGTGTACTTACATCACACACACATACATACACAGACAGACAGACCATTACAATCTACCGTTTCCATTGCATTAATGAAATATTGCAGCTAAAGGGTAATGCTTTGTTAATAAATAGGTCTGACAAACAAGATAATTAACTAGAAATTCCGATTTATGTGCGATCAGGAAAAAAGCCTCCCCCGGCCTGACCTTCCACTGCCTTGACTTCCGAACACTAAGTACACCGCTCCTTCTGTTCTGTGCAAATTTGAGCATTACACACACAAGACATGGACACAGTCATCCACAAAACAGGCACATGTACTGTTTATGCACCCCCACCATACACACACATGCATATGCAACCATATGACTGAAAGGGTTATATCCTTTATATACGCAGTAGCCTATACTTTCTCCTTTCAGAGATGACAGTATGAAGTAAAAATTTAATTACAGAAAATGTACATTTCATAGCCTATAGATCTATAGCTGTTTGAATGAAGTTGTGTTTCTCATTGATTTCTCGGTATTATTTATTTATTCGGTTTAATCGTGGATGTCGATGTCATTAATTAAACGATCTATTTGCTTGGTAGACACGCTTATCTAAAAACAACTTTGAAATCTAACATTGTAGCCTACACATGCTCCGTTTAGGCTATGCACCTGAGTGCTTAAGCAATTCAGATGTAATTTCTTGCCTGACGTGCCCCAGCCCCACCCACGATCTGACCTGCGAATAGATCCGGATAAGGTGAATCATTTGTCGTTTTTCCTCACAAAGTGCTTAGCTTAACGACCAACCGATGTAACTAGGGTATAACAAAAGTCAATACGTTCTTCTCTTTCATCGTTTTGAACAGCAGTCTGTGATGTAGCTAGCTACAGGTGTAGCTACACATGTGTACCAATTTCATTTATTTTGAAACAATCTATTCAGCTATTCTTGCTCGAGGAAATGATATATTGGTAAAGCGAGAAAACTTGGTAATTAATTACGTGGTTGTTAGCCACTCGTTTATATTTGTCAGTTGCCGCGAAGAGGTGAAGGATGAGGTCGATCTCCCCAAACTATCCCCAATCTTTTCAGAACGGGATAAGTGGAAAGTACGAACACATGAAGAGTATTCGTAGAGCGCAGTCAGTATCACGACAGTAGCCTACAGTTTGGACTTGCATTAGTCACCCCTCACGCCAGCATTTCAATCTGCCGGCTCACAATGTCCTTTTGTATGTTTAAGTGTTGCCTTTTGATGATTGATTTCTGTAAATTAGCAGGTTGTTCTCATGTAACCAAATGGAAAACAATGATGTCTCGTTCTTCGAACGACCAATATGCCATCGTAGGCTACAATGACAGCACTACCACTATGATCAAATAAAGTCACGCATAGCGCCTTTCATACAACTATATTTAAAGGAATCAAACGAGATATGTTCGTTGCATTGTTTAATGTAATACAAATGCCTATATACATCTGGTGTTAATTTACAGCAAAACCTTGTAATTCATCCCGAAGTTTTGAATAAGGAAAAACTCTTACCTCTGGGTCGTGGAGGTTTTCTGTGGACTGACGTTTAAGAAATCCTACAGTGAGAGAGCAGTGGGTAAACAAGTGCTTTGTAATGGTATCACTATCCACCCTCACTTGCCTCGATGGCCTGTTACGCAGGAGGATAAGCATTGATGATTATGTGGAGCGAGATGCGCTCATGGACCTGGACATATACAGCCCATGAAACAGATGCTAAGAACGTAATTCCTCCTCCCACTTCAGTATTTGTGCCCGTCAGCGACGCACTGGTATTCCTCGGTTGCTCTTCACCCGCGTAAAACAACTCTATGCGCATTGCGCGCACAACCGCTAATTTCCATACTGATCAAGTGTTTGCTTGGGCTCCCTTTTTACAGTCCATTTTCGTCTTGTTTTCTCTGTTCGAATTATCTGTATCCCGTCTCAATGTGCTTATTACAGAATAGCCTACTATAATATAGCCAATAATATGAAATTGTAGATTGAAGGGTTTCCCCTGCATTGTCTATGGGCTAGATGATAGATCTCTCATTCAAACTGTGCAATAACAGTTCAAGTTTACGTACTTGAAATCAGGCATTGATCTACAAATATCAGCTATAGTCTATTTCATAACTGAAGCACACAAAATGATTTCTGCTTTGAGAAATATGTAGAAACCAAGGGCATCACTAGGATTCAGCGTGGTTCAGCCCCCAACCAGACCCCTTTCACCAAAGCATTTGGGAATACTTGACCTTAAAATTAAAACAGACTTACAAGTCCTACACCAAATTTTGTATAGATTCAGCTACTGTAGCCTATCTACCTTAATTCATATTGAATGTTCTCAGAGAGCATATTCATCTTTCACTTGGAGTTGAGGACAATGGTCATATAATTGTGTCTATAGAAAGCATGCCAGAAGGAATTAGATATGTGATATGTAGCAGAAATATCAAAAATGCTTTATATTTTAAAATACTGCCACTATAAGATAAAAGATAATTTATTTCACTGTGTAAAATCCAGGTTTACTGTATAGGCTTACAGCTTTTCTAAAGACAAATGCAAGCACCTTCAAGGTGCATCATCAAAGGGAAAAAAAACCCATCACCTGTTTTCTGTTCTGAACACAATGCATGGTTTTACAAATAATTTTGCAGTTTATTTCGTCATCAAGTCTTCATAAGATTGCTGATTTCTAACAGTTCATCATTAGTGGCTGACATCCTTCTCCCTCTCTCCCTTTCTGTCAATCCGTGAGCTCTCCTGCTGCGATTTGGCATTCTGCTCTTTCCCTGTCCAAGAGCTGAAAAACAAACAAAAGAACATTTTAATGAACACTTGCAGCAATTAATGTTGTACTCTACACATAAAATAGAGAGTGAACAGTTTTATTATACACACATAAAGGGGAATTATATCCAATAAACAATACTGAATATATTGCGTGTTATATGACTGCATCTTTCATACTCACACTGAAACAAACTATTCACACTTCTCATTCACACTACTTCCATGTCATGCTGCTGAAGGATGAATATGTTCATAATTTACAGGTACTAACAATACATCGAAAAGCAGTAGCTGCACAGAAAGAATCCCTGTGTAAATCTAACACTACTGGTGTACATTTAACACCCTAGGGTGTGTATATAAATATGTGTGTATATAAATATATAAATATAGATTGAAGAATGGTGAGGCAACTCAACTGCATGGAATTTGGAAAAAGCCACTGCAGGAAAAAATATTAAAATAAATTAAGTATATATTCACTGGAAATGGATGGAATGAATTAACTTGTGTTTTATATGGCCGTAATTTATAGCATTGTCTATTTGTGGCCATGTAGTGGTGAGAAATCCAGTGCTTTCCCCAATTGCATGTCCAATGTTGAGGGGGCTTGATTGAACCAGAAGAGCTCAACACAGTTTAATTGCTTAGAACAAGGAATCTCCTGTTCGTGGAATCTCATTAAGCAGTAGATACATGCTCTTGTGTGTTTCAATCTGCCTTATTATGACCCCCCCCCCCCCCCCCCCCCCCAAAAAAAAACTGTCTTTGGGTCCTTCAAATTAAACTACCCGTCATTTATGTAGGTGGCCATAAAACAGGACTGTTGTGTTGTGACTGGCTTCAGTTCCAGTAGGTCACAACTATTGTGTCCGCTAGCTATGTATATTACATGAGCACATTTATAAGTAAACATGAAGCTATGTAGCTGAGTTTCAAAACATATACCAACTTTAACGTCCATTTCCATTTTTATTACAAACAACAGAAAGCCTTTTCAGAAATGTTTTTACACAATCACCCTTACCCTTGAAAGAATATAGGAAAATTTCACATACCACATATTCACCTTACTCATACACAATAGCCAATCAGAACAACATATCAGTATTAACAGAGAGAGTGTAGATGAAAGAGACTGTCATCCAAAAACAACCCTAAAGAACAATACAATGTTTGCAGTCCATTGTCATGCCAAATTGTTACTTTTGATCCTATATTTGATGCTCACTCTTCCCAGCTTTCAGCTGATTAACAAATGGAAGAGTTACCATTGAGCTTGGTGGCTCTTCCAAAGTCACAGTTGGTCTCACATGATCTCCCTAATCACTTTTGTCCTTGGCTATAGCTGCTCACCTTTGAGGGACAGTCTGATATAAGTTGTGTCAAGGTGGTACAATACACCCACCCACTTTTTAATGATTGGCTTGACCATCCTCAAAGGAATATTGTCATTGAAGGATATGGGTGTCTAACTATTCAAAATCTCCTTGGTCTTAATGGTTGAAACTTTGCTTGTAACTTACAGTTTTTGTACAATCACTTTGGCACTAATTTCAGAACCTTGTGGTCATTTTTCAAAATTGTAGACACAAAACTCAAAACAGATAATCAAAATGCCAATTTTTCAAAATTCTAAACACCTAATACAATACACATAAACCTAAAATAATTTGTTCACTGAACCAAATCATTTGTTCACAATGACACAACGTACCATCAAAGTTAACAACTTAGCATTTCAACATGCAATACACACATTACATACACTGCCTGGCCAAAAAAAAAGTTGCACACTCTAATATTTCGTTGGACCGCTTTCAGCTTTGATTACGGCGTGCATTAGTCGTGGCATTGTTTCGACAACCTTATGCAACGTCACAACATTTATTTCCATCCAGAGTTGCATAATTTTTGGCCAAGATCTTGTATTGACAATGGGAGAGTCGAACCACTCCGTAAAGTCTTCTCCAGCACATCACAAAAGACTTTCAATGGGGTTACGGTCAGGACTCTGGTGGCTAATTCATGTGTGAAAATGATTCCTCATGATCCCTGAACCACTCTTTCACAATTTGAGCCTGATGAATCTTGGCATTGTCGTCCTGGAATATTCCCATTGATGGGATAACCTGGTCATTCAGTACATTCAGATACTCAGCTGACTTAATTTTATTGCTGCATAACATTGCTGAGGCTGACCTGACCAATTGAAGCAAACCCAGATCATAACACTGCCTCCAGAGGTTTGTATAGTGAGCACTATGCATGACGGGTGCAACGGCGACTTTTTTTTTGGCCAGGCAGTGTATGATGTGACTGTCTTTTCATTTCATTATAATGCTTCTAACTATCAATTACAGTTTTTTCACAATCACTTTGGCGTGAATCTCACAAGTTTGTGCTCAATTTTCAAAACCTTAGACACAACACTCAAAATGGTCAGCACTTGTAACACAGCCTGTTCTATGTTCAAACCCTTGCATTGTGCATTCATATCTTTGAAGTAATCCTGCACTTCAGAATCATTGGTTCAAATAACTAATTTATCATGAAATAGTATAGGAACATTAGTTTAGATCACCCAAACACAACATACCGATAGCTTCACTGTTTAGTTGTTTTTACAATCCTTAAATATTGCAGTAAAAATTACTTGATACATGTTTCAATATGGTTCTTTTTGTGGTTCTAAATAAAGGGAATAGTAGAGACAGTAGAACAGAGTGGCTAGGTTGAAGCCTGCCTCGTCCACAAAGAGGAATTTGTGGTGGTTCTCTGCAGCATCCAGCTCCATCACCCTCTAAAAAGAAATTGAAAGAAAATTACCCAACAGAATACAGTTTTTCTCATTTGCTTGAACACATCTGTCCATTCAGAAGTTACATTTTCAAAACAATTCACACACAGGCCTAAACTGAAAGTCAAGTCAAATAACACATTTTGTTTGCAAAATGCTCTAACACTCACAAAACATTAAAAACATGCAACAAAAGCAAATATTTCCATCAAACAACACAACTGGTCAAATTAATATATTCTTTCAATCAATCATTACACAATGGACAACAAAATACAAAATACAGCTATCAATATGAACCGGTTCAACCTTAATTTGTGCTATATGCCTGTGCCATTTGTTGATACTTTACATCAGGGATCTCAAAGTCCAGTCCTGGAGGGCCACAGTCTCTGCTGGTTTTTGTGATTTCCTTTCAATCAGCAGCCAATTTAGGCCTTGGAAACAAGGTGTGCAGACTCTTTAGCCAATCAATGACTTAAATTAAACACTTAAAGGGTAAGTTCGCTATTTTGGACCTTGGACCCTATTTGCGGTCCGTCTTCCATGAACCTGACCCATGAAGTCCATTTTTTCGCTGATCGGTCCAGTATTGAGTTCGGTACAGATTTCCTGTAGGCTCTCACTGGGCTACAATGGAAGTGAACTTTATTATAATATTTATTTTAAGTGAAGATGGATCACTTTAAGGGTTGTTTCTCCTGAACTCTATGGAAAAATAAGTCAGGAGAAGAAACCCTTCAAGTTATCCATCCATATCTACTGTATTTCTGGCAGCAAAGTGATGATTTATGGCTTGTTTGATACGTCAGACCCTTGACGACTTAGAGCCATTTAGCCAACCGTGTGTTTCCATACTGTTCCAGTGTAATTTACAGCTAAATCTAGTCCCACCCCCCAATTCCCCTAGAGATCCATTCAAATGCAGAGACGTTATAGGATTGCTTGTGAGTACCAAAAAATAAGATATCAAGAGTCTTTTGATGTTGTTGGGTCACAGACATCAGGAAGTCATGGCATGCAAAGGATATGTGACCAAATATTAAAAATTTAAAGGCACAGTCAACTTAGTGTATGTAAACGTTTGACCCACTGGAATTGTGATTATAGTGAATTAAAAGTGAAATAATCTGTCTGTAAACAATTGTTGGAAAAATGACTTGTGTCATGCACAAAGTAGATGTCCTAACTGACTTTCCAACACTATAGTTTGCTAACATGAAATCTGTGGAGTGGTTAAAAATTAGTTTTAATGACTTCAACCTAAGTGTATGTAAACTTCCGACTTCAACTGTATCAGGAGAATTGTGATAATTACACAACTGACCACATTTTCTGTCTGTATTTCTCAGTGTACAAACTGATAGAATATTATTTTACTATATTATTCAATTCCATTTCAGGCAAAGAATTTATTTTCTAAAACTATGTTCAATAAAAAAATCAGTTTGAAATATTAATGAGATTAGTCAGGAAAGCCAATATCTTTCTGCTGTCATTCCTATTTAGTGTGATTTAAATAATTCAGTCTCAATTAAATTATTGTTTAGTTCAATCTTTGACCCTTTCTAGTGTTCAAAGCAGATATTAGGTCTTTCATATGCAGTCAAGCCGGAAAGTCTGCACACTCCTTTCACCTTCTCCACGTTTTATTACGTTACAGACTTATACTACAATAGATTGAGTTCATTTTTTGCCTCAAACATCTACACACAATAGCCAATAATGACGAAGTGAAAACAGGTTTTTAGAAAATATGCAATTTTATTTTACTGACAAAAATAGGTTATTTAGGGGTTACATATCTGTACACACCCTTAGCCTAATACTTGGTTGCTGCACCTTTGGCAGCGATTACAGCTTCAAGGCGTCTTGGGAAAGAAGCTACGAGCTTTGCACACTTGTTTCTGGACATTTTTGCCCATTCCTCTTGGCATATCCTTGCAAGTTCCGTCAGGTTGGATGGGGAGTGTCGGTACACAGCCATTTTCAGCTCTTTCCACAGATGTTCAATTGGATTCAGGTCTGGGCTCTGGCTGGGCCACTCAAGGACATGCACAGACTTTCCCCGAAACCACTCCTTTGTTCTCTTGGCTGTGTGCTTCAGGTCGTTGTCATGTTGGAAGGTAAACCTTCGCCCCAGTCTGAGGTCCAGAGCGCTCTGGAGCAGGTTTTCTTCAAGGATCTCGGTGTACTTAGCTGCATTCATCTTTCCCTCTATCAGGACTAGTCGCCCCGTTCCCGCTGCTGAAAAACATCCCCACATCATGATGCTGCCACCGCCATGCTTCACTGTAGGGATGGTATTAGCCAGGTGATGAGCGGTGCCTGGTTTCCTCCAGACGTGATGCTTGGTATTCAGGCCAAAAAGTTCAATTTTGGTTTCATCAGACCAGAGAATCTTGATTCTCATGGTTTGAGAGTCCTCTAGGTGCCTTTTGGCAAACTCCAAGCGGGCTGTGATGTGCCTTTTACTAAGGAGGGGCTTCCGTCTGGCCACTCTACCATAAAGGCCTGATTGGTGGAGTGCTGCCTGGATGGTTGATCTTCTGAAAGGTTCTCCCATCTCCACAAGGATACGCTGGAGCTCTGTCAGAGTGACCCTCGGGTTCCTGCTCACCTCCCTGGCCAAGGCCCGTCTTCCCCGATTGCTCAGTTTGGCCGGGCGGCCAGGTCTAGGAAGATTCTTGGTGGTTCCAAACTTCTTCCATTTACGAATGATGGTGGCCACTGTGCTCTTTGGGACCTGTAAAGCTGCAGAGATTTTTCCGTACCCTTCTCCAGATCTAGGCCTTGACACAATCCTGTTTCTGAGGTCTGCAGATAATTCCTTTGACCCCATGGCTTGGAGTTTGCTCTGACATGCACTGTCAACTGTGGGACCTTATATAGGCAGGTGTTGGCAATCCCCAATCATGTCCCCAAGCACCTCAGCTCACTTTTGGGTGTCATATCAAAGGGTGTGCACACTTGTGTACATTTGATATTTTACATTTAGATTTTTAATAAATTAGCACAAATGTCTAAAAACCAGTTTTAACTTTGTCATTATGGGCTATTTTGTGTAGAATTTTGAGACAAAAAATGAACTCAATCTATTGTAGAATTTGTCTGTAACGTAATAAAACGTGGAAAAGGTGAAAGGAGTGTGCAGACTTTCCGGCTTGACTGTAAATGCCTTTCGTGTATACTTAAGAAAAGGCATTTATATAATGTTTATATCAAATGTAATTTGATATAAACATTTGAAATATGAATGTTTATATTTTTAGGATAACCTCCTCAATAGTATGGCAGTCATGAAAAGTTTGGGACATGCCATACTCTTGGTAATATTTATTTGTGGTTTTTTTATTTTGGAATGCCCTTAGGGAATTGTTTTCATATACATAGACTCTTTTGCTTAGATTATAATAAAGAGGCAAGCAACAGAGGGAAAAATATTATCCTCTCTTGAAATAAAATTAAAAAAACATATTACATAAGTAATACAGCATCTGCATCTTCTACTTCAGTCATAGGGCAGATGGCATTAATGGGAGGTACGTATGTCATCATTTCCCCATCCTAGTGTTTTGAATCCACTTCTTTTATTGACACATTTCATGTTTTCAACATCTGTAGTTTCCAACATGCAAATAAATATGGGGACCACTGTTACGAGAGTTATTGTATGCCTGTTGATGTTCTTGTAAGAGTTTTTGCCTTGCACTTTGATTACCATAGATAGTGCATCAGCCTTCCAAACCCGTACAAATTAAAAGGCGCACAGAGGCCCACAATCCAATGATTAATCGGCAAGAGATTTCTCATTGTCGTTTTATTTTCAAGGCGGACACGTTTCAGCTCATGCCGTCCTCAAAGCCATTCAAGATTGGTTTTTGAATGGCATTGAGGACAGCATAAGCCGAAACATGCTCGCTTTGAAGATAAAATGACAATAAGTTGAAATCTCTTGGCGATTACTCATTGTAGTACGGGCCCCGTTGGCCTCCACGCACCTCTTAGAAGGTTGGGATTGACTCACTTCGTTATACATGCTGAAATGTTTCTGTAAGTTTACTTCCCATTCAATGGATGCCAATGGCACCATTTTGTGGATTCAGCTTTGATTTTCTGTCGCCGTTACCCGCTTTCTTTTGTTCCTGTGCAGTTGCTGATCAATTCAGTGCTTTTTTCCCCTCCATCGGTTCCTGGAAGTCAATATAAAATGGCCGTCATTCTCTCAAGCAGCAAATTCAAAGGTCGTCTGTGGCTCGCGTACAGTGCTTTTTTCTCTCCCCTCAATTTGCAATCGCCGATTATGCCTTTAGAGTTGCCCCTGCACCCCGCACACACACACACACACACACACACACACACACACACACACACACACGTGCTTGATTCACTGCAACTGATGCACTCGGCCGCCAGCCAATGATTGCTTTGCTTCCTTTCTACTCTAAACAAGGGGCTAGAGTAGAGGGTGTGTGATGAGGGGAGGACACCCACTCAACTCCTTGTAGAATGTGGCCCATTGTGTCCCACTGTAGCATTATGTTACAGTCGGTTTTTAACATGGAAGAGGCTGGAAACTGCAAACGTTTTGCCCAGTAATTTTGCTTTCCCCTAATTTAGAAAGACAAATTCAAACTGAAGGTCAGTTATTTTGTGCAATGTGTTCCTTCACAATAGCACGCGTGTCCTCAAAAATGCACAAGGCTGCTCCTTTTCACTTTACAATCTACAAGCTGTGCTGTGCAGTAACTACACCGCAGGAATGTGCAACACAGTTGGCACAGGCACATCACACAGGCCTGTTAAACCAGAGGAGTTGCTATTGGGCAATGGGACCAGCTACAACCTGCCCAAATAGATCTCTTTCTCCATGTCTCTGACTACATGGTCAGTGATGCAATGTTACATTGTTTGAATTGACCTTGATAAACCCCAAAGCAAATCCATTCAGAACTGTCAATGAGGCATGAATCAATCTATTAATAATTAAGCAACCAATCAACTTCTATTTGGTATAGCATACTGTAGTGTGTTGATACAGCATGAAGGCTGTAAGACTGAAAATTATTGATCCTCTGGATTGTCAGTCATAAACCCTGGGTTACTGAGCTAGTGGTGACTTCCTTGAGGGTGCAATAAAACAATTCACCAGGTGGCCTAAGAATCTACTGTTCTACCCACCACTTTTATCTTTGTCTCTTCACATGGGACTTCCAACTCCACTGCCCTACAACTATGAGCCACAAAAAGCACAAAGTCGTAAACGACAGCTGGAATGAATGGACATTAGAGGTTGAAAAAGGCACTCTTCAGCACATTGGACAGCCTTGCGACCCTTTTACTTCTAATGACGCAGTGAGCCCGGGGCTGTTCACAGGCCGTAAAAGGCCGAGGTTCTTGTAAAATATTCTGGACTGAAACAACGCTGTATGTATAAAGCATCTTATGTATGTACATGTGAATAACTGGATAATATGATAAATGTGGTGGATTGGGATTAATACCAATTGAAATGTGGGGTATGTAAAAGTATAAGAGGGGGCAAAATACATGGGAAGTAATAAAGAATGTGTTTGGAAGGGGGATTGTAGGTTATCAGGGATGCACTTGTCCACATAAGTATCTGGATCACAGAGTGGCCATCACCTGGACCTCACCTGGTATCTAGATAAATGACAGGTAAAATCATAAGATCACGCGCCGTCGTACAAAGTATCTTATTGCTATCACTAGATCGGGGGGGAGTAGACTGCAGTTTCTCTTCCTGGAGGAGAAGGGGGGTCTCTTGGTGGTTAGATTTTACAGCCCTCTTCCTGGCCAGACCTTATTTTGACAAACAAAGGGAATTGTGGAATGTGGAAAGCCTGCCCGGGATTGCATTTAAGGGAAGTCCAAAGGGAAATTCTGGGTGTATCTGCTTAACAGATCTCCTGGTGCTGTAGTGGCACCATAGTTCTTTCACTATGGGAGCATCTGCCTAACAGGTCTCCTGGTGCTGTAGTGGCACTATAGTTATACCCGTATAGGAGTATCTGCCTAACAGGTCTCCTGGTGCCGTAGGGGTACCATAGTTATACCAGTATGGGAGAATCTGCTTAACAGTTCTCCTGGTACCATAGTCACACCATACAGAATAATTTGGTTATACTTTGTTGGTGAACCTGTTCATGTTTCTTTGTCTTAGCAGCATGTTATCCTGTGTTTAGCTATAGGTATTGAATGTGTTCATATTTGCTCTCACAGTCTTAACCAGTGATTATTGTCATTAATAAATAATTATATTTATAGACCTGATTTGCGTGGTCTCCATGACTCTAATCCATCTTATACCCTTTTCAGCCTAAATTACGACTGAATACTCAGGGGGACAATTCTGACCAAGGACCAACTGATCAGTGGCCTGGTACAGCAAAAGTCTTTAGTGGCATCCTGAAGTTGGGAAAGGCAGCCAAGTTCTGCCAGCCAAACAGGATTGGTGGTGCATGGTTCTGGTCATTTGATGTGAAGAGAACCCCTGGACGTTCTACGTCGGTTCTTGTCAAATTAGCCTTAAGGAGCCCTCTGAATGCACGCTGACCTGGGCTCACAACTATCTATGTAAAATATAATGCATGTATTGTGTTGGCTAGACCCCCAACCTCTGTGTTCTCCAACGAACTGAGATTCAGCAATAGTGCTAATCCCGGGAGCATATATTGAGTAATGGTGGTACCCAAGGAAGAGTCGAGTGTAACCACTCCGAGCTCCACGCATGATTAAAACCAAATTCTAAATTCTAATTGGAGTCAGATAAATGAACAGTGATATTACTTTTCCCACAGCAACAGTGGAAACCTTCGCTCCGAGCTATTCCCTCATTGGTCTAGCTGCGCGAGACTTACAAGGCCTTTGATCTCTGCGTTCTTGCCATTCGTGACTAATGGAATGCATGTTTGCTTCTGTAGTAGTCGGTTACATTAAAACCATTAAAACATATACATTTTTCTCCCAAATAGGCATTGTCTTCATAGCAGTAGATAATATTTTAGTCTTTAGATTAATAGATTATAGATTCATCTTTCCAGTTGCTCACCCAGTGCACTGAAAACTACTCTCCTAGAGGAAGGAATCCAATGAAGGAGAGACGGACCAGCCAGTAGAATTATACGACATTTAGCATCCCTGCTTCAGCAAACTGCAGTTATTCCATTACGGTTTATCTTTGGCATGACATTTTATTTGAGTGGCCCCTGTGGATCAACTATTTTTGGTTTGCCTTGTTTTCAGAGGTTTATTTAAACACAATTCACTGATCAGAAATGGCCTTTTAATGGTCATTTCACTTCATGGAGTGAACATTAGACTACGCAATTATTCCGAAGCAAGCCATGGTGACATACAAAAAAATAAAAGGCTAAAAGTGTCATATTTACAGAATGTGTGTGTGTGTGTGTACTCGTCTACCTATCCAACTGGGGGCAATGGTATCATTACACATCCACGAAGAGGTGTGTGTGTGTGTGTGTGTGTGTGTGTGTGCGTGCGTGCGTGCGTGCGTGCGCGTGTGCTCCAACACTGAATACCAAGGCCAAAGTTCCCATTTTGACAACAAAAGTTCTGGCTGCATTTTCAAGTATTATTAAAATTGTTGACTGAAATTAAACAGACAAAATGTACATAGATCTAGTACAAAGCAATGTTATAACATGAATACTCTACACGGTGAAATGTCCAGTGTTAAATCACCTCTTACAGAGCACATATGCTCCCTATTGGACTCATATGCAGAGTGTCAGAGTTGAATTAACACTGAACATTTTTCCATGTAGGAAAATTACTGCAATTACTCTTGCAGCTAGACCAGCGCGACTATAAATTGAAATATTTAATCTTGTGTTGTCTACAAATAGCTACTGAGCAATCTCAATTTGTAGATAGCATTATGCCAAAGGCCAGGAGAGAATTAGGTTTGTTCACAAAATTAGGGTGGGACTTCATAAAATGGCTCTGTAATGTAACTGAGCCCACAATACCCTTAGCGATGCCTCATCTCCTCCTTCCTTAAACTCTACAAAGTCTCCAAGCAATTGTATCAAAAGGCATAGCCAAGGTTATGTAGATAAATAATATTACAAGTTTCTTTTTAGCATTTATGATTCACTGATTACATTCGCATGGTTGTCTGGTTTGATAAAATAGTTTTTCTACCCTCCGTTTTCTGAATGCATGAGGTAATCTTTCAGACCTTTTGTGTTTGAGTGTATACAGAAAATGAGACTACTGCAACATAAAGTAAAGACAATTAACTCAAGGAGATTCAGTATAGAATATCTATTTTTGTCCCTTGCAGCTGAAAAGAGGCCATTTTTGCTTCTATTCATCCAGTTTGAGGTCTTTCATAAAGGTGAGATACATTGTATTGTGAACTAAAGGATGGACTGACAGGAAATCTTTACTTTTGATAACTGTATTTTTCTACAAAACAGCCTGAATTATGATATGACAATGTGATCCTGAGTGACAACTGAGCTGAGCAAGTGTTATGTTTTCCTGCTTTTTTTTTTTAGATGAAACTTCATTCCTTCCGAAGACGTGTATTTTTCAGAAGTGTATTTTCATTGTCTCCGTAGGACTGCTTTGGCCTTCCTTATTATGTAGCATGCATTGTATCTGTGCAACCATCCTGTTTTCTGAAATAGCCTTGCATCAAAGGTCCTACTTGATAGAGATTTTATTGTGCCTTTGTTCAAAAGAAGGCTGTTGAAAATAACATGCACTGAATGTTTGGGATGTTCACCCATAAGCTTTAATTAGCCAGAGGAATCAACCTGCATCATATCTACCTTAAAATATTCAACAGTCTTTGTCTGGAGAGGTAGCCTCCAGTGAGGTTTATGAGTGAAACTCATAAACTCAACGCAGAGTTTTAAGCAATTCACTGTCTGGCACTTTACACTTTTAAATACACTTTTTTACACATAGATGTTTTTGTGGTGGAAACAATTAGTTTGAGTGGATGAAATAAAAAGGAAAACATATTAATATAGTAATTAATTCACAACGTTTTAAAGTTCACAGTCCATTAAATCATGAATTGACTTGAATATAATTCCATAAAAGACACCCATACAGAGTGATAGAGAATATGTACATGGACATACCCTCCCTGGTTCCTTTGTATATATAGAATTAGTAGCATCGTCCAGTTGCATGGGGCGATCACCGTTAAAACATATTTTCCTTCTTTCTTGTCAAAGCGTCTGGTAGAAAGAGAGGCGGGACCCTTGATCATGTCCAAACACAATGGCTACGGTACAACACTGACTAATTGCTTTTAGAAAGGAAACAGTATAGCTCTGGAATCAACCGGTATATCGATTAGCATTAGCGCTCTGCATAGCAAAAATCTAAAAGGACACGCGTATAAAAGGACAATCATATAAAATAACTCATTGAGATAAAAGGACACGCGTATAAAAGGACAATCAGATAAAATAACCCATTGAGAAAAAGCAATCAGGGCTCACATGGTGGCATGCGCTTATTTTTTTGACAACTCAAGTGGGCAGCTATCAGGAGGGGACTTCATATTTCCATTAACTTCCACGAAATCCCCACTCCCCCTCCAGCCCTACATAGCGTAATCTCTTTGTTATGCCAGTCAAAACCGTGCTGTTATTCTCTTATTGTTCATATTAAAATAGCATTATCTCGCCATCCACATGCATTCCCAGAGCCATAACATAATTTATTTGCATATTTCATATTGTTTATATCATTGGAATTCCCACAGTGTGTCTAATTAAATGACCGAGTACTGAATTCTATTCTGCTGGACTTCAATCCTCTTTAACTGGGGTACAAATGAAGTGGCACCTCATGGTCCCTTTTGTTCAGTCATAGTGACCGCATTTACAGTCCAAACTAGAAGGGGTATAACAGAAAGTGTGGAACTGGTAAAATGGTAAACTCTTTGGTCTGATGTTCAGATAATGCATCCGACAACTGGGAAGAATCTTATCCCAAGACACAGGTCTTTATAATACACGTATATCAGTTGACACTCTGGTTAATTCTGCATGCTACACGGACAGGCATACATTTATTCCAGTATGTACACTATATAATCAACTGGTATTCACATACAGTGCACTCCAAGTGTTAGGACCCCGGGTACCCCGGTATAGAACACGTTTGGCTAAATGGCTGTAAGTCATCAAGGGTCTGAGATATCAAACGAGCCTCAAACCATCACTCTGCTGCCAGATATGCAGTAGATATGGATGGATCACTCTCGTTTTTGTATGTGTCTCGCACTTCCGAGGCACTCCTTTGTACTTATGTTTTGCGTTTTGCACTTCAGTGGCTCTATCTACACTTTATCTTCAGTGGCTCTATCTTCACTTCAGAGCCTTGATGTTAAATGGCCTTCTTCCTGTATTACATTTACATAAATTCCATAAATGTAATGACCACCCTACATGTATGACCACAGTATAACTTCATATCTTGCAATGAATACAAACTGTAATGCTTCATTACTGAACGCTGCATGCAAAAATATTCAAAGGAGTTTAATATTCTAAATATCTTTTCAAATATTGCACACCCACACACATACACACAGTTCAGTAGACATTATACACGGACCAGTACATGCAACACGCAATATGCGTGCAACAGTAAAGTCTGTAAAGCTAATTTTAAAATGGTACATGATGTAACTGGCTTTCTTCTGAGGTTCATAATCTTGTTCCTCGATCTGTACATCTTTGTACATGGCACATGACAGTCAGAAGCAGGCCTTAAAGTAGAAACATTTGATGATTGCTGAGCTGGGAGCTGGGGGCGGGGGGGGGGGGGCATGTGAAATAAATGTAGTGATGTTTTTGAACATAAATAGCCACCCTGCAGGCCAATATGTTACATACTGCATGCATTTTACAATCGTTCATGATTTTATGTCACAAACAAATACAAACCCTTATCACATTTAGGATCGTCTATTAAATCTCTGCATCTTAGCAACAATTTAAAAATTATTATCAGTTAGCCTGGTGACATTGTTACTAAAGTATTGTTATTAAAGTCTTCAATGTTGGTTTCTTCCACCTTCAGGCCTGAGCTTGAGCTGCTACTTACATTTTTGTTGACCGCAGCTACATAAGTAGTCTGTGCCCAGGGAAGTAACATTGTGATGGAAAAGAACTGGCAACCGACATCGATTGTCAGTATAACATCCTCTTCAATCTAGAGGAAGAGGGAAAATGGCATATTGTACTTAGTATTCATGATATGACACAAGCAAGGCACACCAATGCAGAAAGAAACTGTACTGTGATGGAATCCATGAAATTACTTTTATCTACAATTGAAGTCAAAATTATATTTTTATAATTTTATTTATAAAGAAATAAAAATTAATTCAATAATGAATTGCTATGCATGATTTCATTCATGTAAGGATTCGGAATACTTATGTTTTCTGCAGTTCCCTTGCCCAGTAGATCCCATTTTTCTATTAAAAACCACCTTCTACTGCTCATTCATGTGTTAATTCCCATTGTTTTTCAAAATAAATGTGACTGGAGCTATTATAAGGTACAACTATAAGAGACTGACATATTCAATATAGTCAACTCCAGGATGACTTAATGTTTCCTAACCCAAATGTAATGATGACCATACTGGCTTAAAGCTTTGATACCATCCAGGCAATCAACCATTTTGATTGGCTGTAATTATCAGATGAACAGTGCGAATTGGTGTTCTATCATTCCCATCACACCTTCAAACTACGTATATGCCAAGTTTCATAAGAATCAGTCAAGCGGTTAAGTAAAAACATAGAAAAGTAACAGATGAGTACATTTAAAACAAAATGGCGGCAAATTCAAGATGGCGCCGACCCATGTAGTACAAAGCTATGTTCCTAATCCAGGCCTTCGTCACTCAAGCAAGATTGAAATCACAGCAATGGAACACTGATTTTTAGTGAAATTTTAAATGTGTTTTTATATTTGGATTTCTGTAGCACCACCACGTGGCTCGATTTGGTGAAAACGTCAGGGGTGAAGTCCTGATGTTACTCTTAATAGACCCACCAAGTTTCATAAGTTTCTATCAAAGGGTTTTGGAATTATTAAATCTGCCACGCCCACTGAAAATTAATTGGCTCGTCATTCGGTCATCTTTTAAAATATCAAAATTTTGTATACAACTTTTATGAAGCATGGTCAAAGGAGTGTGTGTACCAAGTTTCCTGCAAATTCAATATGGCAGACTTTTTTGCAAATTTGCTCAGCATGAGCAGAGGGACCTGGACACCAAATTTTGTAAATCTAGGTCAAACGGGGTGTTGGCAGTGGGTGTGTCAATGTCAAAATTTTGTCACGTGCACTACAGCGCCACCAGGTGTTCAATCTGTGTCATAATTTATATTATCCAAGAGTTTAGCCATCCCGACAAGCTTGCCAAGTTTGGTGATTCTAGGCCAAATCAGCTCCCAGGAATTTTAGGTGAAAGGGGAGAATTTTTTTTTTTTTTTTAAATAATAAAAAGAATCTGAACAAAAACAATAGGGTACCAGCAGCTTTGCTGCAGCAGAGAGCACATAAGATGAGCAATGTCCAAGAGCAGTTTGGGTTTGATGTGCAAAGTCTGGGTATGTCTGGTGGGCAGAGGGCATCATTACCTTCACTGTACAGAATATATCATTGTGTCAGTTCTGGTGGAAAAATCATCCTGTGGAAAAGGAATGTCTTATCCACAGTGTCTTCCAAGCCGCATATCACGTATCACTTGACATTACTGGTATGACCGAAAATGCTTAGTGTGCAAAAATCTTGTAATGATAATAAAGGTTAATGAATGATCATTAGTTCATTCTTTTTATAGGATTTTATCAAGGTTACCATCCCCAATCTGACCACTTGCTAAATGCGTGATGCATACAGTAGAGGTTGTCATGATGTTGAGCAGGATGTTGGCTTGCTTCTACTACAGGCCATACCTCCTCAATACTCATACATGACAACGCCAATAAAAACAGTGTTGATGATGTCACAAACTCGCTCAGAGTGCGATAAAGGGAGGTCATGCCAGTATCAAAGTAACAAGGTACATTTCATTAAAAATTTACAAAACTCATTACTACAATCCAAAATATGGGATGTGGCAGTCAGTAAGTCAGTGATGCATGTGGATGTATGCAAGATATGGTGTAAATGTTGAAAGGTGCAAGAAACCAAAGCAACATACAACAAAAAAAGGAGGTAAGGGTGTCTAGAGGAAGAGGGAGAGAATGAGCCCAAGAGTTCAGCATAAATAGGCTGCCTGGCAGCAACCACCAGGTGCCAGCAATCTATGCTTAATGAGCAATCTGCCAATTACCTGCAGAGGAGAGGGAGAAAGAAACGCACCCCGACCAGGACTGCGTTCAGCCCCGACAAAACGTAGCAAAACGTTTATTTAAACAGAAACGGTGGTGCGTTGAACACCCTGTTGTGTTACGCAAGCGTTGCAACTATGGCAGCTGAGAAGGCCATTCTTTGCTTTCGTTTCGAAGACTGTTACGATCTATATGAGCTAATTATTTTATTATTAGTATTAGGCTAATCATTATTGCTGATCACTGTTGTGATATGATATTGTAATATTTACCATTATATATTTAGAGGAGTAGAAAAGTTTTTGAAAGTGTCACTCCACAATGGTACATACAATATCAAAAGATACAAATATGTCTTCTAATGTCTTCAATTGTTGCATACACCAAGCTGCAGTAGAAACATTTGTAAAGGACTTTAGTTGGATCCATTGTGCACACGGCCATTTTAATACGGCGGGGTTTAGGCCTACACGTCGCTGCTGATTGGGTAACACCTCTGACACACCCACCAAACGAGAGAAAACATACCTCAAAGCCCGTTGCACACCGTTTCACACCATTTCGAGGAAACATGTCGTTCAACCTGGAAACCGTAGCAAAACGGTGCACACCGTTTTCAGATTGAACGTGGCCCTGGTCAAAGGGACATAACACCCCTCCCCATAAAAGGAGGAGGTCCCAACGGGACCTACGATCTGCCCCTTCATCCCCCACCTCAGTAACCTCTGTACCTTAGGAGCAATTTAAGAGATGAACCATTACATGAACCAGAAGGGAAGGGGGCAGACAAAACAAGAACAGAACGCCTAACACAGTAACATTTATGCACTTACTGGGGCGCGGGACAACGCATCAGCCATTACATTATCTGTGCCCTTAGTGTGATGTATATCCAAATAAGGCTGCAAAAATAATGCCCATCTCATGAGCCGCTGATTTGGGTTTTGCAAGGACGTTAGAAAAACCAGAGGATTGTGATCCGTAAAAACAACGAGTGGAGATATGCCAGACCTGATATACACGTCAAAGTGTTGGAGCCCAAATTAACGCTAACGCCACTTGTTCAATAATGGAATAGCTATGCTGGTAAGAACTGAACTTTTCAGGAGGAGGAAGAGGAGTAAAAACGTACTGGGCGGTCAACCCCCTCCGCATCCACCTGCAATAAAACAGCACCAGCACGCACATTACTTGCATCAACATGAAGTTTAAAAGGTTTGTCAAGCTGTGGCGCAAACAGGACAGGAGTAGAACACAATAATGCCTTGACATTTTCAAATGCACTTTGACATATGGAGGATCACTCAAGTTTTACCTTAACCTTAAGCAAGTCAGTCAATGGTGTAACTGACAAAAAGTTCCTGCAGAAACTGCGATAGTAACCAACCGTCCCAAGGAAGCCCATTAGCTCTTTCTTTGTGGTGGGTGGTGGAAACTGCTTAACAGCCAGGACCTTCGCCTGGACTGGACGCACTTCGCCTTGACCCACTATTTTGCCTAGGTAAGTAACGGTGGCCTTGGCAAACTCGCACTTGGCAAAATTTACAGTCAAACATACGCTGCCAAATGATCAAATAGTGCACGAATATGCTGTATATGTGCATCCTAAGTATCACCGTATACTACCAGATCGTCCAAATATACAGCGCAACCGCTCAAACCAGCCACAACTTTATTGATAAGACGTTGAAAAGTTGCAGGCGCATTACGCAGCCCGAGTGGCATTACTGTATAAGAATATAGACCACAGGGTGTCACAAAATGAGAAATTTATTGTGCTCTGAGTCAGTGGGAGCTGCCAGTAACCTTTAAGAAGGTTGAACTTACTGACGTATTTAGCGGAACCGACCTGATCAATACAATCCTCCATATGAGGAAGTGGATACGAATCAGGTTTAGTGACAGTGTTTACCTTGCGGTAGTCAGTGTAGGGTCTAAATGTCAAATCTGGCTTTTGTACCAGAAGGCATGGGGAAGCCAAACTGGAAAAACAAGGTTCAGCTAATCCATTATCCAACATATACTGCACCCCAGCCTCTAGCTGTTTGCACTTAAGAGGATACGTGATAAAACCGCTGCTTAATAGGCTCGGCATCTCCAACATCAATGTCGTGTTCGATCAGATGTGTGCGGGATGGCGTATCTGAAAACAAAGAAGGGTACTGTTTAATCAAATCAAGTCATCACATTCAGAAATATTCAAGTGACTAAAGAACTCAATTTTTCTAAAGTCTCTGAATTTTTCAAACGGCCCCGCAAAATACCTTCATCAGGAACCAAACTGTCCTCACACACTGCCACTGGATAATGAAAATCGGAAAAGGCCAGGAGAACAGGGTTAATATCTGGGGGAACATCACCAGAAAAAGCACGAGAATAATAAGACTTCAGTAAATTGACACGGCACAATCTTGTTGACTTTCTGCGGTTCGGAGTCGGCAATCAAATAGTTTTGTAACAAGATAACGCAGGATACGGTCATAAGTTCTCTTGAGACCAATGCCCAGCAACATTGTCATGTGACGCATGCAACACTCACAAAATTTAGCCGGCACTACAACTTGTATCACTGGATTTCACATGAAATGTTCTCCATGAGGCATCAATTTTCTTAACAAAAGGTTTCCTTGGAAAAAAATACCCCTGAGCCATATTTTTTATTTCTTCAGGAGAAGAGGCTCTATCAAACATATCCTTCAATGAAGGGTAATTATTTTGTTTTCCAGCCAAATTGACTTTGGACACAGAATGGAGCCCAGCAGGTAAAGGAGAATCAGAATTCCATTTTGCACTTGTCAGGGTCTGAGTCAACTCTGCCCATATCCCGTGTGACAGCACAAGCCGGGAACACGTCTGTTAATTCCGGTAAGCTTGATTCTTCTATGGGAGAAATGCAAGAAGGGCACTGAGTAACCACATGGGGTGGCATTGCGGTTTGGCCTGCCCAAACTAACACCAGCAAGATCATTACCCAAGATCAACTCCACACCATCTACAGGCAAGCCCTACAGCCCTACAGTCACGACACCTTGCACCAACCCGGATGTTAAATATATTTTGTGCAACGGGACCGACTGTGCTCAATCCAATTGCTCGGATCAACACACAACGGCCTGCATCAGACTGAAAAGAAAACGGCAAAATCGACTCACAAATGTGGTTGTTTTCTTCCGAACAGTGATTAAACGGCACAATTAATTCACGCGCAAATTACATGTCTGTTATCAAGTTCTCCAATTAAGAAAACGGTGTCTGTAGGCTTCTGGCACCAATTCATAGGCTTTGAGCACTGCCGCTTTCACAGTTGAATAAACACAACTCTACTTGGGAAAGCGCAACATATGCTTCCTGAGCTTTACCTGTAAGGACGTAGTGAAGCATAAAAGTGTGGTCCGAATCCGGCCAATTCCGTGAATCAGATATGCTTTCAAACATTGAAAAGAACGTGTCAGGATCTCGTTCGTTAAATTTTTTTCTGTTTTAAGTCTGTCATGTTCCAATTGTAGCGACAAAAGTTATTTCTGCTGTTCAAAACTCAATACAGAAGCTGTAGGCCTAAGAGAATGCAACCCAACATGCTCCTCAAGAATCTTGACCTCCATTAAATTACTTCTCAGTATTGCCTTTATATTCTTCTTGTGATGTTTTTCCAGGTAAGTCAACATTATAGTGCTCAGCAATTTTCAAAAGCTGCTCTTTAGTGCACTCAAGTAAGCTCTCGGATGGTTTCTGAATAAATTGATCCACAATTGAAGGCATAATAATCAATTACAACAACCTACAATAATCAATTACCTACCAGATAACAAAACACAAGTAGGTCTGTAGCACAATGTGGAACCAGCATGCACAACCAAGCAGGGAAACCCACACAAGGAAACACACCCCGAGCCCTATCTATCAAACTAAAACACAAAACTACCTACCTACACTCAACCCTAGTCTTCGTGAGGCAACTTGCGGGCGGTACTTATGCACGCAAAACCAGTGGAGTGGGAAAGCAACTGGCAACCCTCTCAACACCACGGAGGTGCTCCACGAGACAATGCTCTACCCACGTTGGCCACCACCTACACAAATCACACCACAGGTTCTCTAGAGGGACCTGCTGGTATGCCTATCAGGGGATAATGTGTTTCTATAGGACAAATAACTGGGCACCCTAACCAAGCTATCTGCATACACTGGTCCAAACAACTTACTGCAAATCAAATATTGGGCAGTGATCATGAAATGGGGACAACCAAAAAAAATTAATTGCTCTCTCCTTCACCTCTAGATAGTAAACCCCACTGTCTTAAATATCAAAAATTTAACAAAAAACAATATGCTGCCTAGTGCCTCTCCCAAAGGTAGTCACTTAAACAATTTCTGTTTAGCCAATTAGCCAATTACCAATAGCTGTTTAGCCAATTACCATTTAGCCAATTACCAATTGCTGTTTAGAAAATTACCAATTGCTTACTTTCCCAGATACATAGGCCAAATCCCATGCTAAAACCAGGAGGCAAAGTAAAAAAGCAGCAACACAAGCAATTAATTTAATTTAATCCCAACTGGCTATAGAGATTTAATTTTACGTGTGACACTCCCATAACAGGAAACATGTACCATCCAATTTGCCAGGCAATACAACCAACACAACACAAAGTGTATAAACCAGCCTTAACAAACACTTACCATTCCCTATGGCAACTGATCCAATAGCCCCAATACTACTCAGGGGGGAAAAAACAAATGGTACCAATCCTACACACTGGCTAACTATAATTTATAATTTAAATTTAGTTTAGGACGAGCCCCCATTTGTCACAAACTGGCTCAGAGAGTGCGACAAAGGAGGGAGCTCACGCCAGAATCAAAGTAACAAGGTAAATTTTAATCAAAATTAACAAAACTCAGCAATACTACAATCCAAAATATGGGATGTGGCGGTCAGTAAGTCAGTGATGCATGTAGTGGGTGGATGTACGCAAGATATGGTGTAAATGTTGAAAGGTGCAAGTAACCAAAGCAACATATAACAAAACAAACAAACAAAAAAAGGGGGTAAGGGTGTCTAGAGGAAGAGGGAGAGAATGAGCCCAAGAGTTCAGCATAAATAAGCTGCCTGGCAGCAACCACCAGGTGCCAGCAATCTATGCTTAATGAGCAATATGCCAATTACCTGCAGAGGAGAGGGAGAAAGAGAAAAGCACCCTGACCAGGTCGGAGGGACATAACAATAATAAAGGAAAAATTCTATTGTCTTTTTGGTATTCATGACTCATAATGGGAAAGTGTATAGCCTGGGCATTGAGCAGACAATATGGAAGCTGTTAAAGCAGTGGAACAGTATTGAGACAACCCATGCAACAAATATTTGAGCCCACAGCCAGACAGTGATTTTCTGTTCACTAGTTGTGCTTGTTTATCAAACCCTGATGCATTATTCGTGTATGCCACTGGATGCTGTATTGCTATCCAGGTTAAAGGGATAGTTCGGAATTTTGGACATAATGTCTCAATTACGACTTGATGTAGTTGATTGATGGAAACCATTTTCAGCTAATTCCATGGTGTCTCTTCTTTTGGAAATACACACATTGCTAATGCTAGCGCAACTCTAAGGTAACCGGTAGCATCCACTACCAAACACACTTAAACACTCCACAGTGCACCCAAAGCAAATAAAATACGACGACAGTATACGACGGAGCGATACTTTACCTACATTACCTATCAATGTAGTGCCGGCACTGGTCGACTACAACAACAAGCAACAAGTTGCAATGGCCACGTTCGCTCCGCCGCCATACTTCCCACAGAGAATATAGGTCAGCACAAAGTAAAGGATTCAAAGATAGTTTGACTTAAAAAATTATGGTATAAACACTCAAAATAACCCCAATAGACATATGTCGTCATATTTTATTTGCTTTGGGTGCACTGTGGAGTGTTTAAGTGCGTTTGGTAGTGGATGCTACCGGTTGCCATAGAGTTGGCTAGCATTAGCAACGTGTGTATGTCCAAAAGAAGGGACACCATGGAATTTGCTGACAATGGTTTCCATCAATCAACTACATCATGTCGTAATTGAGACATTATGTCCAAAATTCCGAACTATCCCTTTAAGTATATTGCTGAAGGGTGTTACTCAGAATTTAAGTCTTTTACGTATTGCTTGCAAATGCAGCTCCCTAATCACTGTGCCACCCACAGTTTTGTTGATTGTGCGCATGCGTCGACCTAGACGGCCGCTTGCTGCAGTTTGCTCTCGTTTGCGTTGCACTTTGTTTTGTAATTAAGTGCAGAAGTGGGTGATTGTCACATTACAATTTCCCTCGGGGATCAATAAAGTATTTTTGATTTGATTGATTTAATTGATTGATACCAGTGGAAACATGTGACCAAAGGGACGGTGGTTTGAAATTGGGGGGAAAGTCCAGTCTCAAAATGGGGGGGGGGGGCACTGCAGCAATGGAGGCTGCTTCAAAGTGACCCAGCGCCCCTTTGAAGTTGCTGCTGAAGCAGCAGCGAATGTCTTAGGCAAGCAGCAAGAGAGAGGAGGAGAAAAGTTGCCCCCAAAAGTCATACAAACATATAAAAAAATGAGGAATGTCATATGGTAAAGGCAGAGAGAGTTTATGATACACACGATTTTGTCTGAGGGGTGTTGGGTCATGTTTTAGGAGGGGATACCTCATTACGGGAGATTCCGGGGTGTTTAGAAGGAATTGAAATACACCACCGATATCCAATCACAGTACAGTTTTATGAACATTTCTGGCAAGGAATATAATCTTTTAAGGGCACAATGTTTTAACAGGACCCCTCGAAAAGAAGATCGCTCAAGGGTTTGGATTATCATCCTCAAACACTTTTAGAGCACAAATCTCATCTTGTTTTAAATAACCTAATTCTAAGACACAATCAAATTGATATTTGTACAAACGTAGGTTTTGGGTGAATATATTATAATCCAGCACAAAAAAAAAAGTTCCATAGAAATTTTTTTCCAGGTTGGCACACATATGTTAATTAATATAGTTTTGTGAAAATGAAAAAGTCAAGTTGGAAATACAAGTTGAAATTAAATAATTTGGGTGTGAATAATTTTGCCTAGACAAAGTAGGTAAGAGGGTAAATTCCTTTGAGTAGGCTATCACACTAACCCTATTGGCATTACCCAGCCACAGGGCAGGCTTCACAGACAGCTGTTTGAAGCCTAAGAATTCTCAACATAATCCATTATTCGTTATAAGAAACGAGCCAAACTAGGAGAACTGAAGATCATGCACCTGGCTTTCAGCACTGGCTTTTGAAAATAATTTGCCTTCTATTTTTGGGTTATGGAATGCCGTGAAATCCCATTTCGACGTACCGGGAGAACACTGGAAAATAACTAGATTGTCGTCTCGGCTTTAGTTCATCAGGGAGCCAAAGAGTGCTGAGCCTGTGGGACGCAGTACACATCTCCAGGTGTCATCCGCCCAATTCTTCTTTCTTCGCAACGGAGACAAAAACTTCCCCCGTCCCACAGTCGTTTGTGATTAATGAGGAGTATTTCAGACCATGCCAATCCAATGACAGCTGGGGTGCTCAGTTAGCAGCTGAGCCTGTTAGCCAAGAGAAGTGATATGAATCACCGTGGAGAAGACCTGGTAATTGGACACTTCAGGATGGGCTTTTGACCCATGAGTAATACAAAAGAGAGAGAGAGAGTGCTGGCAGTATTTTTCTTCACAGGGTTTATATATCCACATCATACATCATTTTAAAACTTACTGCGTGTTCTTTCAACTTACACTACTATGGGTAGCACCAAACAAAACTGTACATAGTTATTAAGCTTTTTATACAGGCATTGCGAAATTGCCTTATTACATCATAAGAGGTGAAAGGTCAAGTTCCATTAATACCGAACATAACACTATTGGATATGAGACTGTAAGCTTTCCATACATATATGACTTCATCATATTCTGCATTGGTTACCTGTTTTTATATGAGTTTTAATTGAAAAATTATGAAAAAAACATGAAAAACAAATAATGATGGATGGATGAAAAAATGAGTGATGGCACATAGAAAGCTCCCATTGCTGCAATGCTATCATACATTTTCTAATACTAGGGACATATACCGTCCAAAAGATCAATATGAGACATCGTCCCTCCAAGTGGGCATGACGGCCAAAATTTCAGGGTCTGGCTCATGGACTATTTTTAGTTTAAATTCAGGCGATGTACAAAAGGGTTCAAAACATGCTTACATTCGGCATCTTATTTAGCTGGTTAATGCAGTTACAATTCTTGCAGCTCTAGATATTATCTAATGACTGTAGAAGCGTGCACTAGATCTAAAATGTACACCAGTAGTGCAGCGTTCCACCCAGGATATTAGACCCTGACACCCGGCCCCAGAATCTGTACCACTGCCATCTCTGCTGAGGTCTCAGAAGGATCCCTTCCATCAGTCTCTAACAAGGTCCATTGGGGCATATATGTGCCTGGAAAGTGCCACAGTCACATCATTAGCCAGGACTAATATCTAAGGTGCAGCTCCAGCTGCCAGTGTCAGGACTCTGGTCCTCAACTCACCAAGCACATATTGTTCTGTAAAACCAACACTGAGCATTGCTCTTCTGTAAAACCAACACTGAGCATTGCTGTTTGGGAAAACCGACACTGAACATTGCTGTTCTGTAAAACCAACACTGAGCATTGCTGTTCGGGAAAACCAACACTGAGCATTGCTCTTCTTTAAAGGATTGCTGTTCTGTTAGATATTAAGGTTCTGTAAGACCTTAATATCTAAGGTGCAGCTCCAGCTGCCAGTGTCAGGACTCTGGTCCTCAACTCACCAAGCACATATTGTTCTGTAAAACCAACACTGAGCATTGCTCTTCTGTAAAACCAACACTGAGCATTGCTGTTTGGGAAAACCGACACTGAACATTGCTGTTCTGTAAAACCAACACTGAGCATTGCTGTTTTGTAAAACCAACACTGAGCATTGCTCTTCTTTAAAACCAACACTGAGCATTGCTCTTCTTTAAAATCAACACTGAGCATTGCTCTTTTTAAACCCAACACTGAGCATTGGTCTTCTTTAAAACCAACACTGAGGATTGCTGTTCTGTAAAACCAACACTGAGCATTGCTGTTTTGTAAAACCAACACTGAGCATTGCTCTTCTTTAAAACCAACACTGAGCATTGCTGTTCTGTAAAACCAACACTGAGCATTGCTGTTCTGCAAAACCAACACTGTGCATTGCCGTTTTGTAAAACCAACACTGAACATAGCTCTTCTTTAAAACCAGCACTGAGCATTGCTGTGCAGTAAAATCAACACTGAGCATTGCTGTGCTGTAAAACCAACACTGAGCCTTGCTGTTCTGTAAAACCAACACTGAACATTGCCGTTTTGTAAAACCAACACTGAACATTGCCGTTTTGTAAAACCAACACTGAACATTGCTCTTCTGTAAAACCAGCACTGAGCATTGCTGTGCAGTAAAACCAACACTGAGCATTGCTGTGCTGTAAAACCAACACTGAGCCTTGCTGTTCTGTAAAACCAACACTGAACATTGCCGTTTTGTAAAACCAACACTGAACATTGCCGTTTTGTAAAACCAACACTGAACATTGCTCTTCTGTAAAACCAACACTGAGCATTGCTGTTCTGTAAAACCAACACTGAACATTGCCGTTTTGTAAAACCAACACTGAGCATTGCTGTGCTGTAAAATCAACACTGAACATTGTTCTTCTTTAAAACCAGCACTGAGCATTGCTCTTCTGTAAAACCAACACTGAGCAATGCTTTTCTGTAAAACCAACACTGAGCATTGCTGTTCTGTAATCCCAACACTGAGCAATGCTTTTCTGTAAAACCAACACTGAGCATTGCTGTTCTGTAAAACCAACACTGAGCATTGCTGTTCTGTAATCCCAACACTGAGCAATGCTTTTCTGTAAAACCAACACTGAGCATTGCTGTTCTGTAAAACCAACACTGAGCATTGCTGTTCTGTAATTCCAACACTGAGCAATGCTTTTTTGTAAAACCAACACTGAGCGTTGCTGTTCTGTAAAACCAACACTGAGCATTGCTGTTCTGTAAAACCAACACTCAGCATTGCTGTTCTGTAAAACCAACACTGAGCATTGCTGTTCGGTAAAACCAACACTCAGCATTGCTGTTCTGTAAAACCAACACTGAGCATTGCTGTTCTGTAAAACCAACACTCAGCATTGCTGTTCTGTAAAACCAACACTCAGCATTGCTGTTCTGTAAAAAACCAACACTGAGCATTGCTGTTCTGTAAAACCAACACTCAGCATTGCTGTTCTGTAAAACCAACACTCAGCATTGCTGTTCTGTAAAACCAACACTCAGCATTGCCGTTTTGTAAAACCAACACTGAGCATTGCTGTTCTGTAAAACCAACACTCAGCATTGCTGTTCTGTAAAACCAACACTCAGCATTGCTGTTCTGTAAAACCAACACTCAGCATTGCTGTTCTGTAAAACCAACACTGAGCATTGCTGTTCTGTAATCCCAACACTGAGCAATGCTTTTCTGTAAAACCAACACTGAGCATTGTTGTTCTGTAAAACCAACACTGAGCATTGCTGTTCTGTAATCCCAACACTGAGCAATGCTGTGCTGTAAAACCAACACTGAGCCTTGCTGTTCTGTAAAACCAACACTGAGCATTGCTGTTCTGTAATCCCAACACTGAGCAATGCTTTTCTGTAAAACCAACACTGAGCATTGCTGTTCTGTAAAACCAACACTGAGCATTGCTCTTCTGTAAAACCAACACTGAGCATTGCTGTGCTGTAAAATCAACACTGAACATTGTTCTTCTTTAAAACCAGCACTGAGCATTGCTCTTCTGTAAAACCAAGACTGAGCAATGTTTTTCTGTAAAACCAACACTGAGCATTGCTGTTCTGTAAAACCAACACTGAGCATCGCTGTTCTGTAATCCCAACACTGAGCAATGCTTTTCTGTAAAACCAACACTGAGCATTGCTGTTCTGTAAAACCAACACTGAGCATTGCTCTTCTGTAAAACCAACACTCAGCATTGCTGTTCTGTAAAACCAACACTGAGCATTGCTGTTCTGTAAAACCAACACTCAGCATTGCTGTTCTGTAAAACCAACACTCAGCATTGCTGTTCTGTAAAACCAACACTCAGCATTGCTGTTCTGTAATCCCAACACTGAGCAATGCTTTTCTGTAAAACCAACACTGAGCATTGCTGTTCTGTAAAACCAACACTGAGCATTGCTGTTCTGTAATCCCAACACTGAGCAATGCTGTGCTGTAAAACCGACACTGAGCCTTGCTGTTCTGTAAAACCAACACTGAGCATTGCTGTTCTGTAATCCCAACACTGAGCAATGCTTTTCTGTAAAACCAACACTGAGCATTGCTGTTCTGTAAAACCAACACTGAGCATTGCTCTTCTGTAAAACCAACACTGAGCATTGCTGTTCTGTAAAACCAACACTGAGCATTGCTGTTCTGTAAAACCAACACTCAGCATTGCTGTTCTGTAAAACCAACACTCGAAAAGTTGGAACACATTCCAAGGCCAGTTCCATTTCATTTCAGTGATTTCAGTAATAAACTAGAATTAAATTAATGCAATGAAAAGTTGCCAATTGTCACCACTGTGCAACTCACACCTATGCACAAAACACGTTTCCTATAGTACTAACATGTAAGCCAGTGAATATTTTTCACACAACACTACAGGCGAATAGAGATAGATTCGTTTAGAGGGTGGATTAGATCGGCATCATTGGGAGAAGTACATGTTGTGATAACCATAGAAGCTCTGACTGACCCATACCACCCTGGGCAGGACAAAAGCTAACTTAGTCCTGTCCCTGAAGACTTGAACCCATGATGTCTAGGATGTAGGGCCCAGTCTGCAGTCATATTGAGCCCAAGGTTTTTTTCATGCATCAATTTGTTTCCCACCAGGCTTGCTATTCAACAGGTTTTCTACATGATTGCATAGAGGTAGGTATGATTTTTTCAACTGCACTGTACTCCACCATTGATTTTTCAACATGAAGTACTGTCATCCTTCATAGAGAAAACATTTTTCAGAGACTAATGGAACCATTCTGCCACCTGCAGGCAAAAGGAACTAATTGCTATTGCCAGGGACAATAAACTCAAAATGAACTTTTACAGGCAAGCACCTTCCCAATCTCAGTGTAACTTCCATTTTTTAATTGCCTTCGCATCCGATTGTGACCTGCATTAGCTGAATTTTATGCTATCGTGTACTGCAGGTTAATGTACTGGAACAGTCAGGGTAGATGCGTATTGCATACCTATGTCAGTTCTTAGCTGACACACAGGAAAATGTGTTTGACAGAAATAAGACTAAGACCTGTAGACCCCTTTTTTTCTTGAAAAAAAAAAAATAATAAATTCAACGTGAAAAACAATCAGTGTAATTCTGTTTAGATTTGATTTTCCATTCTAAAAATAAAAAAAACATCACAAACAAGATTCCACAGTTTGTTTGTGATGCACAGATCCTGTCAGTTTGATGCAGTGATATACGGGAGAATTCTTGGTGTGGTATCTGGCAACCAAATTTATCTCATTTCAGGTTAGCCACAGCCACTTGGACATTCACTGGCTCTTTAGTGCAGAGGGCTCTTGAATATAATGAAGACAACACACCCAGTCACATAGTCAAGCTTACGAGCATTTCTGGCAGTATTCTCCCGTAAAAACACACTTTTTCAACCCTAATTCCTTAAATTCTGCAACAGCTCGGAGTTTAGAGCAAAGTGAAATTGATACGATACAGTCATGATTTGGAGGTCTCTCTCGCCATTTCAGACATGTTACCAAATTTCACATCATTTGCTGTTGATATGCATTTGAGAAACATGCAAATTAGTACTAATGATATGAAATATGAAATAAGAAACATATATTAAGCATCTGCAGCTGACAGTATTGAATGTTCTATTTCTGGTCACATGATGTGCTATCCAGTGCCCAGCTACAGTATCTAACTTCTTTTTAAGGTAGAACCGTGGCTTACCTGGTTCGAGAATTCTGCTGCATTGCCGGGAAAAAAATCCTAATTCTAATCCCATTGGATTATTTACAATGAAGTATACTCACAAACTGAACCATCTCATTTTGAAGACACTAAAAATTTTAACGGTCTCAAACGTCCTTCCTGGAAAGCTTCTTGTGCTCATTTTACTTGGGGTAAATAATCCGTGTCAAAATTGGAAATATTAGTTATAATAACATATACTGAATAAAAATGTAATATTTCATTTTAGAAGTAACCAATGGGCAGGAAACAGTGATATTTAAGACATTTAAGATTCTAATGCATGGTTTACTACATTTTAATTAATACAATACTGTGAGCAGCCACTGAAAATAATTGCATGGGGATATTGCTTATCTGTTTTCTATTTCACTTGAAATTTGCACAGCCTTCCTCCCCTGCCTTGGTAGTCCTAATGACTTAGTTACACAACCAAAGTATGACCTACCCATCCTGATGCAACCCGGTTCACCTCCTAACTCAGTGGACAATAGATGGCCCACGCACTGGGCCCCCTGGTGGCTCACTTGGTAATCGACCTTGCTTCGAGAAAAGTTGGGGCTCTATCGCCTATAGGTGTCGTTGGATGTCATTGGGTGATTATGATCAGGAGATTGCAACAAAGGGACGCAATTTTCTTTGTCCCAGTGGGGTCAGAGTAGGTTAACGCTAACCAGGGCTCCGTGGTTCAACACTGCATTAGTTCGTTTTAACGACACTCTTCTGTTGTATGACCTGTAAAACAGACTGTGAAATAATCAGTGGCTCGCAGATGAGTAACAGAGGAGTGTATTCTTCTCAGCTGCAGCGTGGCTTGCTAAATGGGTACAGAACACTGCATTAGTTCGTTTTAACGACACTCTTCTGTTGTATGACCTGTAAAACAGACTGTGAAATAATCAGTGGCTCGCAGATGAGTAACAGAGGAGTGTATTCTTCTCAGCTGCAGCGTGGCTTGCTAAATGGGTACAGGTGGCAAACCAGTAGTGCGAGAGGTGCAACTGGCGATTCCAAGCTGGGGAGAAAAAAAGGGAAACAGCAAAAAGCCTCACTCTAAATGTTATGATGTCCTGGCTAGCTACAAATCTGGCTTAATCAGGCTAATATAATTATACTGGATATGTAATATTTACCTCTAGATTTTAAGCACTTGATTAGCTAGTGCAAATCACCTGCCGTGCTCCATCCAAGCTGGCGCCTCAATCTGGTTGCACCGAATTGGCTCCTATTTCCTGACTCCCCTCCAGTTTGTGTTTGTTTGGCACACAAGCTAATGTGGTCAAATGAGAGAACAAGGCCAGTGCCTGAAAGGTGCTTGTTGTGGTATAAAGCAATAAATTACATACTCAATTGCAGCTCCGTGGTATTTCCAGCTATGTCACGTGTACTGGAAATGAAAACACTATCTTCTATATATGGATCTGTCAATGAGGAACCACAGAAGCAGCAAAATAAAAATCAGAGATTTACCACTGGCTACTGGCTATTTTACCACTACCGCTTGGCCAGGAAGGGCCTAACACAATTTCAGCAATACTATCACTGTATGTCTGCAAGTGTTTCTTAAATAAAATTAAACCTAAACCAAAGGGTGTCACATTTTATGTAATTTCAAACTTTCTAGTCAGGAGCCAGCTATCTGTTCTGTGCTTGACACTTGCTGCAATTGCAGAAAAAAACAGGATGTTAATCTTAGAAACTACCAGTAAATGGGGCCTGGGTGAAGCTGTGTGGCCAGATCAATCATTAAGAAAATAACTGAATAAATTTAAGTCATTTAATTTAATATTTGACACAGTGCTCCCATTATAAGAGAAAGAAAGGTGAAACGTGTCCTTACAGTTATCTACACAATAGTACTCCCCTTCATTCTTCCAGTAGCAAACAAAGATTAGCTTTAAGGGTAAATCTACTCTAAGGAGCATAGGCCATTCATTGTTCTCCATCTCACTTTGTTGTGGGCAAGCTTGTCGAGATCACCCCAGTTGTTTCCACTACCAGACATCTCTGCCTGGGAATCCCTCTTCCAACTGTTTGTGGGGCAACCTCTCTTTCTCTTCTCCTGGAGGTGCCACTTAAGGGCTTGGCGAGTGATGTTGGTGGCTGGTTTCCCGCAGGTATGTCCTATTCAACTCCACTTTCTTCTTTTTATCTGTAGGTCAATGGGATCCAGTTTTTTCCCACAATTCCTAATATTGTTCTGCAGATATTCAGGATCCACCAGAGGCAGTTGTTATTTATTTATTTATTGTTTGTTTGTTTGTTAATCTGTCTATCTTCATGTTTCTGATCCATACAGCCTCTGCTGTTTCACATTGGAGTTGAATATCTGCAGTTTGGTGCTTGTTGAAATGGTTTTTGAGCTCCAGATCTCAGTTGAACACCACCCCCTCACCTCCTAGCTTTGACCTTTGTGATCTGGTTGAACCTGCCAGGGGTATATGGCGTGGGAGTATGCAGGGGTATATGGCGTGGGAGTATGCAGGGGTATATGGCGTGGGAGTATGCAGGGGTATATGGCGTGGGAGTATGCAGGGGTATATGGCGTGGGAGTATGCAGGGGTATATGGCGTGGGAGTATGCAGGGGTATATGGCGTGGGAGTATGCAGGGGTATATGGAGTGGGAGTATGCAGGGGTATATGGCGTGGGAGTATGCAGGGGTATATGGCGTGGGAGTATGCAGGGGTATATGGCGTGGGAGTATGCAGGGGTATATGGCGTGGGAGTATGCAGGGGTATATGGCGTGGGAGTATGCAGGGGTATATGGCGTGGGAGTATGCAGGGGTATATGGCGTGGGAGTATGCAGGGGTATATGGCGTGGGAGTATGCAGGGGTATATGGCGTGGGAGTATGCAGGGGTATATGGCGTGGGAGTATGCAGGGGTATATGGCGTGGGAGTATGCAGGGGTATATGGCGTGGGAGTATGCAGGGGTATATGGCGTGGGAGTATGCAGGGGTATATGGCGTGGGAGTATGCAGGGGTATATGGCGTGGGAGTATGCAGGGGTATATGGCGTGGGAGTATGCAGGGGTATATGGAGTGGGAGTATGCAGGGGTATATGGCGTGGGAGTATGCAGGGGTATATGGCGTGGGAGTATGCAGGGGTATATGGCGTGGGAGTATGCAGGGGTATATGGCGTGGGAGTATGCAGGGGTATATGGCGTGGGAGTATGCAGGGGTATATGGCGTGGGAGTATGCAGGGGTATATGGCGTGGGAGTATGCAGGGGTATATGGCGTGGGAGTATGCAGGGGTATATGGCGTGGGAGTATGCAGGGGTATATGGCGTGGGAGTATGCAGGGGTATATGGCGTGGGAGTATGCAGGGGTATATGGAGTGGGAGTATGCAGGGGTATATGGCGTGGGAGTATGCAGGGGTATATGGAGTGGGAGTATGCAGGGGTATATGGCGTGGGAGTATGCAGGGGTATATGGCGTGGGAGTATGCAGGGGTATATGGCGTGGGAGTATGCAGGGGTATATGGCGTGGGAGTATGCAGGGGTATATGGCGTGGGAGTATGCAGGGGTATATGGCGTGGGAGTATGCAGGGGTATATGGCGTAGGAGTATGCAGGGGTATATGGCGTGGGAGTATGCAGGGGTATATGGCGTGGGAGTATGCAGGCCTTACAGTCCCTGAGAGGCATCTATGACATTATACAGCGCAGTCCAAAAGTATTTGGACAGTGACACATTTTTGGGTTGTTTTGGCTCTGTACTCCAGCACATTGGATTTGAAATGGAATTTAAGGGTCTTTACATCCATATCGGATGAACCGTGTAGCAATTGTAGCGTGTTTTATGCAAAGCCCCCCCCCCCCCCATTTTAGGGGCCCAAAAGTTACATGAACATAAACTTAAATAAAGTCATCATATTTTATATTTGTTGGCCATGACTTCCTGGTGTCTGTGACCCAACAACATCAAAAAAACTCTTGATATCTTCTTTTCAGGTACTCTTACAAGCAATTCTATAACCTCTCCGCATTTGAATGGAATCTCTATGGGAATGGTGGGGGACTAGATTAAGCTGTGAATTATGGCGGAACAGAATGGAACACATGGTTGGCTAAATGGATGTAAGTCATCAAGGGTCTGAGGTATCAAATGAGCCTCAAACCATCACTCTGCTGCCAGATATGCAGTAGATGTGGATGGATCACTTTAAGGGTTTATGCTCCTTTCACCTGACTTATTTTTCCATAGATTTCAATGGGAAAATGAGTCAGGAGAAACAACCCTTAAAGACATAACAAAGTCATGGCAAAAAAAAAGGGTGGACTATGTATAAAAATGGCGACAATTGCTGCATGCACAGAGGTTCACCTGATATGGATGTAGACACCCTCAAATTAAAGCTGAAAGTTTGCACTTTAACCTCATAGTCACTGTTCCATTTCAAATCCAACATGCTGGAGTACAGAGCCAAAACAACAAAACATTGGTCACCGTCCAAACACCTTTGGACTGCACTGTATTTGAGTAAATATGAGAGAAGATTAGCTGTGCTACAACAGGGGAATTCAATTCACAGTAGAATCAGTTAGTAGCAGGTAACAAAACAATACACTGCAATATAAAAACGTTCTCATGTAGTGCTATTCATGAAAATATCTAGGGTGCTTTAGCAGTTGAATGTTCATTAAGATTAAGATCCAATGGCATGCATGCACAAGATACAATTAAAAACAGGGCCTCTTTGCTCATCAACAGCTGCCTTTCCTTATGCAGATCCAGAGTAAAGCATATATTTAAATTGACGTGGGATCTTCCAAGCACGCCAAGAGGGAACTATAAAAATATGCCCCCGTGTAGTAACTGGCAGTAAGAAGGGGTGTATTAGCTCAACGGTATCATAACATGTTCAACTACAGCAACAGTTGCACAATATGATGAATAAAGAATAGAGGATAGGGAGAAGGATTTCAAAACATGTATTAGGCACGCTAAATAGGTGGGCTATTATATCTGGACTTAAATGCTGAGATTGTCTCATAATGAGACAAGTAATTTCATAATTTCAGGGCACCAAAGCCCCACTGCCAGTTTTAGCTTGAGAAATTTTGGAGTAGGAATCCAGCTGCTTGAGAGCACAAAAGTCTATACGGATTATGGAAAATGAGAAACTCACCCAAGTGAGAAAAGCGCTAGCTCTTGTTTTGTAGGTAAAGATTTTGCAGTCTGCTTTGCACTAATACCGTCATGATTAAGCCCCGTTTGAACTAGGGCCATTTAAAAGTGATAGTTTGCAGAAATCGTTTGAGCCAGAAGAGGAACTTTCAGCTCTACTTCCCGATGGGGCCCGTCAGAGAAGCAGGAGCACGCGGTCTGTTGTGGTGAAAAATACTGCATCGACCAAAATGGCAAGAGTGTGGATTGCGAGATCTAGATCGTGTAAGAAGTCAATAATAGGCTGCCCACAAGGACAGAAAGGGGAAGCAAAGAGACTGAGACAAGGGGCCTCACAACAGGCTACAGATAACACACATAACACTGCATCTGGAAAGGAAACAGAGGGACACCTGCAAAACTATCAAGTGCAAACTCCATACAGAAAGGCCCCTGGCCTGGATTTGAACCCAGGACCTTCTTGCTGTGAGGCAACAGTGCTATCCGGACTCCGGTGCCATCCACTGTGCTGCCCCTCAGTGAAAGAAAACTGTTTTCAACAATAAACCCAGTGACTTGATTTAAAAATGGAAAACTTGAACACTGATGTTACTTTAAAGACAGCCTTTGATGCATATTAAAATGTAATGTATTACTTACTTATACAATATAACTTTGTTTCAGCAATATCTGTTTAATTATAGACCCTTTTACTGTTTGTAAACAACTATGATGTAATGTTTGGAGGAATAACAGATTGTTTTGCCTCCAGTTACAGTGCGCATGTTGTTGTTGTAATGACATTGTTTGTAAAAGGATCTATTAGTCCTGGTTTTCCGCCTGGATTATTTACCTTGAAATTCTCCCAGATATTTCTTTCTTATTTTAATAATCAGCGATATGTACTTTATTCAAAGTTCAGATCCAAAGAAGGTTTGCTTTTCTGTGGAGTGCTGCCAAGTGGATCATACAATATTTCTTGATGTATGTAAGGTATTTTAATGTATTTAAAAAAACTATGGTGAATAAGCACCTAAACCTTGTCATTATCTTTCAAATTTTTAAGTGGAAAGATATTTAGGGAATTACTAAATTTGCACAAAACATTTTCTAAAACACAGGTATCATTCACACAACTATACAGTTGAGTGCACATGAAATAACTAAAATATTATGCTGAATTATGAAGGCACCACAATGTGTAGAGTACTCTTTAATCGTTGTTTCATTACAACTGGGTGCGTTTTTCTGGAGATGTAAGCTATAGACTGTACTGGTAGAATCAAATTTACTGTCAAAGTGAAAATGTCTTGTTTTATGATGGCAAAAAAAAAACTACAACAATGGAAAATATCATGAAAAGTGTATTGATGCAACAAAAAATATAGACTACCAAAATATTTTAGATGTATTTTCTTCTGCAAAACAATGTGGGTTACACATTGTGTTATATTTACAAATAAATTGATGGACCATACCAATTTCCCAGAATACAAACACGCCATTGAAAATATAACGGTAATATGAGTTTATTTCCATATATGCTCTGACTCACATTTTACCTAACATCTCCCACATTTAGAACGACAAACTCCAAAACCATTTCACTGTTAGGGGACGAATTTAACTCTGCAGAAGACGGCTCAATGACAAAGATTTCCGTACTACATTGGTGGGATGTGGACTGCCAATATATTTTTACTTAACGCACGACCCATTGTTTTTAATTTGTTTACATGGTAAATGGTGCGCATCGACAGCACATTTGAAAAAATTATCTCTTTCTCCCTGGACATTTTTTCTGCCTCCTTTGACAAGTCTAAGGATTTGAACGAAACAAGGTCGGTCTTCTTGTGTGGGATACAAACTCTTTCCCGATCATGCGCGCATTTACGCACAGCGTAGAGGGAGACGGCGCTCCTTACCACCTCAACCTTGTGGGACTTCCAGCCCTTCTGAAAATAAAAAGAGCTGTTCGGATGTAACTACATTCTGGGGCTGTAATACATTACTCATCTAAGTATGTTTTCCCCGCCGATTAGATTGTTGCTCTTTGCTTGGTTATTTGTTCCTTTCTGTGGAACGCGGAGACAGAGGATTGTTCGCCAGAGGGATGTTGAATTCGTGGAGAAAGTAAGAGTTCCTCAAGATTCCGATTTTTTTATTGAGATATTTTATTTGCATGTATATGACATTAAACTTATCAAAAGAGTGAATTATATAGGTATATATTTTGCATATAATATCGTCATTTTCATTCCACCAAACGCACTGGTGGGGATCCGTCGTATATAATACGAATAGTCCCTTTCATGTCATGAAACTTAAAAGTTAAATCATGTTTCAGCTTCGGCTATAGACAACGTGGCTTGTTGCTGAAAGAAAGCCTCGGAAATTAAGAATTTGAGCATTAAACTGCCATAGAACCACCGACTCACCTAAAACCGCCTTTTATCTGATTGTATTGCTCGACTGAGAGACTCTAACCCTTTAGTGCACAGGTGGAGGTGACGGTGGCCCCCAAAACTGTACCTGGCACCCAAAAGATGCCCATATGAACATGGTAAACTTTGATCTCACTATATTTAACTGTACAGACAAAATTATGTGCTATGTGTACATTTATGTCATATCTCTGTGTTTGTGTGCTTTTGTGGTTTCTGAAGGTTAAAGTGATGCTTTTGGGAAATATCTAACTCCCTCTAGTTCTTAGGTTCTGTCACCATGTCATGTAATGGAAGCTAATGGAAACGTCAGCTGTGTGGATTTTAATATCCAGAAACTCCAGTAATTCCCAATGCTACTCAAACAGGCCTGTTGTCATTAATTACTTTTTGAGGCCAATGCACACAAGGTTTTCAGTCTAAAATCAACACTTGAATTCTCAGAGTGTGTGTGGCCCTTACTGAACTCATTTAAACTCTGCTAGAGTTGATGTAATACTGAGTATTCTGCAGTATACCAGTCTTCTTTGTTACTGGTTGAGGTCTATCCATTGCTTAGGCATAATCCCCCCAATAAAACACATAACGGCCTTCGGGTACAATGTTGAATGTAAGCATCGCATAACTTGAAAGTGTGCAGAACTAACTTTATCATTATACTGCCTGTACTGGATTTAAGGAGGCTACATCCTATTACAGCACATGCTTTGTATGGTGTGCCTTCTACAGAGCTAGGATTATACTATTCTCCATATACCTAATAATATGTATTAATGAAGTAAGGGTGATTTGTGCATTATTAACCAAATTGTTACCCGTAACATTAAACTCTTTGCTAAACCTCATGAAGGCTGTTAATTGGTTCTTACCGTAGCAATGATTATTTTGCCACACTTATGTGACCAAGTTGTGTTTCACTGAGACAAAATTCATAGTAAATTTTCTATTGTATAAAATCTAATTCCATGTGTTGAGTCAAGGTGGACACAGCTTCTTTCTTTTCTGTATTTCTTTTCTCCGAAACAGTGGAATGCCCAGTGACATATTGTAGTCCTGTCCGGTCACTCCAGTTTCCTCTGCTAGTTTGGAAGAAAGCACACTATCCTGCATCTTTGCTGAAGTTGCAGCCAGTTGGCAATAGTTTTCACTCGACTGAACTGCACGGCCATTGTGCTGAGGACTGCATGTCATGTGCAGTTGGTCCATGCAGACTGCAGGTGTTTCATTGACCAAAGGAGTTTTATGACATACTGCTGATGACATACACTGCTGAATAAAACCCTCCCTAGCTCCCTGGGCTTTGAAAAGGTCAATTATGCATGGGACTTCCCACCAGAATTGCCACTGGCATTGTCATGGTTTTATTGAGGACATAACACTGTACTAAGTATCATTGCTTTTACTGGATAGCCCAATTATGTCCAATCAATTTACCGGCAGCCCAATTATGTAATTTAAAATGTAAGAGTATCCACAGTGTTAAACACAAGATCACTTTTCTTCAGCAACAAAGTGCAATGTTCCTTACAACCCGAGCTGTTTTTCAGAAATTAAATGTAAAAGTTGTGGGGGTCTTTTGAGACAAAACGACATGTAGGTCGACTTATGGTAGACCTTGGTCATGTGAGCTCCAGTCCCAATGATCTGTCTGAAAGTGCACTGATGCATCACAATTTCTTCTAGGACCACTTCTCATGCAAATGGTTTAGACAGAGATTCAATTCTAAAGCAGGCCTGTGGTGCACAGGATCACATCTTCATATAGACAACGTTCTCAGACTTAACTCCTGCAGGGCTGCTTGGTTTCACCCCAGCTTATTCTCCTTGCATAACTTCTCTAACACATTCTTTAATATTTATTGTGTGTAGGACATTGGTACCGTTTTTAACTGTAACTGTAGGTTTACGTTTTGAAAACTCTAAGATTATGATCGGACTGATTTAGTTATTAAAAGCACAAGTTGAGACAAGCTTGTCTATAGATAAGTTAAGACCCATCTTATCTATAGACATAGAGCAGGGTTCTCAAACTCCATTCCAGAAAGGCTGCAGTGTCCGTTGGGTTTTTTTGTGCATTTCAGCATTGAAGTGCTTAATTGATTTCACTGGTTGAGCTCTCCAGGGTGGTATTTTGAGATTCCTCCCCTACAGTAACTGACGGCATTATTCTTAAAGTCCAGGATTGAATTCCCCGACCCATGGCCCTGGGCTGCTGAAGAAGTATTTGGACAGTGTTCGATCCATGCTCTTAATTACACGATTGCATTGGTAGATGGCGTCCTGTGTTATCAAGGTCAGATCACTTCAGTGGAGGAATTGTCGAGAAGAGAGTTCATATTGTAAAAGATTTGTTCTTGGCTATGAAGGCACTTCAGGCCACAAACTCCAGATTGGTGGAAAGGAGATCCCAGGAGCCATCCCAAACCTGCTGTGTCCTTTTATTTCCAGTATGGTGGCTATCTACAGGGTCCGCCTGGCAGCCCCGGCCGGGACGGGAACCCAGGCGTGAACGGTATTCCTGGGACACCGGGAATCCCGGGTCGTGATGGGCTGAAGGGGGAGAAGGGGGAATGCACTACAGATAATTCCCAGGAGCCCTGGAAGCCCAACTTCAAGCAGTGCGCCTGGAACTCACTCAACTACGGCATCGACATGGGCAAAATCGCTGTGAGTCACAGCAGCTGGGCGGGCTAACTATCATCAGTAGTCTACATGATTTTATTACGATACATTTATCTGCATGTATACAACTGTATGGTACATGTATCCAAGATGTAATGCAAAGTTGACATGTTATAGATGGAGGAACATAAATATGAATAATTGGAGATCATACAATGGAGGAAAATACATCTGTGGTTCTGGGACAGTACATGCCAGAAAACCCCCACAAACACCGTTCATTCAATATCTCCAGTTTTTTGATGCTTGTATCTTTAAACGTGTTTATCCATGATTAAACATTTAAAGACCCATATATGTTGTAACTTAGAAAGTGAACTAACTTTTGAATATTATAATTTGGAAATTTATATTCAAAGCTAAGAACTTATTAAATGGGTTTTGCACAACTGTAAACCCCAAGTCAATCATTGATTGGTCATTTGCCCTGTTTGATTCATGACTTGTGTTTGCCTGTGAGTCTAGCAGCCAATGAGGGCTCAGATTGGAACCTGGCATCTTCTAACTAGAGATGTTCCCTTGTCATGACAGAGATTATAAAATAAGGCTGAGACAAAATGTTGTCAAATGCATCACCTTTACTGGAACGAAACAGAGAAGAGTTTTACCGCTAATAATTTCTGGCAATAGTTCTGGGATCCCTGTGGGAATTACCAGGAAGTAGCCTGAAAGAATGAACCATTCACCACTGGCATTGTTGTACTGCTTGGCAACATGCTCCATTGATGGAGCTCTTCCCTGTTTTTTAGAGTGATGTCATGAATGTCTTATTCCTACACTGCTGGCCAAAAAAAAAGTCGCCGTTGCACCTGTCATGCATAGTGCCCACTGTACAAGCCTCTGGAGGCAGTGTTATGATCTGGGGTTGCTTCAATTGGTCAGTTCTAGGCTCAGCAATGTAATGCAGCAATAAAATGAAGTCAGCTGAGTACCTGAATGTACTGAATGACCAGGTTATCCCATCAATGGGCATATTCCAGGACGACAATGCCAAGATTCATCGGGCTAAAATTGTGAAAGAGTGGTTCAGGGAGCATGAGGAATCATTTTCACACATGAATTGGCCACCAGAGTCCTGACCTTAACCCCATTGAAAGTCTTTGGGATGTGCTGGAGAAGACTTGACGGAGTGGTTCGAGTCTCCCGTCTCGGCCAAAAATGAATGCAACTCTGGACGGAAATAAATGTTGTGACGTTGCATAAGGTTGTCGAAACAATGCCACGACGAATGCGCGCCGTAATCAAAGCTAAAGGCGGTCCAACGAAATATTAGAGTGTGCAACTTTTTTTTTGGCCAGGCAGTGTATAATCTGTGCACCGCGCGCCCCCTGCAGGACTGCACCTTCACCAAACTGCGCTCGGACAGTGCTCTGAGGGTGCTCTTCAGCGGTTCCCTGAGGCTCAAGTGTAAGACGGCCTGCTGCCAGCGCTGGTACTTCACATTCAATGGTGCAGAGTGCATGGGGCCCCTGACCATAGAGTCTATCATCTACCTGGACCACGGCAGCCCCGATTTGAACTCCACTATCAACATCCACCGCACCTCAGCAGGTGAGGGGTCCGTCCCTGTTCAGTTTGGGGTCAGGGTTCCACTCTGTGCATTTCCCCATGGTTTCTTTCACCACAAAATTATGATTAATAATTCCACTCCCTGGACACATTTCAAAACTTTTACAAACAAACTTGTAACTAATAGTAATGGTTTGTTAAATTTGTTATTTGTTAAAGTGAAATGCCCATTTCTGAATGTTGTTCTTCTAAATATTTAGCCAACAGTGTTTGAAATGCCATCAGGTAATTGAGCTGACATGATGACCTTATTTTGAAATGGCAGGTATGTTACGCACCAAAACACGTACCTCGTAGCTATAAAGTGCCATTTTTTCAGGCACTTCTCATTAAAAAAAAAATATTTTAACCACTCAGAGACACTGAACTATTCTCTGAAAAGATAAACTTAAGGAGAAATATTTTTGTTCACCTTCAAGGCAAATGATTTTGAGTCTAGAACTTTTTTTATGAGACTGGCTAAAATGGGCTTCACTAAATGAAAATGTTGGCTAAGCTCAGGAATTATCAATACATATTTAATTTTGCTAGAATGTACTAACCGTACTGTTCTTTCAAAAATAAAACATACCTCTCATTTTTATTCTCCGCATGCAGTCACCAGTTGGAATGTGATGGTGTTTGTGACTGGAAGCACAAAACTGTTTATAAAACAAAGAAGTTTGCCAGAACAGGAGCCATACAGTACATGGAAAATTGCGCCAAATTGAAACTATCGGGCCTAACGCATGCCAGTTTAAATATTTTAGTTTATAACTTGCAAACGACAACAAAGGATAATTGTTCAAGGTTATAATTTCAGATTCCTTTTTGCACAAACACTAAAGAGATGTTGTCACTCTCAGGCATCATATGCTGAGATATAACTTGCCTATACTGTAATTATAGCGTGACCAGAGGTATTTCTGTGTCCCAAGTGGTTTTGGGAGTGACCTGGAGAGACCTTCATCACATCAGTTCAGCATAGTTTGGTTTACAATTTGTTTTGGTGGAGACACTCATCATTATGAAAGGGCGGAGACAAAGAGACGACTAATTACGCCAGTGGTGAGCATTGCGGACGGTCGCTAACCTGTTGCTGTGGCCCGTTGTGTCCAGTTGAAGGTTTGTGTGAAGGGATCCCTGCCGGCCTGGTGGACGTTGGCATATGGGTGGGCACTTGTGCCGACTACCCCCGGGGCGATGCTTCTACTGGCTGGAACTCTGTGTCGCGGATCATCATTGAGGAGCTACTGAAATGAGGCCTTCCCTCACCGTACCCGACCCAAAATGGGGCCCCGCGTTTTCACACATTATAATGCATTATGTGCTATTACCCCGGACTGCATAACGGCAGTCTCAGGTGACACTAAGTATTCAAATGGCAAAGCTTCTCTGCTAATGTTCCTCAAGTGTTACAAGTTATGGGTCAAATGTTGAATTTCCCCTTAGGACCAAGACTTTGATTACAAAAGGGAGATTATTGCTAAAGTATAAGTGGTTGTTCTGTCATGTTTGAGGAGTTTTGGTTCCACCTCATAGAAAGGGGGGACTGTTTGCTTGGGGTTTATAATTTACTTTTAATTTTTTGGTATTTTAATACCATTTTGGTATTGTCCAATTACAATTGTCTATAATCGTTTTATTTACCAATATGAATAAATGAATAATCTACAACTTTATGTGACTCTCACTTGCTTCCACTGGAGCATTGCTATATTGTGCCAATTTTTCTTTTTTTACTTTTTGCAGGCTGATGTAATAATGCTCAACTTTCATCACAAAATGTTGAAATCGACAAAACCTTGACAGCACATATTTTTAGCCAGCCGTGTATAATGGTTTTAACATCGGTCACATTGTGCTCTTCACTGCTGTGTGCGTGTGTGTGTGTGTGTGTGTGTGTGTGTGTGTGTGTGTGTGTGTGTGTGCGTGCGTGTGTGCGTACCACCAGCATGAGAATATCGTATGGCTTGCTCATAAAGCTACAGCCCTTAAGTTCTTCATGCAAATGCGTCACATTCCTGGATGACCTTCGGAGCTGCGCGGAGGTCAATTCCATTTCAATTCAGGGAACGGATATAAATTCAAGTCGCGATTTGAAAAAGGTCCATGTTCTATGAGAAATATTCTATTAATGAATTGCATTTCAGTCCAGTTCCTGAACTGAAAGGGAATTGGCCTCAAATCTGCTTGGGAATGCAGCCTTATTGTTGTAACAAACTTCCCTGGTGAAATTAACTGTCAAGTGCATAACTAAATTTCCTTAGAAATACGGAACTAAACAGGACACTGACAATATTCAGTGCTGATTTATCTTTGACTTCAAATATGCAAAATGATCTGAGATTTAAAATAAAAGTAGGTTACTGTACAAGTCATGTGCTATATGAGTTTACGATAACAAAAAAGCCCCCTAATCATTTCAAGGACTGGTAAATGACTGTACAGGATATAAAGTTCTTTATTATATCATCAATTCTAGAGGGTGTGCCCTGCATTTGGAAATAATTAATATGGCGTTGCCTTACACAAAAACACATCATTCAAAGACATGGCCCGTAGAACTTCCCAATATTGCACCAGCATTTACAGAAACTGCACATACAACATGTTGAATACAGCGGTATACAATAGTTTACATTGAGCATCGCTGAGTTTTAGGTAAAGCATTATCCACCGAATGAGAGAGTGAGAATTGCCTAGCGCAGATGTGGAATCTATGAAGTCTTCAGTCCCAAACACCACACTAAACAATGTCATTATACACCGAAATATGGATGAAATATGGAGGACTGAACAAACTCAAAAATATTTTCACACAATAATACACCTGTGTAATTTTACAAACAGCAAGGGCTTCTCATGTAACATGTTATGTGCAATGGTGACTTGTAACTATTTTAAATAGTTATTTGAATTTAAAATCCAAGAAATATTTTGGTTAATGTACCAAGCATCCTTTATAGACATCGATTAATAAGTGCTTGGGTTTTCCAAACCAACACTTCCCTTTATTTTATTTCTCATAGAACAATCCTGGGTGCCTGTTAATACTTAATGTCTGACATATAATTCAATAGGTAAGGTGACAAAGAATACAGGTGGCAGTATTATCCAAACCGTACAGTTTATAACTTTAAATCCAACAGTATCCTGACTGCTCCAGGAAGGTCTGACAATAAGTGTTCAGGACGTGGCTAGATGCTCTGTCCAAATATTGGGCCTTTATCACAGATGCAACAGTCGTGTCCATATAGTGGCTTCTTCTTCATTGTCAAACATCCATGCCAAGTGCATTCCTTTTTGAGATCCAGCCAAACGGATGGGAAATATCCATTTTTACATCCATCTCAAGTTCTCTTGCACCCGTTATGGAAGACTTCAGAGGCTCTCGTCTTTGATGAAAGTTCGTCAGCCCCCTACGGGAGTCTCATGGACCTGCCCTGGTTGTGTTATCAGGCGGGCGCTTCAATAGGTCCCTTTGGGCATCTCAGCAGACACCCTGGATGTCTTATTTGTTTTGCTCAAGCAGAAAGCGCGACACATTCTCGTAGACCACAAAAGTGATGCAACAGGCTGGGGTGACTCGGATCAAATTGGGCACCATCCCTTTGTAAAATCCAACCGCCCCCTCATTCCTACAAGGGAACAATCAGTAAAACATTAAACTAGCTATCTGCGAGACGGGCAGCTTTCAGATACACAACATTATGGAGTTATTTTTCCCTTCAATATTGGGTGTCCGTTACCCGTTTAGTGACAGCTAAACAGTTCAGCAAACAACTGAGGATTAAAAATGGTATTACCATACTTTAAAACAGCTACTTAATAAGGACCACACAGAAGAAAAAAAATCAGTCATCAAAACAATCCGAGCAGTCCATGTAACATTGGCTGTCATTTTAGTCATTGGGTCAAAGACGTCCTTTGAGACACAACATATTACCTGTGGAGCAAGTCTAACATCGGAAGAAATTGTGTGTAGACAGAAACATACCCTAGTATGATTACTCATTCATGCAGACAAACTGTAAATCCAGGCAGTTCATCAGGTGCGGTACCTGCTTGCATACAAACAACCATGGCAGACATATTAGCAGCAGGGTGATACAGGCAACAGACAGATGCGGTGAGGATAAGGAGCTAAAATCTTTAGTCGTCGTGCAAATTTCTGTCATCCATTGACAATTGAGAGGGAAGATTCAGAAACCTATAACAATGATGCAGTGTTGTTGCTGTGCTCCAGGAAAAAAAAAGTATTTGAAGGTGCTGATCTGAGAACATTATCACTATAAACCAAAACAATAAAAAAGATCCAAAAGTGGTGGAGCACCGGAGAACCGTGACTGTTTTCAAAATGGCATCAATATTTGAATTTCAACTTTTTGAGAAAATTAATAGTGAAATTTGAAAAAATTAATATTTAAATCTTTCCCCACAAACCAAATTGAACAATTCCTGCTCAAAAGAAAATTTTGAAAATATGCATCTCAAAAAAATCGATTCAGCCAATCAATTAATCAGAAAATAGACCGTTTCAATGATAAGGACCCTTTCTAAACCTGAAGCACCAAGCACTACCTGGATGTGGTGTGTTTTCTGAAAAGCCTTCTGTGAACGGGCTTACCACCACGTCCTTCTGAGCACGTCCAGAACCCCTCTGTAGGTATTGTGCTGGTCCTGCAGGCGTGCGCGGACTACCTGGTAGGGGTAGGTTGTGGCCACAGCAAATATTTTGGATACTGCTGCCATCCCAATGTATTCAGTCTGAGTCTGGAGAGAAATGGGAATGCTATGATTCGATGTTTTGAACGTCAACTTTTCGGCCACATTTCACTTTTCAAGGGAAATTCCCCCCCCCCTTTCATTCTCAGTCTGAACAAATAAACTTGGTTGAAACGGCAAAGCTTTTTGCACCGTCATTCTGGTTACTCACCAACTGTGCATCTGATGGCATCTTCTTGTACTTGTTATAATCTCTCTTTAGCTCCTCGTATACCATGAACTGCAGTGCACCATGGGAAGTGCCGATGAGACCAGGCACAAAGCCCTGTGGGGGGAAAAAGCTATGCATGAATGGTGGGTGCATTCACACCTGCCCACACATTAAGCCTTTCACCATTCACTTTCACTTGTGGGTATGGGGGGTTAGATGGGTATTCTCACACTGGGAAGACATTATTTTCTATCTTTCTGCATGTTTATCTTCAATAAATTAGAGAAATTAAAATCTGGCCATTTTGCATGGCTGAATAAGAACCAGATTTCCAAATCTTCCTGGAGGAACTGCAGCAGGTGGTCTCTACCATGCAGAAATTTAAATCTCCAAGACTAAATAGGAGTCCACCCAAGCTGTTATAATTGGCAGTTTGGGACGTGATTGGGCCAGTAATGCTAAAACCTATTTGGTATTCTCCGGAGACTACTGATTTCCACAGAGATCAGAACTCCTTATCACATTGCGCCTTAATTACACTATATTATATTACACTCCCATAGTCTTGTTGAATCACTCAACACTTTAGATTCCACTTGTAATTTCTTTTCTTCCCCATAAATAATTTATAAATACTCTACTTAGTATAACTTTTTATTAGAGCAGGGAACTCCATGAATCTAGATCGTGCTGCTGTTTGGGGGAAAACATTTATTCTTCCTCTAAAAACTCACCAACTATTATGTTTGAAATTTGGTAATGGTAAAATTGTATGCTTGTTTGCATTTATTGTTTGCTTGTTTGCACCATCATTGGTGCCACATCGGGACTGTCATCTAGCTGCTGCAAATTCTATTATCATGGACATTGGCTGTTTTGACCATGCTGGTCTTTAAGCCCTAGACCCTGAGCCAACCAGAAGAGGATGGGTTCCCCCTTGAGTCTGGTTCCTCCCAAGGTTTCTTCCTAGTTACACCAGGGAGTTTTTCCTTGCCACTGTTGCCTTTGGCTTGCTCTTGTGGGGGGTTTAGGCTGGGTTTTTCTGTGAAGCGCATTGTGACAAGTAGTTGTGAAATGTGCCATATAAATAAATATTGATTTGATTGATTTGACTTAACAGCCTAAATGTAATGCAGTAAAACAGGAAATTTAATGCACCTTGGACACAAATCAATGCTACAGGTTTTTTGTAAAGTTAGACACACCCTGTACAGTCCAGGAATGCCTTCGTGGCGATATATCTTCCACAGGGCATCCAGCATCCCTTTATAGTTCTTCCTGGATGGATCAGCATTATACTGCAGGACCAGACGGGTCTTTGTCACCCAGACTGGATTTGTCAGGCAAAGTGTCAGCACCCCTGGAAAACAGAGGAAAAACTTAGACATACCCAACAGAAGACCAGATGGAGAGGAAGTGAAATGAACATGGCTCCTTAGTGAGTGGTAATATGCATAAAGCAAAGGATATGATAATATATATTATAATGGACCAATGCGAAAGCAGAGATTACCCACCGCTCATTTATTGAAAAGCTAAGGTATCAAAAGTCAAAGCTAAAGCCTCTGGCTATAGGGCTTTAGGCTCCCTGTTCTGCCTATTACAGACTCTACCCAGTGCACAAACATCCTTTCTGCAGTCTCCATTCTTTACTTCCTTCATAACCTTATATGGGTCATTATTGAACAGCCATTTCTCTGGTTCCACAACCTAACTGTGTGGCTTCCTCTCGAATTTTGTGTCAATATGCCGTTTCCTGTTAGAAACGTTTGCACAATCTTAAACTTATGCTCCGTTGACCTATGCATGTGCCAGTGTAGTTTGTCTTCTTCAAATAACCTTGGGGGGTTGGGGGGGGGGGGGGGGGGGTTGGTGTTGGTATGGACTTCAGCAACAAGAAGATAAATTATAGGGGTAATTTCCACGCATTAGGGTTGACTTTAGGGACGAGTTTGAACTTTACACAATTTGACAGTCAGAACTGTGCTTCCTTTGCTTTGACAGCCATAATTGTATTATTGCTCTACAGAAGAGGAAGGGTTAAAAATCGAATCAATATTTCTTCTGTGACTTCAATCTCGACACACGCATAAAACCTGCATGGACTTGTCTCGCACACAAAGAGTAAGCAGGTGAATACCAAGTGAATACTGTGCGACTACCACACCTTGTTGGAAAAACAAACATTCACTCTTCAAATAAAGGACCGAGGCTGGCAACCTACAGTGTGGGGGTGTGTCACAGACTCCTTATTTGCTCTGATCAAGGACTAATACAGGTCAGGGTCACAGTCCAGCACAGCCCATTGACTGAGACAGTGCTAACCAGGTCAGGGTCACAGTCCAGCACAGCCCATTGACTGAGGCAGTACTAACCTGCCTGTGCTGCAGACACCAGGTGATCTGCAGCGCTCAGTTCAGACTGGCGACCTTCTTGGTTGAATGCCTTGATCGCATTGTAGCTGTGGACAGCATAACAACAATCACAAAACTTAGACACAGACAAACAGGATGAATAGCAGTGTGCTTAGCTGAACTGCATTGCAACTGGAACAGCTATCCAAAGCTGTAGAATAAAGATTAACTGTTCCAGTTGTAATGCAGTGCTGTGGTTTAGAGGTTTAAACTCCAGCGAAGCACACTGCAGTTGTCCCAGAGAGTCTATGTCTAATGAATGCATCAATGTTGGAATTGGCTGCATTCTTTTTAAATGGAAATTTTTATACAATGCTTGATAAATCAGAATAACTACTAGGGGCTTGTATCATTTAAAAGCCTGTCCCTGACAATGAGGCATGTACTGCTAACAGTGCACTGAATTGCCAACCATCAGCTGGAAACATCTATGCTTACACATACAACATAGGTGCTGTGGGCTTTCTACGGTTTTTCAAATTTTGAGCAACAGCGGGATGAAAACTGTTATTCTTTAAATCAATGGGATATAGGATCAGTAGTATAGCAAACATGTTAGATCTCCAGATGACATCATCTCCTGTACTAGTTAGTATAGCATAGCAGGGTGTTTTGACATGGCCTTTAATTAGTATATTTATTAGGTTGACTCATCCTTTACTATATAACATGTCCTAAGCACAGCAGCATTTGAAAAGGTCATAACAGGTATATCTCTGTATACCGTCAGGATTTGGATCATACTCACAAGAAGAAGTAGAAGCCCCACGATGCTCCTGTTCCCCAGATATTTGGCGTCACTCCTTGGTAAAGCCCCCTGATTCCCTCTAATTGCCAGATGCTTTTCATGCAGTGCAGCATCCCATCGTACTTGGGCCTCAGCGCCAATCCATCACTCACTGTGCGGAGAAAGCAAACAAAAGTAGGAAAAAACGTGGGCTACGCCACTTCAAGGAGAATGGGAAAAGGTCCAGGTCTGTCCGACTGCAGCTTCAGCTAAAAATACAGCCCCTTGTCCAACTCCTGTCTCCATACTATGCGCCAGTCCAACAATATAAATCATTTAACGTTAGCTAGCTAACCACCTAAATGTAGATCTGGACATCTAACGTTACGACATGCAGAACTAACGCTTCTGCCGTAAGGTAGCCAGTTAACGTTAACTACAATAAAGGACCAGCAATGTCGTCTCGTCTACGTTAATAAGAACACACACCTGCAAACCTAATTTTGACTAGATCCAGAGGATGAAGCACCATTGTTGATATGACTCCTCCGCTCAGCCCGGCAGCTAAATTTTCATATTTTACATAGCTGAAAAGTCGCAGGAGATCAGCCGTTAGCGAGAAAGGTGCACCAGGGGAGTCCGTAGCGACCGGGAGAGTCGCAGCGCTACTCCGCCACGATCCAGCAGCAGGACTCATGTTCGCCTACCAGCTAACGTTCAAGCTAGCCTTAACGTTAACTATCTGACGATGCTGTTCTGCAAACGCACAGCGATATAAAATGCCATTAAGCTCGCTAATGTCCACTTGAAAGCAGCCAATACGTAACGTTAGCTAGCTGTAATTAGATCGCCAAATCGCATCGACCCCAACAACATAAACTACGTCAAGTTGAGCCACTGGTACAACATATGTTGCCATGACCTCTATTAGTCAGAGCAGCAGTATGAAGAAGGTATCTCCAATAAGAATCGAACTTCCGGTTGTTTTCCGACCAAGTTTCAAAATAAAAGCGTAGCGAATGCTTTAAAAACACGACTATTACACATCAAGCACGGGAAAACAGTATTTCATCTAACAGAAAAAGGGCGTGCTCAATACGCTATTTTCCTAGGTGCAATGGCATTCATCACATACCACAAATGGCTTGCATAGGCCTACTTGTGGACTAATACCATAGACCGTATGGCTAATACTGTTATTATGGTAGATAAAGTACCGAAATACAGACCGGAAGTCATACACCTTATTGGGGCTTGTTAGCTTAGCTCACAGCACAGGATGAACAGGACTTACAGAACTGTTGAAGTCCACATGTGGCTTAGCTTCATGGTACTTGGAGGCAGGAATGCATTTTGAGGGCTATGACGTAATGCGACTATACAGCACAGTGCAACACCACAAAAGAAGAACGACCCATAAAAATAAAATAAAAATTTGCTTAGGGCTCCCAGAAGCTCAGGGGCGCCCTTGCTTAGCAGATATACCTAACCCATCTTTTCACACACCTAGCTACCTATAAGCCAAACTGCTTCCCTCAGTATTGAATTGTTCAGTATTTGAGGGAGCTTAGTGATGCCTGAGTGGTCCAGAATGCATTGCTGTTGTTAGGTGATGGGTGCAGGGAACTGTAGGGGTGCGTCCCAATATTCTTCACTCCCCACCTCCTTACCTCCACTCCCCCAGCACTCCTCTCCTACCCGGAAGTATGCGAAACTGCCTGAACATTTCGAGTACAAGTATTTACATGTACAGTATACAATGTAACTGACATTGTGGTTTGCATCGAGACATTAATTAATATGTAACCATTAATACGTAATTAAGATGTAATCAGCAACATTACATTAAAACACAAAGATCCGTTTCCGGGGCACGGAGTAGAGGAGGTGGTAGTGGAGGAAGGGAGGGTGCATTTTTCAACTATTGGGACGCACCCCAGCTCATCTCATTTGTGCTGGCTGCGATTTCTGGATTGTGAAAAACATTGCCCATAATTTGTTTAATCTTCAGGGAAATTATTTAGTTAGTTTTATTTTATTCGGCAGCAGTGTATCTAAAATAAGAAACAGGTCTGAAGCTTTTCTAAATTCAAATGGTTGTAATGCCTATTGTTTGTGCATTGCAAATGATGCCATACTAAATACTAAGGGGCAACAAACAAAGTAAAAACAGAAGAGTTTCCAAAGTAGGGCACCACAGTTTATGCTAATAGTTTAGTTTTCTATTTTTATTATTTTCCCCAAACATATTGATACATTTAATTGTTTTTCTACATAAATGCTTGATTATTTAATAAATATAACAGTCAGACAAGGGCAAAATTATGTACAGAGTTGGTCATCTCTGCAGAATTGCAAGGAATGAAAACATTCTAAAGTAAATAAAAATGTTGAAAAATGGCATATTTTGCGAAGCACTCCATATTTGACCTATTTTTCTTGTTTTTTGTCCTTTAAATGGGGGGATTGCACTTGGGGTCAAAGCATTTACTTGCAAAGCCACCAAGGAAACTGTCTGCATTCCAAGACCTATGTACACCAAACCAGTGAGTGCAGAAAAGACCAAGCATCAGGACAGAAATAAAAAATATGACTGCGGCAACATATAACAAGCTTTCAGCCTTCAACCAAGCTCTCTGTCCATCTTTAGGTGTAGTTTCCTCAGTTTCTACAACCGTGCGCGCATTCTCTTTGCTGGCTTTCAACTCTGAATTGAAGAGCACACTTGACTCATGTGCTTCTCTTTGCTCTTTCTTCACAGAGCTCTGATCTGTTGGGGTCGGGGCAGTGATTCCGTTGTCAGCCGTAGAACCACACTGGCCGGAATGCAAAGGGAGGGCTTTGACTTTGCCAGTACTGCGGATGACATCTCTCGGTCCATCCGGCAAAGTTATTTGTTGTTGGGGGCTGCCAGAAAAAATGGTAAATGGTTAGAAAATGAATCTTATATATACAGTGAGCACCACAATTCATTGGACAGTGACACATTTTTTGTTATTTTGGTTCTGTACTCTAGCTCTGAGTTTGAAAGGATACAAGGAGAATGAGGTTGAAGTGCAGACTGTCAGCTTTAATTTGAGGGTTTTTTAATCCATATTGGATGAACCGTATAGAAATTATAGAACTTTTGTCCATAGTCCCCCATTTTAGGGGATCAAAAATATTGGACAGTTTAACATAATGTAAAATAAAGTAATAATTTTTAATATTTGGTTTCATATCCATTGCATGCCATGACTTCCTGATGTCTGTGACCCAACAATATCAAAAGACTCTTGATAACTTATTTTCTGGTACTCTTACAAGCGATACTATAACTTCTCTGCATTTGAATGGATCTCTATGGGAATTGGTGGGTGGGACTGGATTTATCTGTAAATTATGCTGGAACAGTATGGAATACATGATTGGTAAAATGGCTGTAAGTCATCAAGGGTCTGAGGTATCAAACAAGCCTCAAACCATCACTCTGATGCCAGATAATTGTGATATAGTGTCATGGTTTTAGGCAGCCTCGTTTTATTTCGGCGTTCGTTCTTTCTTTTAGCAGCGTCATGCACTCTATCGGATTTTTCGCCTTCCGTTCCGGTGTTTTCATCTCGCTCTGCAATTATCCTCCGCACCTGTTTGTGGTTTCCTACCGGCTATATTTAGCTCTGGGTTTCCGATTTCCGGTGCTTCGAGATTACTCGCGTTTGACACGAAGTCGGTTAAGGTATAGGAATACTGAGATTGCTGCCTTGCTAGTCTTATAGTAAAACAGATTTATTCCAGTTAGAGTTAGGGTTTAGATCTCTTGATCTTTTCTTTTCCCTTTCTCTACTCTGTTTGTTAGTCTTCCTTCTTTTCTGTTTTCTTTTAAAGAGGCATTCCTATATTTTATGCTTCTTTCTACTTCCTCTTATTTTGTTACTCGCTGAAGTTGTGAGCTGGAGGAATTGTTTTTTCCTTTGTCTGCACTCGTATCTACGAGCTTATTTTTTCCAGTACCACGGAAATATTATTTTCAGTCCTGTTTTTCTCCCTTTGTTTAGTCTCTTTTCTACTGAGACTCAAAGGTCATTTCTGGTTTTCTATTTTCTGCTCAATGTGTTGAGCCTCGCCCTGTTTTTAGGGTTGTTTTTCGTTTGGCTTTGTGCCGGGAGTCTTTTGCTCCATTTTTTGTTATCCTTTTCTCTCTGTTTGTGAAATCTTTCACTCTAGTGGTGTTTCCGATTTTCGGAGACACTTTTTGATCTCTCTGTTGCATCTGGCCTTCCGAACCCAACTCCCCCCATTACAGAATCTCGAAGCCAGTATGGAAAGACCAGCAACTCCACAGAGAGTCGAGGAAATGCTGACAGCTCATGAGGAGACCATTCGTGTTCTCCAGGCCAGTCAGCAGGCCCTGCACACACAGCAGGGTCAGATGATGGAACAGTTGCGCCATCAGGGAGAATATCTGCGGGATTTAGCAGACAGTCTCCGCGCGCTGACCATTTCAGCTACTGCCCCAGTTACACAAGCACCCATTAACCCTGTTCTCGTGCCACTTACTCCTAGGGAGCCTAAACTCCAGCTACCATCCCGTTATAGTGGGGAACCGGGGAGATGCCGGGGTTTTTTGGCTCAGTGCCTCTTGTATTTTAAAGCGCAGCCATCCCGGTTCACGACCCAGGAGTCCCGGGTGGCTTTTATTTTGTCTTTGTTGGCGGACAATGCCCTCGCTTGGGCGGAACCGCTTATTTCATCCAACGCCCCGGTTATAAGGGACTCGGATAGCCTGATGGAAGAGATGAAGTTAGTTTTTGATCATGACGTCTCAGGTCAAGAGTCAGCCATGAGACTAACTCGTCTTCGCCAGGGTACTGACACCGTAGCGGCTTTTAACATTAAGTTTCGGGCACTGGCAGGAGAGACTGGGTGGCCCGACGAACCACTTAAGGCGTTATTTCTTAACGCATTGTCAGACCCCGTCAGGGACGCCCTGTCCGTGCTCGAGCCGCCTGCCACCTTTAGTACTCTGGTCACCATGGCTATTCGAGTCGACAACCGCGTCAGGGAGCGGGAAAGGGAACGCAGAGTTCGCCCTGTTCGTTCCTCTTCTTCGCTATCGGCAGAATCTCCAGCCTACTCCTCCACCTACTCCTCCTTTAGTCGGGAGGAGCCCATGCAGGTGGATGGGTCATCCGTCCGCGGCCCTAGGGGGCCAAGACCACGGGAGAACTCGTGCCAATATTGCAGACGCAGGGGTCACACCAAATATCAGTGTCCTAAACTGGAGGGAAACGAGGGGTCTCGTTAGGGGAACTGGGGTTCTTAACGAGACAAAATAGTGTTCTTCCTCGTACCCTTTTGCCAGTCCAACTGCTTTGGAATAAGCGGTCTGTTAACATCAACGCATTTATTGATTCTGGAGCAGTTGGATGTTTCATCGACGCAAAGTGGGCCAGGGAGTTTAAAATCCCCATACGTTCTCTCACTCGGCCTCTTTTTGTTACTGCTCTCGATGGCCGTCCATTGGGCTCCGGGACCATTAAGGAGTCCACAGGGTCTTTAGTTATGTCCACTTCCTACCAGGGTCACTCTGAGAGGATAAAAATTTTTTTAGTTGATTCCCCAGCTTACCCGCTGGTCCTGGGACACTCATGGTTAGCCCTTCACGGTCCTCACATTGGGTGGGGTGGGGACGGAGGGGTTATTCGCCAGTGGGGTCCTCAGTGTAAATCTCACTGTTACTCTTCCATTAACACCTCTTCAGGTGGTACTTGTGACAGTTCCGCTTTCTGCTCCGACAGTGATAATGAGGAGGTTGAATGTTCTCCTGTCCAGGTTAATCCGGAGGCTCACTCTGAGACAAAAGAGGAGAGCCTGTCTTGGGATTCGTTTGCGGATGGGAATACTATTTGGGAGGAGGATCCTTCTGAGTCCGTATTTGATTGGGAATCATCACATGAATCTCTTATTGATCCTGAAAATTCGGAGGTGATAGGGGTGCTCAGATTCTGTTTGCCTACCAATGTACCAGGGAGGTACACCGACCTCGCTGAGGTTTTCAGTAAGCAACGCGCCACCACCTTGCCACCTCATAGGTCTTACGACTGTGCCATCGAGTTATACCCGGGTACGGTTCCGCCTAGGGGCTCTCTGTATTCCTTGTCAGTCCCTGAGAGCACTGCAATGAGGCAATACATTGAGGAATCTCTAGCTAATGGCTTTATTAGACCTTCCACCTCACCGGCTGGCGCTGGTTTTTTCTTTGTCAAGAAAAAAGATGGAGGGTTGAGGCCTTGTATAGATTATCGGGGTCTAAACGACATCACCATCAAGAACAGGTACCCTCTTCCACTGATGAACTCCGCTTTTGAGTGCCTGCAGGGGGCTTCGATCTTTACTAAACTCGATCTTCGCAACGCTTACAACCTGGTGCGCGTGCGCGAGGGTGATGAGTGGAAGACGGCATTTAACACCCACCACGGTCACTACGAGTACCGGGTGATGCCGTTCGGGCTCACTAGCGCCCCCTCTGTCTTCCAGGCGCTAGTGAACGACGTTCTCAGAGAGATGCTGGAGAGATTCGTTTTCGTTTACCTCGACGATATTTAAATTTTTTCTCCGAATCTCTCATCTCACGTCGGCCATGTTAGGCAGGTTTTGGAGGCACTTCTGAAGGCACGACTGTTTGTAAAAGCCGAGAAGTGCATATTCCACACTAACTCCGTTTCTTTCTTGGGGTTCATTGTGGCGGACGGTAAGGTCCTTATGGATCCTGAGAAAGTTTCGGCAGTTAAGAACTGGCCTACTCCTACATCAGTAAAGCAGGTACAGCGCTTCTTGGGCTTTGCTAATTTTTACCGGCGGTTTATCCGCAATTTTAGTACAATAGCCGCTCCTATCTCAGCCCTCACCAAAAAGACATCTCCTGCCCGCTTCCAATGGAACTCTAGGGCTGAGGCAGCGTTCACGGAGCTAAAAAAGAGGTTCAGCTCCGAACCTATCCTGGTAACTCCCAATCCCTCCCTCCCCTTTGTGGTAGAGGTAGATGCATCGGAGCTGGGAGTGGGTGCCATTCTGTCCCAGCACTCGCCTCTGGACCGTAAGATGCACCCATGCGCATATTTCTCTCGTGCTTTAACACCGGCCGAGAGGAATTATGATGTAGGGGACCGGGAGCTGCTTGCGGTCAAATTAGCATTAGAGGAGTGGCGTCATTGGTTGGAGGGAGCTGAGCATCCCTTTACGGTCTGGACAGACCATAAGAATTTGGAATATGTCCAACAGGCCAAGACACGGAACTCCCGACAAGCCCGGTGGGCATTATTTTTCGCCCGGTTCAGATTTATTCTAACTTATCGACCGGGATCTAAGAATGTTAAGCCGGACGCTCTGTCACGTATTTACGACCACACTGACAGGGAACCGCATCCTGAGCCCATCATACCTGTTGCCCAGATTGTAGCCCCGGTTATGTGGGAGATCGAAGCAGCTGTACAGAAGGCATTGCGTTTGGATCCGGGCCCAGGTGGGGGTCCGTCCCACTGTTTGTTTGTTCCGCCCCGGCTTAGATCTCGGGTTCTCCAGTGGGGCCACTCTTCTCAGCTGGCGGCCCATCCTGGCATCCACCGGACTAGGGAATTTTTATCCCGACGCTTTGGTGGCCTAAAATGGAGAGTGATGCGGACTTTGTTGCCGCCTGCCCTGTCTGCGCCGTAGCAAGGGTTCACGACTCCCACCCGCGGGTCTCTTGCGCCCCCTGCCTATCCCCAGTCGTCCTTGAGGTCACATCGCCCTCGACTTCGTTACCGGGTTGCCGGCTTCCCAGGGAACACTGTGATCCTAGTGGTTGTGGACAGGTTTTCTAAGGCAGCTCATTTTATTGCACTACCTAAACTACCATCAGCACCGGAGACCGCTCAGCTGATGGTAGATCAACGTTTTTAGGATACATGGCATTCCTCTGGACGTGGTTTCCCGATCGCGGCCCTCAATTCGCAGCAAGTTTTGGCGCTCCTTTTGTACCCTGCTAGGGGCATCTGTCAGTTTGTCTTCGGGTTTTCACCGGCAAACCAGGATGGACAGACAGAGCGTACCAATCAGACGTTGGAGAGTACCCTTCGGTGTTTGGCCCGCCTCCAATCCTACGTCCTGGAGTCGCCATCTAACTTGGGCGGAGTACGCCCATAATACTCTACGCAATGCCTCCACAGGGCTCTCTCCTTTGTGCAGCTCTGGGATATCTACCCCCTCTATTTCCTGAGTTAGAAAGGGAGGTGGAGGGTACCGTCCGCAGGGGCTTTCATGCAGATGTCGTTCTGTCTGGAGGCGTGTGCGCGCTTCTCTCCTGCGTGCCTCTGCTAAACAAAAGCGTGCAGCCGACACTCACCGTCGCCCAGCTCCCTCTTATCGGGTGGGGCAAAGAGTGTGGCTTCCACACGGGATCTACCATTGCGAGTGGAGTCCCGCAAACTCGCACCACGGTTTGTGGGTCCCTTAAGATCATCAGGAGGATCAACCCGGTCACTGTGCGCCTTCAGTTGCCACGTCTATGCGTATCCATCCACCTTTCACGTCTCTCGGTTGAAACCAGTGCTGGTGAGCGCGCTTGCTCCCACGGACAAGCCTCCGCCTCCCCCCCGGTTTGTGGAGGGAGGTCCGGTTTATACCGTTCGGCGCATTTTGGCTGAGAGGCGTGTGGGCAGAGGGTGCCAGTTTTGGTGGACTGGGAGGGTTATGGTCCTGAGGAGCGCTGCTGGGTACCTTCCAGGAACATCTGGACCCCAATCTTATTAGGGACTTCCGCAGAAATAAGGGCTGAGGATCGTCTGGGGTCGTCCCTTAGAGGGGGGTTCTGTCATAGTTTAGGCAGCCTCGTTTTATTTCGGCGTTCGTTCTTTCTTTTAGCAGCGTCATGCACTCTATCGGATTTTTCGCCTTCCGTTCCGGTGTTTTCATCTCGCTCTGCAATTATCCTCCGCACCTGTTTGTGGTTTCCTAACCGGCTATATTTAGCTCTGGGTTTCCGATTTCCGGTGCTTCGAGATTACTCGCGTTTGACACGAAGTCGGTTAAGGTATAGGAATACTGAGATTGCTGCCTTGCTAGTCTGATAGTAAAACAGATTTATTCCAGTTAGAGGTTAGGAGATCTCTTGATCTTTGTCTTTCCCTGTCTCTACTCTGTTTGTTAGTCCTTCCTTCTTTTCTGTTTCTTTTATAAGAGGCATTCCTAATAGTTTTAGCTTCTTTCTACTTCCTCTATGTGTTACGCCTGAAGTTGTGAGCTGGAGGAATTGTTTTTCCTTTGTCTGCACTCGTATCTACGAGCTTATTTTGTCCAGTACCACGGAAATATTATTTTCAGTCCTGTTTTTCTCCCTTTGTTTAGTCTCTTTTCTACTGAGACTCAAAGGTAATTTCTGGTTTTCTATTTTCTGCTCAAGTGTTGAGCTCGCCCTGTTTTAGGGTGTTTTCGTGGCTTTGTGCCTTGAGTCTGTGCTCCATTTTTGTTATCCTTTCTCTCTGTTGTGTGAAATCTTTCACTCTAGTGGTGTTTCCGATTTTCGGAGACACTTTTTGATCTCTCTGTTGCATCTGGCCTTCCGAACCCAACTCCCCCTATTACATAGTTTAATTAAAGTGAAATTATCTGTCTGTAAACAATTGTTGGAAAAATTACTTGTGTCATGCACAAAGTAGATGTCCTACCTGACTTGCCAACACTATAGTTGCTAACATGAAATCTGTGGAGTGGTTAAAATTAGTTGTAATGACTTCACCTAAGTGTATGTAACTTCCGACTTCAACTGTATATATATACAGACTGATGACAAAGTTAAAACTGAATGAGTGGAGAAACATAACACTAATGCACAGCTATGATACAGGTGTACTGCTTGATACAATTAAGCATTACATCCTATCACGCTCTGTGGCGTGTATAAAATGCTGAGCAGGCCCAGTTGACCTCAATTTTGGATCAAGATGGCAAGAGGAAAAGATCTAAGTGACTTTGAAAGAGGGTCATTATTGCGGCATGGATGCCATTTAACTCAGTCACAAAGACTGCTCAACTGGCTAATGTTTCAATAGGAACTGTGACTAAGTGGTCAGAAAATGTGGTCGAAAGCATTAGGTGCGATATGTAAGGAAAAAGAGAGCAATTGTTCCACAGGTGACTGAGAATCTCAATGCAGGAATGATCAGAGGTGACTGAGAATCTCAATGCAGGACATGATCAGACTGTAGTATCAGCAAGAACAGTCTGTCGACAACTACATTGACTGGGATATTATAGTAGGGTTGCAGTGCATAAAACCCTCATTACAAAGACAACTGCACATTTGACAGTTCAGTGTAAAAACCATAGACACTGATCTACAGAGAAAAGGGAAAAAAGGAAAAAAGGAAAAAAGACAGGAAAAAAGTTATATTGTCAGATAAGTCATCCTTCTCCATATTATCGACAAGTGGGGCGAGTGCACGTGTGGCGTACACAAAGAGAACGGCGTAGGCCCGAATGCTTGACCCCTACAGTGAGGTGGCTATGTTATGCTGTGGGAGCATTTCCCTGGCATGGTTTGGGTCCACTTGTCCCCTTAGAGGGAATGGTCACTGCAAATAAATACAATTCTGAGTGATCACCTTTGGTGGTTTGATGAGTATCAAAATTATGTGAATCATATACTCTGGCCTTCGCAGTCACCAGATCTCAAACCAGTTGAACGCCTATGGGAGATTTTGGACCGACGTGTTAGGCAGCGCTCTCACCACATCATCAGAACACCAAATGAGGGAATATCTTTTGGAACAATGGTGTTCCATCCCTCCAGTAGAGTTCCAGAGACTTGTAAAATTTATGCCAAGACACACTGTAGCTGTTCTGGCAGCTTGTGGTGGCCCAACACCTTACTAAGACACTTTATGTCGGTTTTTCCTTTAATTTGTCACCTGTCGATATTAATTGGAAATATTCTTATAATGCAATAATGACATCCGACGTAGCCTATACTCCTTTAAAGTGAGTGATAAATGGCAATGCAATTGAAAGAAAGCCAAATAAAATAATAATTTAATGAATTAATAAGTCACTTATTTTTTACTTATTTGGTGAAGTAGGCTACACTTGACATGTTGCTAACGTCAACTAGCCTATGTAGGCTACTAGGCTACTGCAATGTACCGTGATGTTGTAGTGTTCTAGTAGGCCTATACTCTGTTGGCCTACCTACCGCTTTTTGTTGCATAATTCTTTATAAAAATATTGCCTTAACATATTAGCTATTTAGCCTACTTAACATGAACGAGATCTGAAAGAGCAGTGCAGTAATCCCATCGTTTAGCATAGACTATTCTCTTTCACAGTTTACGCACGTAGCCTACTGGATGGTTTATTTGAAGGAAGCGCAACTACAGATCGATGACTCCGAACCTTGTCCGATGCCTTTCAGAATCGATCGACTGGCTGGACACGCGATCCACACTGTCAGGAACCAGGACCGCAACTTCACATAGCTGGTCCTCAAAATGTGCATGCAGGAAGAGAGAAAACGTCAATGTAATATGACAACAAACTTAATACAAAACTCTAGATACGGCCACGAACAGAAATTGAAACATGTTTTGTGTCGATTGGTAAAACACGAACCCGCAGTCTGTTTGTATATTCACGGCGCCGACGCTGTAGATTGCTGTGATCACGCCTATCTGAAGAGGGCGATACGACCTCTTGTAAAAATTGTAGAGAGGACCGTCTTATTTTCTATCCTCACAGACAAATCCATGATGTTTAAAACAGTTGTGTGTAGTTTAGTTTGACAAAAATGTGAAACAATACTACACACAAGCGTGGTCACTAAAAAAATGACTTATTTGGAAAAGGAATGCATGATTACGTCATAAAAGTAGGCACGCTCATAGAATGTTCGCATCATTTGAGACTTTTGAGTCTCCTTTTCATATTAGACCTACTGGAATTTGTCCTTTTATTTGGTGCCGTATTAAAAAGCTTTACTTTTCCCCCTTTTCAAATCTGTTTTTATTTTCAGGCGCCCAGTGACGGTTCGTTTCTTCTACTTTGAGACACTTTTCTAATGCATTCACAGCAATCTCTTCAGCGTAAAAGCTTCCGATTGAGCTCTTTTAACTCTCGGTATAGAATTTCTGTTAGCGCGTAACACTAGTAATTTTTGCTTTGCTTGGAAAATAAATAAGATTCAAGGCTCAAACAAGTATGATAGTCAAATGAAAATGTATTTAATGATGAAAATATTATGAAAGAGTTATTTCTTAACTCCACGATTTAGTTAAATATTCGTTTGCATCGTTAATAAAGTGGAGGGTCTTATTTATTTTACAAAGCAAAAATTACTAGTGTTACGTTCTCCTTGCATTCATCTGTTCAAATGGCAGTTTAATTTCACACTGGCTCGTTTTGAGCAGGCTCTGTTCATGATACTCACCAAGGCTCTTGTAGATTGCAGTAGGGTAGGCCTACTCTGAAAGAGCAGCGCCTCTTATCTTTCTAAGTCGCTTATTACAGCATAAAAGTAATATTTAGCACTGATATTATGCATGTTGCACACAATATGTATATGCAAATATTGTATTATATTGTATTTTTGTAATATTAAACTAGAATGTATTACTGAAGTCTATTGACTTTGTATCACAGTCACAGAATTTAAGGAATGAGCAAAAAACAGCACAAACAATTGTATACAGATTTAATGGTCATTTTCAGTCCAGTTATACCTGTATTTGCTTTGGTAGAACAAAAGGTTGTCCACTGTAGGAACTGGGAATTAATGGCATTGTATTGTATGCAGTCATTTTGGCCAATCTCAATGATATGACCGTATGTAATTTGTTTTATAGGAAATTATTATTACTGCCTGTCTATAAGCCCCACAGTGGTGGAGCAAACTTCCCAAAGTGGTCAAAACAGCAGAATCATTGGCTATATAATTCTTCAGATTGCATCTTGGTTCCCCACTGTTAAAAAATTATAACTTGTTGCTTTGACGCAGTTAAGTTGTCGAAATATAAAGTTTCAGTTTATAGGTTGAATAAAATGAAACTTTATAGTTGGGCAACTTAACTGAGTCAATGCAACAAGATGACTTGAGTATGTTGAATCAGCACATATTTTTTACAGTGTACACAAAATATTACTAATTTCATGCATGTAATGCATTGCATCCAATAAACTAAATATTACTTCTATTTCCTCAATAGTATGCATGTCTATTTATTTTCATTCAACATACAGTATTGTGCTGTATAGAATATGTCATATAATAAATAACAGAATATTGTATTGAATATTTTGAGCATATTATATATTTGATTTTTTGGAATATTATGTTGCATTCTTCGCTCATAGACAGAAAAATGGCTATACGATTTCTTACAGATTTAAATGTGACTTTAGCCACAGATTACTCCATTCAGATTGAGAGGAGCAAGACATGAATGCACACAGGATAAAACATGCAGGTTGTGTGTATGCACAACACAGACAACAATTCCCCACCCTGTGGATACCAAATAACAGACCCGTCCCTGGAGAATAAGCACACGACTATACAAACTAATAGCGCTAAAATAGAAAACCTCATGACTGTTTGTCAACCAAATAGTTCCAGGGGCAGTATTCTCTAAAGAAACACTACAATGCATAATCCATTACAATTCCTGTCATCATATTTTACCAAACATTTCTGAAGACAATTGTCCAAGTTAAGTGCAATTAAATTGCAATGACCATGCATGGCTGTCAAACATAAAGCACAGATATGTCAAGTAATGCATAAGTGACTCCGGTTTCCTGCTCAATGAGCATTTCTCAACAACTTATTTATAAGTTATTTACTGAAAAATTACTGTGGAGCATATTGCATCACCAACAACTATATTCAACCGTGCAAATCATTTCCTTGGCAATACATTGCTGGAAAAAGCACAAAAACTCAGCCTGTCCTTGATTTACAGGCTGGTCAGGGGGTTGCCAACAGGTTAGCAACTAAGTACTCTGCTCCTGTCAAATGGCTGAAGCTATGCAGGTGTGAGACTCTGCAAAGCTAAGCTGTTGCTGGCAGTGGTGTTGGTGGGCCAGTAGGGGGCAAAGTTTCATCTGGACCAATTAAACCCCAGTGCAGCAATGGGGAGGGACACTGTACTGTGTAGCTGACACACTGTCTTTTGGATGAGATGTTAAATGGAAGATCTGAGTCACTATGGTCATTAAAGATAATTTCCACTGCACTTATTTCAAAGAGTAGGGAAAGGGGGGGGGGGGGGGGGGGGGGGGGGGGTGGTACAGAGTGGTGGTGGTTAAAACTAGTTTCTCCCTTCCATTATAAAGTGCTTTGAGAGTGAGACCATGAGATGAAAGGCCCTATATAAATGCAATCTATAATTAGCATTGTTAAAATGATAAGCACAGGTATAGCTAAATGTTTAGAGGTGCCATTGCATAATCCTGGTGTAATTAACCCTATGTGATCACAAGTAGGCCTACAACTAGAAGATGGCACTCAGTAGAGAGCATACCTCCGCCGAAACTATACAATTGTCATGATATGCCAGTTCCACTGCCACACCGGCTTTGTTCAATCTGTGTAAAAAGTTAATCGGTTCTTCCTTGCCCCGTGACCAACCTTTCCACAAAATTTCATGCAAATCCGAAATTTTGGATTATGTTTGGAAAACATAACCCGGTCAATTATCTTGGCAGAGGTAATGACATGAAGGGAATTTGGTTAATTGGCTCACTATCTTGTGCGATGCAAATGTAATAATGCATTTTTTGGTTGCAGCTCTCTTTAACATACAATTCTGGGGATATGATCATCAGTTAAACCAGTAAGATAGATATATCCTCATGTACAGCTACTTAAAGGATCCAGCATTCGAAATGAGTAGTTAGCATGATATCTTTATTCTAAAACCATTCATCCCATATTGTCAGAATATTCTCAGTGCAAGCATTTCAGTCATCCAGCTGCCATACACTAAAAAAATGACAACTTAACTAGTCAAGTCATTTTGTTGCTTTGACTCAGTTAAATTGTCTAAATATAAAGTTTCAGTTTATAAGTTCAATGATTTGAGTAAGTTCAGTTTAGTCAACAATTATTTTTTTACAGTGTAGTGATAGTGATCTATTTTAAATACTAGCATAGTAGCCTATTCTGAGAAGGATAGCAACATTAAACAATGTCTTTGTTGCAAAATCGGAAAAGGTTGATTGAAATCTATGGGAAATCACAGATGATATCATTGATAATAGTATACGGTTTTACATTGCTTGCTCATTAGTTGATGAATGTCATCTTACAGTCAGTGGTTACACCTGGCAAGAATATGTTGTGCCATCATGAATATTGATGAACCTAATACAAATTATTTCCCCAATTTTAAAGGTTTTCACACAGGGAAATCAGTAGTAAAGTTGTTTTTAAGTGCACTTTAAAAAACAACAGATCCATCTTAAATGGGTTATCCAGTCCGGGTTTTTAAACCGATCTCTATGCCTGCTGTCAATGAACGAGCCTTGCTCCTCGCTTCTTCCGCTCCTCTTCCCAGGAGCTGCTAAGCTTTGTTCCACGTATTTCCATTGCTCCGCCTACCTATGCTGACGAGATTTTTTTCTCATTGCATCCATTTTTGTGCATTTAAGAAATATCCAAGAATTAACAAACAAGGAAAGCAAGATAGATACGAAGGACGCGAAAGATAACGAGAAAAAGGACAAGACATCTTTATTCCACGATGAGAATAGCCGCTCTCTAGAAGGGCAGAAATGGGTTAGACAGGATTTAACATGATTGCAAAATAAAAGGCAAGAGCTTGTTTTATTTATCTCCCCATATGCATCAATGGACGGAAAGGGGAGAAGTATATTTGGAATATCTGCAGCCAGTGGAATCGATCATTCCTTCGTGAAGTCAATGGGCTTTTTATCCCCCATGTCATTTTTAACAGCTCTCATACAGGAATTGATGTGCTTTGAAAACCCATTGTGTGAATCAAGCAATCCAGCTGGCTTTAGGTCGTCTTTACCGTGGCCGATTATTATCTACAAAATATGTATTCTCGTAAATAGAAGGCCTATTCGGATGACCAAAACAACGATTATTGAATTCGTTTTAGCCTATTTGATCTCCGTTACATTCAAAGACATAGGCTATGTTGAGGGTTATAGCCTGTCTAACAGAGCTATAGCCTAGTCTAGGCTACTCGCTCGTATTCGTCCCGGTTATGTTGCCTTTCACTCGTTTTGTCTGTTGATATATAGGCTACATAGTTAGCCGTGGCCTCCGTGTCTACGTGTGTATTTGTGAAAAGGATAAATACAAAAATAAACGGATGCATTACAAGTCACCTTCTTCAAAGAACATGGCTCTTTGAAAATTCGTGCGATCCGTGTTGTAGGCTGAGCCGTTCGAACAGATCATGTTGAATTCGGCTCTCTGCATTCTGTATATTTAAAATTTCCTTCTAAATTAAGTAATTTTCATTGCTGATTGTTGATCTTTTTAGCAATTATATCTAAAAGATGTCTGCTCCGCTTGGGCCCCGGGGCGGCCCGGCCGCTCCTCCTGCGGATGCTCTCCTACCAGAGGTGCCGGACCTCAGTCACCTCACTGAGGAGGAGAGAAAGATCATCCTCGCAGTCATGGACCGACAGAAGAAGGAAGAGGAAAAGGAACAGTCAATGCTAAAGTAAGACATTTAAACAATCTGAACTGTGAAGATTGAGTGCTGGAGTAGGCTATAGCCATTTGTAAAGATCCGTGTTATGAGCCATTCACACCGCAGTGGTCGTTGGTAGGCTATGATAACTGCATTTGAATGCAGGCTATATACATCTGCTAATGATTTATTTGAAGTTACGGATAATGTAGGCATTGTGTCTCTTGAATGCCATTAGCTATAGTAACATACGTGCAAAGTCAGGTTTCTTGTCGATATTTATGTTTCGGCAAATAACCTAAACATTACAACGGAATGGGGTGAAGGGCTGAGAGGTTAAACCAAATGACATCCTCGCCAACTGTTTTTGATGCTAACGTTGATTAGTTGTCATCAGATTTTGACATGGATATGCTGTAGCCTAGTAGCCTAGTCTATTCTCCGCCAGTGCAAGGCATTTTTCCTGCCCAGCTATCAACACTGCGCGGGCCTAGCTACTTATCACTCTGTTGCCTTTGGGTTGGGTTAGCAACGGCCGCCATCTTCGTCTAAAAGCCCCATCAACTCCCTTTTATCATATATTACAACATGTTAAATTGTCTCAAACGAACGGAGCATAGACTAAATCTGTTTCGAGGACCTTTCACAATTGATGTGGGTTTACAAATCATCGCTGATTCTCAGTTCACGGTGTACGCTGTCGTTTGAAAACTGGAGGTTTTTCCCCCGTTCTGCTAGTCGCTCGCTGTATTTTCAGTACCACGGCGCTGTCCAGTTTGGTTTAAGGTGGAGCTGAATTTTCGCAGTAGCTTGTCACTGCATATTACGGCGATTAATATGAAATGAAATTGGGTGTAATAACGTGATTCCTTAGATAAAACCGAGCGATTGAGCTTTCGTACTGGCTTACGGAAAGTAGCCAAAGCTAGGAATCGTTTTGTCCTGTTAATTGTGGACTGGAGGAGATTGATGGCATTTCTGAAATAATTTTAATGTGATTGTGGTAACTTGGAATTCTTGTCGATTCTCAATGAGTGATGATCTTTTCATTTTGTGATTTTTAATTACTCGTAGCTAATTGTCAAATTGTCAATGCCTGTTATTTCTTGGAATCATTCTAGGCCACAAAAACAAAAAAGTAACCATTACGAGCAATGTCGAGCATGGTTGGACGTTCGATATTTTTTTATTATTATTATTATTTATTGGGTAAGAAATATCTTTTTATTTCCGCAGATGCGACTCTACATTTCTCATTAGTAGAACATACAGACATCAGGCTTCATTCATAGTTTCAGTGCTGTGTTTGAACGTCTGAGTAGTCCTAAAAATAGAATTCCTTTGCCTGAAAGTGATTTCTGTTTATATATCCTGTATATGTGTATCGTCTACGCCTTCATGTATAGCAACACGAACTCTTTAATTAGCGAGTAGCCTACCTGCCATAATCGCCCAGCGACTTTCCGTTCCATTTCAGTTTATTGTTAAATGTGAGTGAAAGAACAACTCAGTGAAATGTTGCGTGGGCGCCCTTGTGCCCTTACTCATGCTGCCTCTGGAGTGGTACCACGAGCTTTTGCGTGCGCGCGCACACACACACACACACACACACACACACACACACGCATACATTAACATTGGCTGAATTTAATCAGCCTATATATCATTTTCATTTTATTTAAATTATGACGAAACTGGGTGTCTCGTATGAGTTTGAGGAGGCCAAGAATATGGAAATATTCAAGATCACGAACAGGAAAGTCGGCTTATTAAGGATTCACTGGACCCAGACTTTAGGCTGCAAAAAAGATGCTTATGCTTATTGGATAGATCCAAACATTTATTCAGATTCATAATCAATTATTGCACAACTGTAGAAGGGTTTTTTTCTTGTATAGCATAAACCCAGTACATTAATACTTTGTCACCAGTTGTCCATGGCAAAAGATAATTGCTGGACATTTTAATTACACAGGATAACGTCAGGCAGTTTCAGTAGACTGATGGTTGCTAATATATATTTTTTCCATTTTGATACTGGTGACACCGGAATAGGTAAATGATTGATATTCATCCTTTGATCACAAAGCTTAAAAGATCAATTGAATCGCAGTGCACAATCAGCAATCAAACCTCAAATCACTTCTTAGACACGCAATTTTGCTTTGCATCATAACTGATTAATATGTGTTCTCAGTCCTCATATATAGGCCATTTAGCATCAATTTCTATGAGTATAACAGTGTCTGTATCTGGGGTTTCCCTACTGCTTATGTGGATGAAGTATGTGCCATGTATGTAGCCCCATAAGAGCCACTGTCTTGGCGTGTACTTGATACACACAATATTCTTCCCCGTAGGTAAATTTTCCAAAACGTATCTTTTAGACTTTGTCTAAAAATGATTCAAAATATTTTTCAAGCTGTAGTTTTCTACATTTTAAGGGTCATTTTTGCTGTGTCAAATATGTACTGTAAAGGGCACTAAAAGTAAAATATTGGTTATGTAGTTCAGACATTTTTCTTGGAGTTTTTCAAGCTGTTGTTTTTAAGAAGGATTTGCATTTCTTCAAGTTTTCTACCAACCCGTAAATGTGTTGTATAACGACCAAAAGTAGAATTCTGTACAGTCCAGTTATATTCAGTCCGTACTGTTGAGATGCCGGCATGACTTTGATCATTTTGAAGCCATGTGACCAGTGAATGCTTTGAGTCAGACCAACCCGAGTCAGGGCGTTTGTCAACAGGGATGGACAGGCTAGGATAGTGGGAGGGGGGGGGACAGGGTGTGTGTGTCTGGTGAGGAGGGGGGGGGGGGGGGGGTTCTTCAATGTGTGAAGCTTCCAGTGAATGAGTATCTAACCTACGGCATTACTCACCTTCAGGGCGGTGAATTGTACTTCTTCTACTGACGTGTCACTTTGAACTCTCTTTTTTTCTGCTTTCTGTGCAATCTATGCTCTGCTCGGCTTACTTGTCTGACTGACTGAACATCCCAGCGAGAATGTCATGTGACATAACGCCTCGCAGCATCCCACAAAGATGGTGTGGGACAATGCTGCATGGCAGTGCAGGTTCTGTGGAATGTGTGTGTGTGTGAGAGGGGTTTAGCAGCTGTCAATCATACATCTAATTTAGAAGCTTCAGGGTGGCTCCTCCTGTTAAGACATTGTCCCAGTGTGCGGATGGGTCCCATAGTTTGGTATGGAATCTATACAGTACCAGTATATTACCTGTAGCCGGCAGGCCTGCTGGGCAGTGCATAAATGGTGTAAGAAGCACGCGGGAAAGGAGGGATTCGGTTGTCAGGATATCCGTATCCCATCATGCATCCGCAACCTTAGGGGCTGAATTATCTGCATATCTCTGCGGTACATACTACTCAAACCACACGTGAGTTTTGGGAGATATTTGCCATAAGAACCGTTACATATTGTTTCTCAATTTAGAAACAGTCGCACTACGCGTGTTGAACCAAATAACCGGTGACTCGAAATGTGTTCCCTCATGATTTTGTCTGCTGTAGTCTGTGGGGTAGACAGTAATCTGAGCAGAAGAGTAGTCAGGTTTAAGTTGATGAATAGAAAGGGCCTCCGTCATATCCAGACGCCCCACACAAGGCCGTGAGAAAGAGCCGAGCCAAGCTGTTGACGCGTTCGTGTCACACGGAACCCTGGGATCTGCTTTAAAGCTGGCTTGCAGTTTTTTTTTTTTTGGGTCATCGGGCAGATATTAGTAGTCATGCATTTTAATGAAGTAAACGTGGAGCGAGGCTGCGGCGTGCACGTGACTCACGGATGTGGGGACATCGCCGACCCGCGTCTGATCGTGTGTGAATCGGCCCAGCCCAATGGCCCCCCGTTTCTCCCGCTCTCTACGTACGTGCAGGCCCTCTGCCTCACCGACCTGAGGACCCGCGTCGATGCAGTTTCCCGTATGACGTGACCGCGTGCAGCGGAAGCCGTGGATGCATCGCGTGTCATTTTGTCATCTGGGGCAACCGATGAGTGGTCATTCTTCTGGGAACAGTGTCAAACTAAATGGCTATACACTACAGTTCATATATGCACTATAATAAGAAGCCTTAAATTAACAACAACAACAACAATAATAATAATAATAAGTTGCTTTATAATCCCCCTTGTGCAGGTGAATGTACAGGTTAAAGTTCATGCAGTATAGACGCTGTACGAAAGGATGTTTTACTGAACCAAGTATGGCTAATTCCCTTGCTCAAAGCCACAGCAGGATTTGAATCTGCAGCCTTCCTTAAGTTCCGTAACCACTGGGCTGTGTTGTCTTCTGTGTTACTCGAGCAGACACGACTCTTGATGACAGCAGTCTTTCTGTTTCTCTACACAACATGATGAAGTTAAATTAATGGCTAATGTCATTACATTTTGTTTGTTTATTTCCTAAAAACCTGCTCAAAGTACAAGTACTTCCCATGGACTTTAAGGCATAATTTTATTAGGGAAATAATTTCCTGTCCTGTTTATATAAATTAAATTTAAATATGTAATATATTGCAGCATTGGAGTCTCCACTTTATTTCAGACTATTGCTGATGCCAGATGACATAGGCACCTGCACTCAATCCCAGCCGGACTCATTTTGTAAAGAGCTGTAAAGTTTTTTTGCATAGCATTATGCAATGGCCATTACCATCAGTAAATTTATACAGGGTTGACGGAACGGTAACCATTCTATAAGATAAAGGATTGTGCCTCAGATGCCAGCAATATCTTTGTTTTTAGGTTGAATATCTGACAAAGCTTGCTCATTCTAGGAAGGAAAGGGTTGATTGTGCTCTGTTGTTGACAGAGGATACTGTTACTGTGAGCCCCAGTGCGCTTCACTTTGAGTGTAAGTATAAAATATAAGAGTTTCAATGACCAGGTTAACCCTTAAACTATAGATTGAAACAAAAATCCAACCATCAAGACCACATATACCATGTATGTATTTACCACGTCTGATTTTGATGGCGATGATGAAAAATCGAAAAGTTGTGTAGATATTTGGAAAAAGGCTTGTGTTTGTCATTTATGTTTGTTTGTGAACTTATATGCAGGCCAAAATGTGCACTGTGATGTGTGATGCGGAATGTTGTGCAGCAGGGAGCTCTGCCCGATGTCAGGTCATGTGACAGCTGTGGCATGGAACAGACAGGTTAATTGCTTAGCCGCCGTCGTCAGATGAGAATCTTTTTTTTTAACGCTGGCACGGGCACCGCCAAAGCGCCAAGCCTCCGGACCTTCCGCCGTTACTATGGTAGCCACCGGCCGGAACGCGGCTCCGTGAGAGGGTGGGAGGGGTGTCTGGGGCCGTAGAGCGCAGTTCTGCGGGGAGGAACGCGGGGTCCGGAAGAGCTCGGAACGCCGCTGACTCAGCCGTAATTGCTGCACCCAGTCTCGGGTCCTCTTTCTCCATCTTGGATCTGTTACCAGACACAGGCCTTCACGCATGCATGCGCTTGACCCTCCCGCCACCGCCAACTGTCACCCGCATTAACCCTGAGCAGACATGAACCAATGAGAGTCTGGGCGTGTTCTTTGCTGTTTGCTTGTATAGCTCCTGTTGCAGCGTGCCGAAGTCTACAATCGGACGTGTCAAAGGCCCGTCTGAAATCCAAAGGCGCTCCGCATCGATTATTTTATCGTTCTCCTTTTCCCACTTAGCCCGAAGGAAGAAATTCTTACTTACCGTTGACAAGTTAGTGTTGTGTTGGAAACAAAGCGCATTGCTGAACACGTCGACGGATAAACCGCAGCGCAGCAAGGGCGACATTTGAGCCTGAACATCTCTCACTTCGCTTCATGCTTGTGGTATATAGACCGAAGATTTATCACTCCCTCAGTATTCAGCGTTTCAAAGACGCAATGATGTGGCAGAGTAAACAGTGTGGCTCTTCCTAAAACAATGAGCAGCATGATTTAGGGTAGAGATAGTCATGTTGTATTTTAGTTTTGAAAAAGAAGTTAAATGCATTTTGGGAAGCGGAGTTCACTTTTCTGACTTTTGTTTAACAAGTGAACGTTTCCTGTCTGTTATGTGTTATCATGTGACTGTGTGGAGGATTGACTGTAATGAATAATATTAGCTTTGCTCTGTGGGTCTTTTCCCCACATGACACATTCAACACAGCTTCGACACCTTGCAAATTGAATGACTAACGCACATCCCAGAGGTACGGTCCACACCTCTTCACCTGCAGTGTACTTTAGAACAGTGTATTTTTAATTGAAAAACAGTTTTAGATTTACCTCACTTAACCCATAACATATGCCCTAGCCTTAAACTGTAGCCCCGCAGTAGCCTTTGCTGACCGGACTGCCCAGTGTATGGTGCTGGCCTGACTTAGTGGCTCACATATGGCTCACGTAGAGTGAAAGGCAGGGAACGTGATGGTGGGGGGTTGGTTGCTGAGTCACCATTGTGTTTGAGGATTGGTAAAGAGCCGATATACTGCACTGGAGACTGGAGTCTCTCTCTCTCTATCTCTCTCTCTCTCTCATGAGTGACTCATTAGTGTCGCTGTGCATTCACCTGTCAAACATCTACTCACACTGGGGACGTCATGCTCGAGAATCCTGCTGCGTGCTGCTCCAGGACGACACTTACGAGCTATCCATCCATCCACCGCCCATAGCGGTGTGTTAAATCTCATCTGACACCACCGCTTCTCTCGCTTTCAAAATGCAGCTCCTCAACTTCTTACGTAGAGGCCCTCTGACTCACCCCCTCTAGATAAATGTTTTTGAATGAGCAGCACCACCCTCTGTACATAATGTTTTAAAAACGTAACCATGGACCGCTCACAACAGCCACGTGCCTCTCGGATGAGGCAATTGACCCATAGTACAGCTACTGTGGCCATTGGTTCAGTGAGAAAGTGATATCGCTGCCTTTGTATACCCAGATGTATACTGTATATCGGAATCATGAATCACAGACTTGCTATTTGCTAATTTTCTAAGTTTGTGTATGGTCTGTAAGTGAATGTATTCAATGTAAGTGTAAAGGTGACAGACATTCTTATCTCCAGCCTTTAGCTTTAGAGGCTGTTGTGAGGAAGATGTGCTGTACACATGAATGGCCAGATCTCCCCAATCCAGACCTTTTATCACAGAAGACTGGACCAACCGAGGCCACATTGGCCAATGAGCTCCCCAGAAGAAAATGAGCTCACCGCTCCAGAACAGCTGGCTTTTTAGGGTGAGACCTGTGATTGCTTAGTGATGTGAGGGATGTGTATTCAACATTTGGAACCAATGCCCACTGGAATATAACCATGTTTCTCCAAGCGTCTCTCTCTCTCTCTCTCTCTCTCTCTCTCTCTCTCTCTCTCTCTCTCTCTCTCTCTCTCTCTCTCTCTCTCTCTCACCTCTGTCTCACCCATACCTTCTCATTCTCTCTCTCCCTCTCATTCTCTAATTCTCGTACACCGTTTGGTCTCTCTCTCATTCCACCTCCCTCTCTCTTTCCATCTCCCTCCCTCCATTTCTCCATTTGTGGAAATGCTCAAGCCATCGGCGCAGTTTCTGAATATCCAGGTCACAGCAGAATGCATCAAATCTTTCTCTCAATAAAGTCTTCCTCCTTAGGGCCACGGTTCGACATGAGCTGAAGATGGCCTCCCAAGTGTGTCTCTCACATATATAACCTTTCTCTAGATGTTTGTCAGACTCGGTGGTGGGCATGATCTCAACACACCTGACCTGACCAGCCTCATGTATATAAAACCCAGAGCTAAACAGAGGACGCCTTTTTAGCATTCGACGCAACAAACGCCACTCATTTAAATAAAAAGACGTGATTGCTAAAAATGTTCTCGGTTTGTGAGGGCGCTCGGCTTTGATTTGGTTCCAAGCGTAGATCAATCAAGGCCGGCCTCTGAGCCAGCTGCTGTGGAGAGCTTTGAGATGCGGTGACGTCCGAGATGGTATCTGTGATGCGGCACTGGTTCCATTGAAGAGGAAATCAGCTCCTCATCTGACACGACCGCTCGTCCGAGCTGCTCACAAGAGCAGGCTCTCCTGCAGTCATAAAAAAAATCAGTCATACAGTGTATTTCATATTAGAACGCATCGTGCTGTACATATTGTATTACCAAGTTTGTCCAAAGGTGTAATTTGAAACTTTATTGTGTTAAATCTACAGTAGTTGGACAGGGAACTGATAATGAATGCTGAGTATGCAGTATGTCTGGGAGTGTATATTACAGTTCTCTTTTGCACAAAGAAACATAGCATGTTGGAATCCTGCTAATTGAGAAAAAAAAATTTAGAAATGCTGAAATTACATTTATTTAATGGTACTGGGGAAAAAAGTGGATGACAGAAAAAACTGAATATTTTCTTGAAAGATTTTTTTTTTTTTTTTTGCATCAGCGTGATGTATTTGCTCTTAAATTGTCCCGTGTGGGATAAATAAGGTTTTATTGAATTTAAGAAAGTTGAGTTGAGCGCACAGAGCCAGAGCTTTGGTCAGATCACTCAATGGATGGCAGAGTAACAGCTGGAGAGGGTATGAACACATGGAGCTGAGCTCAGCGCAGGGGGGCACGCCTAGCAGTGGAGCTGTCGGAGGCTGTGGGCCCAGCTCCGGTTCTCCCATCCTTCCTGTGGGTCTCTTTCTGATCGGGGTGCTTCCTGTTTGTTAGCCAGACAAGTGTGGCTTGCGTGAGCCAAAAGTGTGACAGGGCTCGTCCCCAGCGCTTCAGAATAAGGCTGTGAGCCAGCTGCTTTATAGATCAACCCTCCCATCACCTCCTGTGTGGAGACATTACAGGGCAAGGCATGCGACCTCTGACCCCTAAGAACAGGAACATGGTACAGTGGAATGTCATGCAGGGGCATGCAGACAACTATGGCTCTGCCTACAGCCTCCTTTAGAAGCGGTGGAACACCTTGCCTTTAAATCTTGCTTGTCTGCCACTGCCAAAATACACACATACTTTAAGGCTTTGTGACAGTGTTATTTATAGCAGCCGTGCATCTGCCTGGTGTAACAGTGTGAGGGCGGTTTGGGTGAGCTTGATAGGCCATACTGAGAGGGTGTGTGTGTGGGGGGGGGGGGGGGGTTGGGTGCTGTGTGTCACTTGACTGGTTCTGTGTTTTAATCTAAATCTGTCTGATTCCAGGAGTTGTATGTGAATTTCTTTTCGAAAAGGCTTTGTGGTCCTTCAGATATGTTGGAATGTGCTGCATGCATAGATTCTGTCAAATTAGTTTCTCCGACTGTGAAGCTTCTGTTTGTGTGATTTGAACAAAGTAAAGTTCTTGAAATCACTGCAGTGGAAGAGTTCTCAATTGACCTACTTGGTTAAGTAAAGGATAAACGTATTACAAATATTTATCTAGTTAAACTAAGTTCATCTGTGAAAATAAGAAAAATTATTACATTTCACCAAGATAGTGTGTCCCTGAGTGAGCTGTTTATGGAAAAAGACAGGCCTGACGTCACAAAGAACATCATTCATTTATGCGGTACTAGTATATTTATGATGAATATTTTCCTTTGTTTGACTGGTTACTTAGCAACATCTATTTCCTGTTCTTTGCTGAGGGAGCATAGGTCGGTAGCATGGTCTCGTGACGTCTGTTTGGAGAAGGAAGGGCAGCTCTGGCTGGCTCTGTTTTATCATTAATCAGCCTCTCTCCGTGGGTCTGACCCCTAAACGATTTGGGGCTCGTACTGTGGAGACACGGGGGATTCTTTAAGCGGACGATGCCCCTCCCGGCAGAGCCCCTGACTCTTTTTAGGACGGCTCGACTGGTGTGGAACCTCGAGTACACCCCTTCCCGTATATCACCAGGGCCCGTCTACGCGTTCAGTATTGCGCGCCGTTTAAATGTAGGTCAGCTCTTTTGTCGTTAGCGTGCTGAACGGCGGTTGGGTTTCCATCGCGCCTGTGGCTGCGCGGGAGGTGTGCGGCGCGCGTTCCGTCGAATCGCCGCGCCCGTTTCATTTAGCCTCGGCGAAAAAGAAGGACGCGCGAAACGTGCGTCTGATTACCTCATCTTGTCTCTGCCGCCGATGAGCCGCTCTGAGAGCACAATAGTGAGCTGGTGACAGACCAAGCGTACCCGCCCCGGTTTATAAATGAATGTGCTGGGAGCAGTTTAGACAACATTGCGGTGGCCATTGTAGTGGCTATAATGTGGGATGCAGCAGCTGATGGAGCGGTATTGCATTAATGTATTGTGCTGTGTGGCGACGTTACGGTTGGGCTGTATGTTGTGTACTGTGCTCGTGTTGGGGGAACAGTAAAACTGATCCTGGATCAGCACTCCTGCCCTGAGGAGCTTCATGAATACAGACCAAGAAGGGGCCTAACTGAATTAAGAGCTATATTCACCTCTTCGCCAACCTCTCTGGGGTCGGTATGTGTAGTTTCATCTAAAGCGAAGCAGGATGATCAGAATGACCTGCTGGAAAGCTGATTTTGTGGCTTGTGGTACATTCTTGGGAGTAGAACGAGCTATTTGGTGCCACATCTAAAATTACAGCGGCAGCCCCCCCCCGTCGGATGGCGGATTGGTGAATCTGAGCTCTGAGCTTTTAACTGGATCTGAGACTGCGATTGGTGTGTTGAGTTGGAATGTAGAATGACCGGAGAGGTCAGGGGTCGCGTGGAGGTTAAAGCTGGAATCAGGCGACGTAACGGCAGCTAATCAAGCCTGGACGGCTGTGAAGACCATGTGGGGTATTATCTGCATCTCGCTGCAGCTGCTCAATTCTTTCCCTCTAATTCACTCCCTCTCTCTTTCTATCTCTGTTTTTTGCTTTCCCTTTCTGTTTTTTTCTCTCTTTCCCTCTCAACCCACCCCTCTCTCTCTCTCTCTCTCTCTCTCTCTCTCTCTCTCGGCTGCTCAAACAGGACACAGCTGGCTAGAGCAGGTGGCAGCTGGCGACTGGTTTTTGTGATAGTCTGTGACACATATGGGAGTGACCAGGGGGGCGGGGGAGAGCAGGGGGGGGGGGGGGGGGGGAGTGGCTTCTCTGAAGAATTGTGTCAAGGGGAGGAGCTTTGCTTTCTAACCAACAAACGGGGTTGTTACATAACTCACGCGTGTTTATGTAATAACCAGTAACACCATGAATGCATCACATGATTGGGGTTCTGGAGTGAGATCAGTTTCACATTATCATAATTGTGACATGTGCAGCAGGATCACTGAAAATAGTCAGATTGGGGTTGAAATAACATAGAAAAGGACGCACATTTAAATGGTACATGGCATTGTTCTGTCACCAAATAAAACCAAGAAGAGGTGTTTGTTTGAATATATTGAGCTAAATACATTTATTGATCAGCAAAAAAGCTATTGATTTGGTGGCTTGATACGCATTGACTGTCTTTCCCAGACTCTGCCCAGGTATTTCTTTTCAATTGCAATTCAAAGGCAAGCTAAGACTTTTTTTTTCAAGAGCATCATTGAAATGTGTCTATTCACTGCAATATTCTCCTAGAATGTCACTTCTAGTACTAAGGAATACGCTTAAGCAGGAAATATTTGTCTAAACTTTCACTGACCCCAAAACAACAAAACGTCGACCAATGACATACACTGCCTGGCCAAAAAAAAAAGTCGCACACTCTAATATTTAGTTGGACCGCCTTTAGCTTTGATTACGGCGCGCATTCGTCGTGGAATTGTTTCGACAACCTTATGCGACGTCACAACATTTATTTCCGTCCAGAGTTGCATTAATTTTTGCCCGAGATCTTGTACTGACGACGGGAGGGTCGAACCACTCCGTAAAGTCTTCTCCAGCACATCCCAAAGACTTTCAATGGGGTTAAGGTCAGGACTCTGGTGGCCAATTTATGTGTGAAAATGATTCCTCATGCTCCCTGAACCACTCTTTCACAATTTGAGCCCGATGAATCTTGGCCCTGTCATCCTGGAATATGCCCATTGATGGGATAACCTGGTCATTCAGTACATTCAGGTACTCAGCTGACTTAATTTTATTGCTGTATAACGATGCTGAGTCTAGACCTGACCAATTGAAGCAACCCCAGATCATAACAGAGGCTTGTACAGTGGGCACTATGCATGACAGGTGCAACGGCGACTTTTTTTTTGGCCAGGCAGTGTACATTAATGGCATGTGACTGACAAATGTAATACCCACCGTGATACTACTGTCTGTCCTGGAGAGCATGTGATAGTGTGATAGTAAGGGGCCAGCAGGGATGGAGGCTGTCTGTCCAGGTACTGTTCCACCTTTACGCGTGGCACTGCGGTGCCAGCTCACCAGCACTGAGTACTGGTTTCCCTCAAATAGCAGTGTGTGCCCATCTGGTCAGGTTAAGTCTGTTGTAGTATATTGGGAAACTGATCACCTTTGGCTCATTATGCCTGACGTCGTAGCCACAGTCACAGTGAGTGAGACTGTAGCTGTAGGTGGCGTATGTGAGGGTGTTTTAAATGTGTGTGTGTGTGTGTGTGTGTGTGTGTGTGTGTGTGTGTGTGTGTGTGTGTGTGTGTGTGCGCCCGTGCCCGTGCCCGTGCATTTACGCATGCATGTGTGCCTGCGTCTGTCCGTGCATGTGTTCATATGTACATGCATGTGTTCATATGTGGGAAGGCAGGCTGTGATGGTCTTACTGAGTGTGGTGGAGTCACTGCAGCATTACACTGATTGACTCACTGATTGCAAGCTTGCAAAGTGCTGAACTCTGGCCTGACTGTCTCATCAGATGTCCTGTGTGGACCTAGTGCTAATCTTTTAATATTGCCAGACCCAGAGGAGGCTGCAGCAGCAGCAATGATCACAGTCACTATTTTAGGGGATATAGTTACAAAGGAGTATAGTGGATTACAGCGGAAACTGAAACCTGCCCCATGCCAAAAGCAGGCCAGTGCTGACGGCATGTGGGCCTTTGAGGGATCAGCCTGAGTAGAGGGACACCTTAAGCAGTTTCCGCGTGTGACTGATGTTTAGAAACCGTTTTCTGCAACAAGAACCTCTGCAGCCATTTTGGAGCAAGTATCATGGTCCAGTCGGGATCCAAGTGAAACTGGTCACACTGGTTCTCAGTGTGATAAAATATACCACTGGTTTCACCGGTATCGTATTTTAGTATGAATCTGAATCTGTCAAATAACACAAAAAAAATTATTTGGGTTTTTGAAGCTCTTGAATTGTTGTAACTACATTTGCCTAGAACATCCCTCATTATACATACAGTGCATACTTAACATTTTACATAACATCATACAGTATATTTGTCTGGGCAGCTTATGTAACCTTCAGTTGTATATTGTGCAGAATATTATCTATTTACTCGTCAGTGTCCTTACTGATGCAGTGCCTTTGGGGTTAATAATAATAATAATAAGTTAAGTTAATAATGGGGTTAAGTGCCTTGCAAGGGCACAATAGCGGCACCTCACCTGTGATTTAAACCTGCACATCTATCTCCCAACTAAGCTGTATCTGTATTTGCTTAATTATATGTGTGCATCTATGGTTATGAATCTGTGGGCATCTATGGTGATGGATCTATATGTGAATCTATGCCCGTGGATCTATGTGTGCATCTGTGGTCTCCTAATGCATTGCAGCTAGAAGTGACTGCAGTGGGAAGCCAGGCTGCGTGGATGCACCGTGCACGGCAATGCACACAGAGATCAGGACCAGGAAGCTATAGCTTCCACAACAAAAGCCTGGGTATCCATTACGGATCGATTGTTAGACACACGGGGCTATTGTTATAGCCCCGCTGTAAGACAGGCCCAGTTCAGCGCTGTCTCGGCGCCGCGCCCTGCGCACACCACCACGTCGTTCTCCCCTTACACGCGCTCACACGCACCGTCCAGCCCAAATATGTTGGGCCGAGCCGAGAGCCGCCACAGCTCTGTATTCCCACGAGGCATGTTGCATGGAGGATGCGAGAATGCGCTACGCCGGCGCTGCGTGTTCAGCTAATAGCTGGGAGCATGTGGGCTGCGGGGACTGAATGTGAGTCACGAGTCTGGGAATTTTTCAGCGGGCGTTTCACATGTACTACCGTGAAAATACACCCTGTCTGTGTACCCAGCCTAAAAATGTCAGTGATAGAACATTAATACGAAATATGAATTAGTTCAAGCCAAGGTCATTTAATTAATTATATATTCATATAATTGTGATAATTATATTTATATAAGTATCTGAGGTGTATTTTCAGGTATTTGTCAAAATGTTATTATGTTATAGAAAATAAATTAAACTAATTATCACGTACCATTACTGTCGTTATGTAGGCAAACAAAAGATGCTACACATGGACATTTCCCCTTTAGGATTTTATTTTTCCCGACATTCCAGATCATAAAAGGCTTTTTTTAAGTTCCATGTACGTGTGTCTTGTTCTTTTTTTTATTATGCCAAACTTAGTCTGGCAGATTTGCTTTGACTGTCATTCTGTCATTCATGTAATTCTACACATTAATTGTACAGCTTTTTATAATATGTTCCACCAGGCCTGCTTAAAATAGCCTGAATGAAATCTTGCAAGAGTGAATAAGTTTGGAAGCATGTGACAGCTCTAAGCACTGACTGGCAGGCCAGTGTTTTCCATCAAGAAGTGAGCCTATTTCAGTGGCACAGTCATTTGAGGTCCTTGCCACCAGCACTCTCGATGTGATTGGCCCTGCCACACGCCCGTTTGACCCGGGATTATCCTGAACTAAATTCAAATCGGACTGTGCATGATGTGGAGGGAAGCGTGAGAGAGAGGTGCGGAGATTCCCCACTCCCCATGCTGACCCCCCCCTCCAACCCCGAAATGCGACTGGGGGTGCGTTTCACGGGTCGGTCTTACGGTCGGGTGTTGTGGGGCGGGAACAGGAAAGTGTGTCATTATGGCGCCTGTCCTAGTGACAGACTGACTTGGCTGCCATTCTTAAATTTAATTGGTCGCTCTTAACAGGAACCTCTGTCGGGTCCTGAGAGAATCTTCACACCCAGACAAATTTAGCTTACAATCTCCCGCAGATCAGTGACTGCAGTGTTGCCCGGAGGTTATTTTTTGCTGCATGGTACATTCGTGACGCTGACTGACACTGATTGCTGGTGTTAATTAATCTGCACACTCTATGGCAATTGATTTAAAGCAGAGGCTCTCTCCTAGTTCTGTCTTTTGATCGCAGCTCAATGAGGAGTGATTTGTATGCCCTACAGAGGAAGGTGTCACCTCCATTGCTTCCCAAAAAATACTCAATAAACTCAATGAACACTCAATAGGCCTATTCAATGAATGCATAACCGATCCTTATAAGCACAAGTGCATTGTATATACTGTATTCCCACAGCAGTGAAAGTATGGCTCTCCTCAGTGCTACTTGAGGTAACCACAGGTGCACAGGGGACAGTTGACAGGCTCGGGAGGAGAGCGCCTCTCCTGATTTTGGGAGCACAAGAAGACGGGGCTGAGGCAGAGTGCGTGCGAACTCTCCGGAGCACCCCGGCGAGCGGTCCAGTAAACCAGCTCCCCTCTGGTCCCCTGCCAGACCGTGCCTATCGACCCGCGATCCCCTCCCGAAACGCCGGCGGGTCGAGCGACGAATTAGCCCCGCTCCGCTTACCCCCCCCCCCCCCCCCCATGCCACAGACGGAGCGTAATGGAAAAAGGAGCGTGGACTGCATCGTCAGTCGGAAGTTGTATAGCAAACGCGGCTAATTCTGGAATCTGGGCTCTTTGCCTGCAAGTGTGCCAGCTCATTGCAGCTCTTGAGTGAGGTGCGGCAAGTGTGCTTGATTTTCTGTCTGCTTTTTATTTGTCTGTTGGGCTTGGGGGGGGGAAAAAACACCAGCTTTCTTGTATTGTATACATAGTCCAGAATCTTGTGAGTCTGTTTAAATACAGTATAACCAGGCCTCTGCCCTCCTGCCGCCATTATTTTTAAAGGTGCGTGGGGTATCTCATTCGGCTGTGTTTCTTCAGGGCAGCTTCTGAGCCTAATCATTCCCCCCATCCAATTACCATGACGGCTTGCGGGGACTTGGATGGCCTTGTGGGCAGCCGGCAGCCGTCAAAGCGGACCCCGAAACCGCGTCGAGTTTAGCCTCCACTCCTACCGAGTACTCATTTCACTCCCCAGCCCCCCTGAATGCGATGCAATGAGGCTACAGCGTGGCTACGGCGCCCCCCTCCTCCCCTCAGGCCAGGCCACAGCCGATATGGTTTGGTGGCTTTTCAAAACATCGACTCGGCGCAGTAGGTGGGCGGAGGCGGGGTTACGACGCGTAAATAAAGCACGTGCTGTAGCACTAAGAGTCATTCAAGTTCAGTGTTTCATGTTCTGGTTCTCACCGAATGCTTCGTATTGTCTCTTTCGGTAAATGCGCGGTGGAGACTGTACACGGCATAGAGCAAGCGGACATGGTCTGGATTCCCTGTCCCGCGGCTCAGCGCCTCGCACCGGGTTGTCTGTTAGTCTTCCGTACTGACCCTTCAGAGCATTGTAAAATCACACCAGAAGCTCTCCTGAGGTCTCCCTGAGAAGTAGAAATAGCCACGTGGAAACCCTTTTGAAAGGAGATTAGGGAGAGGCGGGTGCGGCTAGGGGATGAATTTAGATGCGGGGAGACGGGTGGTGACGGAGCGGCGCGCTTCGCACCGCGGCCAGGAGAGGCAGCGTGACCGGAGAGTAATCACACCCTGGGCGCCTGGCTGTGGTGCCGCTCTGCGTTACGTAACTGTGAGCGTCTCTCCCTGTGGCAGCACGCTGACAGCCAGCGGGTCTTCTCTGGTTTAAGCCAGAGAAGGCTGCCCTTTGGGCCTGTACAGTAAAAGCATTTCCCAACTGAAATTCTATGAACAGGCAAGTGTTGGGTGTGGACATTGACATTGCTACATTGACTATACACCTTGATTTTGAAAGTGTTTGTACAGTATGCTGTCACTATATAATTAGCTGACAGTGGTGTGTGGTGGTTGGGGACTGTGACTAAACCCCAATAAACAAAATAAACCATTTAACCCATATAATATAGTCTGACGTTCATAGTATTCTAGAATAATTTACATATTCACATAGTACCAGCTGCAGCTTGCCTTGCAGGTGTAACATGTTAAAGGTTTAGTAAAGCACATGTATGTGTCCCAACATGTTTAACACTCTTGGGTTTATAGGCTGATGGAAAACTTCATTTGAAAATACTAAAGTGCACAAGTAAGTTAGAAGCAATACACTGCAAAAAAACAAAATCTTAACAAGCATTTTAATCTCATATTTAGACTTTAGAATCTTATTTCTGTTACTTTTTTGCTAAAACTATCTGCCAGTGGGGTGAGATATTTTTACTCATTTCAAGATTTGCCAGTGGGGTAAGATAATTTTACCTGTCAAGTAAAAAGTAACTTAAAACAAGCTAATATTTTCCACTTTTGAGGAAAAGAAATATGATTTTAAGTCTCATTACAAGACTAAAAAAAAGACACTTGTTAAGACTGCATTTTTTGCAGTGTAGTTATGCCGATGACAGATGGCACTATCCTGTTTTAGTGTACTTTGTGAGGACCTACTTTCTGAACGTTTACAAAATTTGTGTGACAGCTGTAGTGCGAAAAATAATTCTGCATTCAACATGAGGCTAGTGACATTGCCTACCCAGCCATGTATGAGCCCTGCTGGACGCGTGCATTGCGGACGACACACAACAGTGAAAATGTGCTACAAAAATATGAAAAATGAATTGGATGAAAATGTTTCCTTATTACCATCTGCAACTTATGCATTGCATGTCAGATTGTTTTGTTTACCAAAGGTGCACTGAGCAAAATAATGGAAAATTCTAACAGTATGATGGTATGGAATGGTATTCAGTCTGCATATTATACATGCTGTGCTTGCAAGAGAATCTCTGTCAGCGAGAATCAATGGTATAGTGAAGCTGAGTTAATTGTTATGAGGCTACGTTGTTTTGTATCGCCATGCACTGTGATTTTGCCATTAAAAATCAATTAAAAGATGTGTGCAAAGGACTTGCAGTGCCTGCAGTTTTGCCCATCAGCCTCTCAGGCTAGTCCTGAATAACATGCATATGTTCAGACACTAACACGATTGGTACGCCAAAGGTGTCAGAGAACCAAGGTGGAATTGTTTATGTTGCAGTTTCTGTACTTTGTGATTTGGCCTGTACTTTTCTATAGGCCTTTTATCGTCATCGTTGTCATCATCATTATCAGCCTTTATCTTAAAGGGATAGTTCGGAATTTTGGACATAATGTCTCAATTACGACTTACCCATGATGTAGTTGATTGATGGAAACCATTTTCCATGCTGTCCCTTCTTTTGGACATACACACGTTGCTAATGCTAGCGCAAGTCTAAGGTAACCGGTAGCATCCACTACCAAATGCACTTAAACACTCCACAGTGCACCCAAAGCAAATAAAATACGACGACAGTCTATCAGGGTTATTTTGTGTGTTTATACCATCTTTTTTGAATTCAAACTATTGTTGAATCCTTTACTTTGTGCTGACCAATATTCTTTGTGGAAGTACGACGGCGGAGCAAATGTGGCCATTGCAACTTGTTGCTCTTCTTTGTTGTTGTAGTCGACCAGTGCCGGGGTAACGTAAAGTATCGATCCGCCGCCGTACTTCCGCAGATTACTTCCACCTTATTTTATTTGCTTTGGGTGCACTGTGGAGTGTTTAAGTGCATTTGGTAGTGGATGCTACCGGTTACCTTAGACTTGCGCTAGCATTAGCAACGTGTGTATGTCCAAAAGAAGGACAGCATGGAATTAGCTGAAAATGGTTTCCATCAATCAACTACATTATGGGTAAGTCGTAATTGAGAATTATTTCCAAAATTCCGAACTATCCCTTTAATAGGTTGTCACATTGAGATTAAAACCTTGATCCAAGTGAGACATAATCAAGGGAAAAGGCATTATGGACATACATATAGGGAAAGGGCATTGTGGACATACATGCAACATATAGGGAAAAGGCATTATGGACATACATGCAACATATAGGGAAAAGGCATTGTGGACATACATGTAACATATAGGGAAAAGGCATTGTGGACATACATGCAACATACAGTATTCCATTACAGGCATTTAGCAGACGCTCTTATCCAGAGCAACTTACACAGCATTTTTGCATTTATACCTAGTATCCATTTCATACAACTGGATATATACTGAAGCAATGCAAGTACCTTGCTCAAGGGTACAACGGCAGTGTACCCTGGGAATCGAACCTGCAACCTTTCAGTTACAAGGCCAGATCCTTAACCATTATACTACACTGCACTCAGTTTTTCAGTCATGCTGGCCACTTGGCCCATTTGATAACTGTGAATTTTGGTGTGTATTGAAAGGAGGTTGTATGTGTGAAACATACATTTCTAATGGTTTGAAAGGGGTTCATGTGATCCAATGTCAGCAGAGTAGGGGAGTATATCGTACACTGTATCATTAATTCTGTATTATCAAGTACAGTTATGCAAACATGTTAAACAAAAAATACAAACAAGTTGCAAACAAAAAATACATGGTCTTTGGTGGCACAGATAGGGGGATTGTGGCCTTGTTTGGGGGTGAGTATCGCTCCACTTCGTGCAGGAGGCTGCGTGGCGTTCGGTCACGGTATGAATGGGCAGCCGGGGAGCTCCCGTGTGGCGCTTGATGAGCAGGTGGTAATTATTGCGTTATTTATAAAGCTCTGTGGTCCGTATGGGCCTGTGGCATTCTTGCAGTTCCCAGCGTCCCCCTGTGTTACGCAAGGCTTTGCATGACATGCAGCTCTGGAGAGGACCTGCGTTTCCAGTTGGGAGACATCTGAGCAACTCCCCCCAAAAAAAGCTTGAAACGCTGGGAGGAGGAACAGATGCTGCGCAGGAGCGTGTGTTTGTGTGTGTGTGAGGGGGGTCGCCTTTCTTAAGTCACAAGAATTAAAAATTTAACATCAGCACAACCAATGAGGAAAGCACCCAGTGGATAGCAATTCAAGTCATGAAGTTTAAAGTTCCAGTCATGTTCTTTGAGGATTTTTCAATTCATGAATTGTATTTCAATTTGCTGAACTGAATCAATTGAGATGGAATTGACCACAATTGTGGAGTGAATAGAAGGTGATTTGAGTTGATTTGAGGAGAGTATGGAATTGGAGTTTGTGTGGGAGAATTGGAATATTGAATTGTAATTAGAGTTTGTTGAATTGATCTGAATTTGGAATTGAAAATAATTGAATTGAAAAATAATTTAGAGAAGTGTTTTGGAGTGAACTGAAATAATTAAGGGATGAGGAATTTAATTGAAATTTAATTACTGGAATTGATCAGAGACTATGTTGTACTTTATCTATGTTCAAAAGGGGGCCCTAACTGTTGTTTATTTTTGTTTATTTAGCTGATGGCAGTTCGTTCCCACGTATTACACAGAGGATGTAGATTAATTCAGGAATACAACTGAAGTGTTTGGGGGTTCAACACACAGAATCTGGGGGTTCAACATAGCCCCACATGCTGTATATCAGGTGGCTTAGTCACATGTTGTGGTAAAATGAAGTTTGTGGCATTAATACCTGGTAACATCAGCAAACATATGAGCTTAATATTTAATCAAATGTGTAATGGGGATCATACCAAACCAATAATAATAATAATTGTGTATAGTCAGCTTGAAAAGATGCAGGTTAGGCTAATTGCAGGTCTGAGTGTGTGAGTGAATGGGGTGTGTGCCTGTAGGTCTGAGTGTGTGAGTGAATGGGGTGTGTGCCTGTAGGTCTGAGTGTGTGAGTGAATGGGGTGTGTGCCTGTAGGGCTGAGTGTGTGAGTGAATGGGGTGTGCCCTGCGATGGATTGGAAACCTGTCCAGGGGGGTTTCCTGCCTCTTGCCCAATGCATGATGGGATAAGCTCCAGCCCCTCCCATGACCCTGGCCAGGAATAAGCGGTTAGTTAATGGATGGATAGTCCCTTCCATCAGTCAATTTAAACATGGCTTCACAGATATAATCTTGAGAGTCCAAACATCAGTTTAGTTTCATAAATATAATATATTGACATTTCCACATTGTCAATTCATCAGACCAATTGTATCTGGACATTTATATGTACTGTACACAACATTTTTTATATATCACAACTTCTGACATGTTTATTCCTGAAGGCCATCAAAAGTAATCTTTTTTTCAGCAATGTAGGAAGACAATGCCGTCATGTTTGACAATTAAATGTCCATGTGTGGGATCAATAAAATGTGTGTCATCTCTCCTTTAATCAACCTCAAAATGGTTTTACTGACATAAAAGGCATCCTGATTCCACTGACAGCTCATGGCATAGAGATGGTAACTTTGCAACTCAAACTGACAAATGTGTCCATAAGCCTGCTCCTTAGTCAGTTTTTGCTATAAACAAAGCGGATCAACTTCAGAATCAGTGGTAGGTAGCAGTGTACAAAAGATTTGTCTCACTGCAGCCGAAATGTCCTGAATATTTCAGCTCCCTGGGCCAAAGTGTTAAGATCTTATACCCCTTTTATCCATTTATTAACATTTTGAAGAAAATTTTGGAAGGCGATTATTGCACCACCTTTTGCTCGCTAGCATTACCAAGCTAACAGGAATTTTTGAACAAAAAACCTTTTTGATGTTTAAATGAAAAGTCTGTATATAAGTTAAACCACTTAGGATAAAGGGATAGTTCACCCATTTTTTAAAATTTTAATAGTATTTAAGGCTGTAGTGATTCTGTCCTGATCTCACCATTGTAGCTAAAATTGGCTAAACCTGAATTGGAACAATGCTAACGATTAGCATCTTGCCATTGGATTTAAGCGCCCTCCTGCTAATTTTGTTTAAATGACTGCCTAAATCCACTTAAATAAGGTTTAACAACAGCTTTACAAGTGTTGTTGTTGGAAATGAAAATGAACATATGATTACGAGTGTACAAGGATGATATTTTTGCTCAAATTACTGTACATGATTATGTTGTTTCAGCCTAGCTCTGTTTAGATTTAAGTTATGAACATCTGCTAGGGGATCTGGTAACTTTTACTATCACTCCGCGTGAGAACATCATGGCAAGCTGCTTCTATGGTAAGCTTGTTTTGTTTATGAAGTGAAACGCCCCCTCCCCCATGAGCCACCTATGAACAGCACACTGCTGTGCCATTCACAAAAAATGTTTTGGACAACTGGCAACTTTTCCATATGCTATTTCAGCATGTATAATGTTTACTACATACCATCAAACTAAACATTTGTTTATTTAACAATTTTAGTGGACGTCAGGCGGTTACCAATGGCAAGATGCTACTCATTAGCCTTGTTCCATTTCAGGTTTAGCCAATTTTAGCTACAATGGTGAGACCAGGACAGAATTACTACAGCCTTACATACTATTTTGCGGGTAAGTAGAACAATATAAAAAAATTTAAAATGGGTGAACTATCCCTTTAACATATCTACTACATTTCATGATGACCAAACTAACTGCCAAGGAATTCTGGCCAATTATGTAGTTTGCCACGATTTTTTGCAAATTCATTCATTAATAGCGGCCAAATGTGTAATGTGCAAATAGGACCAATAATAAAAAATCCTTAGGGAAAAAACTGTTTTGTTTATAAAACAAACTGGCGGTAAATCAAGATGGAAGACATGGGTAGTCCCAATGCCAACGTTGTAGATCTGCAACACCCGAACGTGTACATGAAGTTTGGCATCAATTGGACTTGCAGTATGAAAGTTACGGACCAAAATATACATATATTCATAATAGCGCCACCATCTAGCTAATACATGTGTGATATCCTCTGTGAGTAGTGGGGGGCCAAAGCAGCCCACCTGCCAAATATGGATACTCTAGGGCTGCATTTGAATCCAATTTAACACGCTCCCTTCCCTTGCTGTCTTCCCACGAGGGAGCTATCTTGTGACGCAATTTGCTACGTGCAGTAAGGTGCTCTGCAAGGGAGGATTGACGAGAAACAAACAAAAATGTAACCGAACTGCCCTCGCATCATTTCGGAAGTGCAACACCATAGAGTTGAAATGTGACCGCCACATAGTTCTGTGGTGACCGCCCAATTTTTCCATGTGGAGCATTGCATTGTGGGATAAATATAATTACTCCCTCCCCTTTCTTAAACTGGATCTGAATCACACTTGGTGTGGCTGCCATATTTTATCCTGGTATTTTGGGGATTCCCCCCTTGAAGCAAGGGAAGGGAACAACAGGAAGGAAGGATAAATTTTGGATCCGAACGCAGCCTAGGACAGTGCTACCCAACCCTGTTCCTGGAGATCTAGTAGGTTTTCTTTTCTACCCTAATTTGGCACACCTGATTCTACTCATTAGCAGCTCAATGAGATTTCTAGCCGTTGAATGAGGTGTGCTTTGTTAGGGTTGGTGTGAAAACCTACAGGACGGTAGATCTCCAGGATCTCCAAGGTTGGGCAGCCCTACTCTAGGACTTACAGTTTCTGAGCTACAGATGCTGCATGATTAGAACCGTAATAATATTATTATTAATAATAATAATAATAATAATAATAATAATAATAATAATAATAATAATAATGATAATAATAATAATAATAACAACTTGTTTTTATTTTTTTTCCATGTAATATACGTTTGGTCATTTTTGTTTCAGCACCACCTTGTGGACATATTTAGTTTCTGCACCAACGTTCACTCACCAGGCCACTCTTAAACATCCCTTCCTGCACATAGAGAGCAGCCACATTAATTACATGTATCGGTTCTTCCCGAATCCCCTGCTCCAGAAGACGGGCGGTTGTGTGATTGATGCGATGTCTGCGTAGCAGGGCACACGCCAGCTCCAGAACCTTTCACCTGCGAGTTCCTGCATTCCGTTACGCTGCGCTGAGCAACTGTGAGTGGAGTTTATATAAGGATGTCTAATCAGATGTTTAATGAAGGTGATGGCTTTAGAAGATACGACAATGTATCCTGCACATTGCCTGCTTTTCCCTAATCAAGCTTAACTGATTTCTCCTTCCAGTGTGAGCCATTGCAGTACAGCGAAAATGCTATTTTAATGCTATTCACTCACTTGGGTTACCCACAATCCTCTGTCCCCTGTGTTATTTCCATACTCCCCGGGATGGGCTGTTTAGACCCTGTATGATCTTTGCTTGTAGAGCTGTGAGAACTAAGAATTAGGGTCAGTGATTTAAAGTTTACGTTGGTTGGCTGTTAATCTCATTAGAACATTCAAGAAGCCATTGAGGATCAAACTTGCTGTCAATGTGAGAATGTTTTTTCAGAAATCAGAAATGCCATCCCAAAGAACTAACAGACATGTCAGATTCAAAGGCCCTTTTGATGGTACCACAGACTTACTTACAGTACTGTTCTTTATTTGAGCTGTAATTATAGTCTCATCTTCCAAATTCACCTTTTCATGACACATTGGACCTCTTGCTGCCCTGACCTGCTACCAAGAACATTAATTTGTTAGTAAACCGTTCAGTACAGCCCTGCACGGCCACAACCCCCTCACCCAAACCATCATCGCTCCTCCAAGGCCCTGACCCAAGACTGGACAGTCAAAGATAAATGGCCTTTAGAAGAAGTTATATAATTGGATTAACAATTACAAATGCTTTGTTCCTATTGGCTCTAACGTGTTAAGTCCAAGGTTTTAGTGATTACAAGAGATTCCGGTAATGAAACCATGTAAATAATAGATAGGTTTTTCTCAGTTCTAATGTCAGAAAGTATATTAAATTACATTCTTCCTTATGGTATATTACTAAAGCATCTTTCAGCATAGATATAGAATTGGATACCACTAGAGGGCAATGTGTTTAAGCATGCGTTCAATATATTTTCAAGCTCTCATTCCATACCATGTGAATGTGTGGCCTTAAAAAAACTTTTCTTATATTTACTGAGATTTACAAATCAAATGAATGAAATCGTGCAATACTGTGTGCAATCATTTATACCTTTTCACATCTTAGGAACTAGGGAGTGTTGAAAATCTTCTGTTGCGACCCTTTCTTCTCCTCTACTCGAGTAGTGAGGGGATTAGCCTTGTGGGAACATATTTGTTTGTATCAAGCAGTCTATTTCACCATTCATAAGAACATTCTCTGGAGGATCCAGAGGAGGTGTGGAATAGGTGCTGTGACAGCTTGGCAGGGTCACGCGGCAGAGCCAACTCGTTTCACACCCCTTTCCCCGGCCTCTGCGGTTGTGTCCCGGTGCCAAGGCGACCGGCGCGCCCAAATATGGGCAAGGGAGCTCGATCAGAGGGACCGGGCAGAACGGATGTTCGGAGAGAATGTGCAACAAAGGGAAGAAAAGACGCGGCCTGTGATTGGTCGAATTCTCTGCTGATTAGGAAAGGAGCTATGACTCATGGGCTGTGCCCGAATCAGAGCCCCATCTACTGCGTCCTGTCTCCGGTGTACAGTGTACTGGCAGATGTGTGCTGTTTAACGTGCACTGTTTAGCCGCGACATGCAGTACACCAAAAAATATCCTATTTTCCAACCGTACTGTGGAAGTTGTAAGACGTCCCACCCTTGCATGGCCATGTCACATGTTGTTTTTGTTGTTATTGAAGGAAAACGTCAGCGAGGCTGCGCCATTTTTTAAGCTGCGCGTCATATTTATGCGACCAAATGTTCATGTACTTCTTGAAAAGTGTGCTGCCAAACCCCGGAAGTGTATCTCGGAAGTGCAACTTTCTCGTCCTGTCTACTCAACAAGCCTACCTAATAGTATGGAAGGGTGCTGATTCGGACACCGCCATGGCCTGTCCTGCACTCCCAAGCCCTGTGAGTGGCTGAGCTCTCCTGAGTGACAGGACATGGGCCGAGGTGTGTCGTCTTGTGTGCAGTGTGTGTGCAGAGCTGAAATCACCAAAGCTACGTTTTACTGAACCATCTTTGGAGGCGATGCAGAACTGCATGCTGTTGACATTGGGTATAGTTTGGGTATAGTTTTACATTGATTTGTCTTGCAATTACAGTACTTTAGCACTTTTTAAACTGTGTTTTTGCATTTGTCTAAACGGTCTGAATTATGTACTGTCAAAAACGGATCACAGTTTTGGCCCTTTGACAGGTTGACCGATGTCCAGCCGTAATTACACTGCCCTTAGGCCTTCTCTACCACACTAACATTTTAAGGCTGTCATTTTAATCAATTTGCCCACGTGACTGTATGGTGCTGCGGAATTAAACCGGTATTTTTGTACGATACAAATGAATGAAGTTTTTGATTAGTCTGGCGAAGCAAAGGCCTCTGCGCTTCCGTCTGATTTCCGTAAGGTTGTTTTCATTTGATAACGCTGCCGTTAGAGTAACAGTCAGATTTCTCCAGGTGAGGAGAACGCTTCGAGTCTCTTCAGCCGCAAGCCGAGCCCTCTGTATGTTTGCGTTTGATTTTTTCGTCGCGTTTACTTTTTTGCCGCCAATGCAGAGCCCTCCCTTCTGACATCGTAGCGGCGGCAATTTCACCAGAGAGCGGAAGCGACAACAGCTACAGAATGAATCATTCTTAATTTCAGTCATCGTTAATGTCACAATTATGATTTACTCTATCATTGTTTTTGCTGTCGTCTTTTTTATTGTCTTTGCCACTGTCACGTTCACATCGCCATGACTACTGTTGTTATGATTTATTGCCTTCTTCAGTTGTTTTGTTCATCGTTTTTGCCTTTTGTGTGCACTGAGCTGTGCAAACTTATCTTTCTAGGGACAAAGAAGAACAAAAGTCTCAGCCGGCACAGTAAGTAATGTATTACCCAGAGTGCTCTAGGCTTTGACACTTCTTCCTGTCGCTCTGCCCCCCTTGCCCCCTACCTCGTGCTTTCTGTAGCCTCCTCTGTATTGGGGGGGGGGTGTTGTTTCCTCCCCCTGATATGTCAGAGGTCTTCCCCTGATGTGCCATGTGCTTCCTGATTGGCTTGTAAGAGAGCTATACTCCGCCTCTTATTTCATCCAAGTGCAAGCTGGATGCATCTGTACTCTGCTGTCTGCTTTTCTGAACAGTAAGAAAAAAAAAATGACACAAAAACTGAATGAAAGCTCAGATTTTTAACACTGTTTCTCTGTTCACGCCCCCACTTTCGACATTCCTGTTGGCTGATCTTTGTGGCAATCCCCATCTCCATTGGCTGTAGCTTCCCCCCGCTTGGTGGTTCTGTTCCTGTTCTTACGCTGAATATCTCTGTGTGGTTGTGGTCGTTGCTGTTATTGCTGTTTTCTCTTATCGCTGACAGTGTCCTGCTAGTGTCCTGAACCAATCACTGCTGTGATTCATGTCTCCGCAATCATAATGACCTGTTGCCGCGGACAGCGCTGCCAGTGTCCCTAGCTAACGGTCACTGGTCTGAGACCTGCTGCCTCGCGTAATGACAAGAGCTTGGCCTAGGTGTCTGTTGTGTGTTCTATGGTTGTTCAGTCACGTTATTTGCTTATTTGAACAGGTGGTTTCCCTTTAGCGGGATCACTGAGCTGGTTAATAACGTTCTACAGCCCCAGCAAAAATCCCAAAATGAGAAGGAGCCTGATACGTAAGTATAGTAAGATGCCCTGACTCGACTCAAACTGACGCTCCTCCTAGTGGTTAAACATACTGTGCCATTCAGGGGGGGATGGCACAGGTATGTTTATACTTACTAGTCACCATGTAGCTTATAGTTTGTGCCCAACTTTGGCCCTTTGATCTATTTCTTAGCAAATGTTACAGTCTGTGCACACATATTTTTTGCTATTGCCAAAAATGTACATCAAGTCCATTTTTCTGTGGTAAAACGTCAGGTAAATTGTCGTATTTTTCAGGTAAAACATCTTTGAAAAGGAGGAACACCCATTTTAAAAGGGGCTTAAATGAGGTTTGTAGTGAAAGCATTGGACAAAACAAGAAACAGATACAGAAGCTCATAAGTTTCTGGTGTGCAATGCAATGCAAAGGTTGACGAGTCAACTGTGTTTATGATCTGGGATTAGGACCAGTGAGGTCATTCAGGTATGATCTGTGAGTCTGAAACTGATAATAAAGCTAATTCCAGACACCTGTCAATGGAGCCCCGAGCTCCTTTTTCATTCCAACATCAAGACCCGTTGTACAGCAGTTTTGATTGGCTAAAAGGGTTCACAGATGTTTTCAATTCAGAAAGACTCAAGGTCAGAGCCTCAATATGACAAAAACGTGCATCTATGGCCTTGTAATATCCTGATCAATTATTTCAACCGCAACTTTAAAGTGGGTGTTCCCTCGCTGTCACTCAAACGTCTTCCTATCAACATCAGACAATTGTGTCTGTTGACTTTTTAAACACACTGAGGCATAATTATGCCTTTAACCAGTATAATGTTCTGGGTTAATTTGACCCTATTCAATGTTTTGTCTCTTGCAAACCAGTTAACTTTACTTTTTCATCTTGACACTATATTATTTTTCTTAATTTGTTGGGATTAAATCGTAAACACACAATTAACATAATGTTATATTTTCTTTTTAATGTTATAAGTCCTGTATGGTCATTTGTGGGGTAGCTGCATAAAATGTGAGAAAACATACAACCTTTTTAACTTTTTATCTCTGATTTTTGTGGGTAATTCTGGTGTCACTTCCCCATATTGGTTTTAAGCTTCACAAACTTTCGCTTACCTCAGGCTCTAAAATGAAATGGTTCATCACAGAATTTTAGATAAAAGGCTTGTCAATTGGGAGACACACAAAATGTGACACAGGAAGTGTCAAATCTTTCTATTACATTAGTTTTCTGCAGAGGTGTAAAATCCAGGGGTCAGAAAGTAAAAGTCCTGCCAAGTGTTTCTTCCACCCATGAACTCTGCCAGCTGATTTCACTAATTAGTTCTACCACCTGGCTGAAGAATTGTGCTAATTAGCAAATCCAGGTGATTGGAACAAAATACTGGGGAGGAGTTTTACTTTCTGAACCTGGATTTTACACCTCTGCGGCCCTATCTTACACCCGGCGCTAAGCGGCGCTAACCCAAACGCAAGTGTCTTTGCTATCTTACACCCGGCGCATGGTTCATTATAACGCCATGCGTTCACGTCGTTTAAATACCATGTATTCTTGCACCCATTACAAGTGAACTGGGCATGTTGGTCTTAAGATGAGGAGTGGCCATGATTATTTTTGGCGTATTGCTATCTTGAGCCAGCAGAAAGCGCTTGCGCTAGAACCACCACAAACCTGGTCTACAGTCATGTCACAGTTGTTTACATGTTATTTTAACGGCGCATATAAGTGCGTCTACATAGGCGTGTGCACAACGCGTGTACACTCCTGTCTGTTACATACAGGGGCACGCACAAGCTTGACTAAAATATCAAGATTACAATGTGAAATATTATTATTGTGTACGCTATATCAAAAAATGCATAATAATAAAAGGGTCCATAGGTCCACATACCTTTCCCTTAGCGAAGGGGAATGCCACATCCATCAACATCCAGGCGATGTGCGATGGTACAGGAAAATGGCTATCCATTAAAAAGGACCTGATAACACCTACATCAAGCCTAATGCGCCTAATAAGGACATTTGAGTTCTGAAAATGCGCTTCAGATGTCATTACAATACAGCTCTGTTTATCTAGGAATACAGCCTGTAAGTAAATAGAATGGTTTGTGACTGAGAAAAGTTCAAAACCGCCAGTGAATATTGTAGTGAATATTGAATTTATTGTTTTTCAAATAGCCTAGGCTACAGCGTATTCGCTGTGCATAAGGTTTTTTCCATAGCCTATGGTTAAAAAACTGAGATAAATGTCACCATGTTAACTGAATTGTAACCTTAGCTATTCTTCGTCCTTCATTTTTTTTTTTATTACAGTGACAAGGTTTCCATATCCTCAGCTTATTAAAACCCCACTGATTTCACCTATTATTCCATAACCGAACAAAAGATTTTAAAGAGAACTAAGTGTCTAATTAGAAATAAAAACAAATTTGCAGCACATTACAATTAATCCACAATTAATTTTAATACCATTATCTGCATGTGCGCTTTACAGGAGCAGGTCTGTTTCCCCTGCTGTAAATCACACTTTTCACGGTCTTCCTGGGAAAGTGGATTGTTTTAAAGCATTACGCTACCAGTAAAACAGGTTGGTCACATTTCCATAAGCAGGACATTATAAAACAAGGGAAAATATGCGTGAACCTATGGGTTGCCAACCTGACAGCTTTATTGTATTTAGTGTCATCTTTAAGGCAAAATAACGTTATTTGTGTTATTAATCAAAATTAGAATGCAGATAGGCCTAAGGAACTTTGGATGAAGCTTGGACATGAGTTAATTGCTTCATTGCATATTCAAACGAAATTCGTTAAACAAGCAGGCTAATTTGGCGTTTTCTAAGGTGAGACGGAAGCCATTGGTATCTTATTCTCAGCTGTTGCAGGTACTTTTAACAAAATTTAACTGCATATATTTTGTAAAATAACAGCACTGTGGGGAATTACTGGGAACTCATAATGGTTAGTCCGAATAATATTGATCATAGGCTACTATTGATCCATATAGCCTATTCCTTGGTCACACTAAACACGCACGAGCATGTCTGTTTCGCCATCATATAAGCAATCCGCCAGGGTGGAAAAGGGAATGGGATATGACATTGATTGGTTTATTGCATGTCACGCCCAAGACACACCTATAATTAATGAAGAGACTAGGTTCAGCCCATTTGCACGTTGCTCTGTGCTTAGCGGAGCACGTTGCTCCGTTAAAATAGCAAAACTGGACTTGGACACGCCCTAAATGCACTTAACGCCATGCGCTTAGACAGAGCGCTAAGATCGCCAAGATAGAGCCCCTGGTTTTGTGTCAGTTTAAACTGTTGGGGTCAACTTGACACCAAACTTAAAAGGTGTCATAAAATGTGAACATAACATGACCATTAAGAGCTCTGGTACACTCTCTGGAATACTACATATTTAAGTCATGTGTCATGTCCCCTGGTGTTTTCGGGTCAGCTTTAGAATGAGCGGGCATTGCGTTTAGGGTTTAGTGTTGAGGCTAGGGTTGGAGTTTGGTATGCCATGTCTTTGAGCACAACCACGTGGACAAGGCTCCATTTGTGTACAGAAAAGAAGAGACAGATTTTTCTCTCTGGATGACAACCTTTTGTAAATATACCAGTCCTGTCAGTTGGGGAATGGCACTACATTGCTTACCTGTATGAGCTGCCAAACAGTCACTTAGAATCAGAGATAGTTTGTGCCTAGTCACAAACAGAAATATGGTTTTATTTCCTTAGGGGTAAGTCAAACTGTAGGCCAGTGCTTGGCCTCCTGCAATCATACAGTCAGTGTGAAGGTGTTCTTCCCTGCTTTTCCTCTTCTCTCGTCTGGTAGCCTGTAGTTCTTCTTAAGCCCACTAGGTGTCTCTGTAGATACGTTTTAAGGCATTACAAGGCAATTGCCTATGAAAAAGGCGTGATTAATCCAATAAAGAGAGGCCAATCATCAGAAGTTTGGTGCATACAGCAAATTAACGTTTTAACTAAATGCATTTTATTAGATAATTATATGGTCAACGCAATCTATCAAGAAATATACTCTTGTCCTGGGAAATTTGCATTAATTAAATGCATAATTGTGAATATTCAGGTAACTGGAATTATGTTTTTTAATGATTGATTAATAGGTGGTTTACTCAGTATGAGCACCTCGCTAGTGGAGGACTGTATCACAGGCTAAAAAAACACATTCATTTAAACTTGATAGTACTACTTGTCTTCTTTAACAGAACGCTCTCAGTGAAAAGGTCACATTAACCCTGCAAGGTGCCAGATTTAAAGGCTATTTGTGAGGCACATTGTAACAGGCTGCTGTATGTTTGTCAGGTTATTTCTGGCCTGGCAATAACGCCTATTCCCTTCACTGCCAAAGAAGCCAGATTGATTTATCATGCTGATATCTGAAAGGGATTTACTGTATTTCACTTATTAACATATTGGCCGATTGCTACATCGTGCTTTGATGGGTGTGCTTGTCCTATAATAATTTTGATATGTAATTTGTGTTCATACTCTTAACTACTGATAACCTGTTATTTTGAAGCATAGTGAAGTGCGTGAGCCGTGGCTAATTCAGCTAACAGTACAGAAAGGACAACAGCTTTATCTTTGGCCAAGCATCTGATTCACCAATATGGCATTGGCTGGGTATTGTAGACGGATAGTGGATGTCAACCTGTTTATTGAACTTTGATTTTAACATATTTTACTAACAACATTTATCAATAAAATACTATAATTTAAAAAATGAAAAATTCATGAAACAAATGTTTCAACCTATTAATTTCCCCCATGATACGATAGCTGCTGAGACTGGTTGGAGATAAAAACCTCGGTTCGTCTTTTCAACAGTGTGTGCCTGTGATTTTTCTTAACTGTTCTGCTGGGATACCTGATAATGCCACTGAAAGACCTGGTTCATTCTGCCTAGTCATAAATATAATGGTTGCTCAAAGCCTTAGTGCCTTCTTAGTCATGCTCTGTGTGTGTGTGCTCTGTGTGTGTGTGTGTGTGTGTGTGTGTGTGTGTGTGTGTGTGTGTGTGTGTGTGTGTGTGTGTGTGTGTGTGTGTGTGTGTGTGTGTGTGTGTGTGTGTGTGTGTGTGTGTGTGTGTGTGTGTGTGTGTTTTGTCCTCAAATGTGATTTACAGATAAATGCAAATATTGCCATTTTCTTCACAAAGATTGGCGTCTTAATGTTTGTGATTGTTTATCTTACCAAACTGTTTTTATGAAGAAAACCACTTGCATTTAATTGTCAAATTAAGAAGAAATGTTGGTTGAATCGAGGCCTAGGTGTCAGTGATTGTCAGTGATCGGTTACTGTGCGGTCATAGCAGGTGAAACGATAGGTGAAGAGATGAGGGCCTTGAGGTTATGAGGGTCTGCAGAGACCAGGCAAGGTTGGCCAAATGCAAACAAGGTGGGACGAATCTGGCTCCTTCCTGATTGTTTGCCAAGCCGTTTGGCACTGCCTTAAAAGACAGCGGTGAGTTCTGGTGCTGCCGCATCCAAAGGAGTAAATACACTTCTATCAAATCATCTCACTTGATGCATTCACAATTATGACACAGCACTTTGGTATGAAGGCAATCTAGAGTGTTTTTTTTCCAGGTCAATGATTTTGACAGACACTTACAGCACTTGTCAACACTGTTGTAAGTTGTTCGACTTTCAAACATTTGACAGAAAGCGTATTTATAGAAATTTTGAACTCAAGCATTTTCGGAGACTAACTTTTCAGAGAGCAGTTGTAGGTATCCTATGTATTCTTATGGTGAGGAAATACACAGGACAGCATTAGGTGAACAGGAAGAGGAAGTTCACCTTTGACATTTTTGCCCCCTCCATGAACTTCTTTTTCACCTGCAGGAAATTGCACCAGCAGTTTGAAATGTACAAGGACCAGGTGAAGAAGATTGGGGAAGAAGCACAGCTGACGCAAGAGCAAAAGGGAGACACGCCCACGTGCGGGATCTGCCACAAGACCAAGTTTGCCGATGGCTGCGGCCACGTCTGTTCATATTGCCAAACTAAATTCTGTGCACGGTGCGGAGGTCGTGTGGCTCTGCGGTCAAATAAGGTGCGTCTCCGTTTCCTGTCCGTAGGCTAACATTCCCCCTTTCCTGTTCTCTACATTTCTTTCACTTTGACTATGATTTCTGTTTGACTCCGCAGACTGAGCATGTGCTGTCTTTTTTGGTGGATGTTGTGTGTCCAGTATTGTTAATATTTTCCTTCCTTTTATAAATGTGCAGTGTTTTTCAGTGTGTTCAGGATTTATGAAAGTGTGAAACATCACATGTCAGTGTGTTCAGTCTCTGCAAGAGCACTCGATTTTTGTCAGTATGTTCAGTCTGTGTGTTTTAGTATTAACAAGGTGTTCGGTATTTGCAAGTGCATAGCATTGACAGCGTGTTCAGTATCGACAATCTATGCTGTTCAGTGTGACAGATAATTGTCAGGGCAGTTGTTGATATATTCAGTATATTGATATTCATTTTTTCTGTATATTCAGTGCTGTCGGGGTGTTCAGAATTAGTAGTGTGTTCAGTCTTCAGGTTTTCAGTGTGCATGGTATTTTACAGTTTGTTTAATGCTAACAGGGTGTTCATAAGGTTTAGTTTAGAAGCTTGAGTTAATCCAACCCCCACACATGCTCTGCTTCCCCTTTGAGACAAATTAAGTGGAATAAATGGGAATGTTAGTGTTAAATATATATTATTGTCTTTGGGAAGCCCCAAGCTTTTAGGCAATGAACTGATAAGGGAGAACTTGATATTTTGAGTTAGCTAGTGGTGTCTATTGCCATTTGTCTGTTTCAGCATCCAGTTTGTAGCATTTAGTAGTAAAGGATGTCATCAATTAGGGATACTATAAAACCAAATATGTTTATTACCAGTCATATATAATTGAGCGGAGCAGCTTTTAATATCCTCGACATGCAAACATGTCACATTCCTGGGATGCGACATTCTACGACAAATTGTTTTGTGCATTTCAATGTTTCAATGAATATGATGTTTTACAATTCGGTGAAAATCTTTTTGAGAAAAAAAAGAACATATTGGCTTTATCATGACCCCGAAAACTGCTACCAGCCTCCATACCCACCCCCATGTTCTCATTAAGAGGCAGCATCCACCATAATAAGGGACTCATTATTTTAAAGTACATATTATGCTAAATGGGAATTATAATGTACAGTTATAATGTACTGAAAAGACTAAATTACCTGTGTGAGCAAAAGGTGAACACACTTATCTGGCCTTGCACCCCACACCCTGTCACCACTGTTATGTAAGACTATGAAAATAATATATTTTCAAATGTATCCATGCTGTACTATCTGCACGAGCACTGCAGCTTAAACTTGTTCACTCCTCACTTGCCTGCAAGCCAGTTACTATTTCATAGACTGTAGGCAAAACAGTACTACAGGAGGACTGATGCTGATTGGAGGAGAGTTGTGGTCTCCCACCAGTGACAATAGGTTATGCAGAGTGCCAGTAGGAGGAGCCACAGAGGTACCCTGGCTGACGTAAACCCAACATAGTCCTAGCAGGTCAAATCCCACCGTGTCCTGTCACTGCAAACTCCCAGTCACAGTCGGCTAATGACAAGGCAGTCAATACCAGCCTGCGCTCACAGCGAGAGCCTTTACTAGTTGAGCCACTTGAGTGCCCAATTACATTACAGTACAATCACTTAGCCGATGCTCTTACCCAGAGTGGCTAACGCAAGTGGGGAACATTAGCGTTAGCCTCAGAATATGAAAGTGCGGCACTTATTGATTATACATCTATATATCTATAGATTATAGATTATAGATGTGCCTTCTGTGCCTTACAATACAATTTGTTTTGTAGGTGATCGTTACACAGCTATATCTATTACATTATTAGGGTTGCTAAAGAGTTGTCAGGGGAGCCGTGGTGCAGTCTGAAGAAGCGGGTCTTCAGTCTACATGGGCAGATATGTAGGGTTTCTGCCATCCTCACCTCAGTGGTAAGTTAGTTAGGGTCTTGAACAGACAGGACACGTGACGGGGTACGAGCACACAGGGGTGGTTCGGGTGGACGAGGAGCCAATTTCCCTTTGTAATTGTTTTGTGCGTCCAAATCATTTCAACTTAATATTTGCAGCATATTTTGCACTCTGGTATGAAAATACACTGCCCGGCCAAAAAAGAAGTCGCACACTCTAATATTTTGTTGGACCGCCTTTAGCTTTGATTACGGCGCGCATTTGTTGTGGCATTGTTTCGACAACCTTACGCAATGTCACAACATTTATTTCCATCCAGAGTAGCATAAGTTTTCGGCTGAGATCTTGTATTGACGACGGGAGAGTCGAACCACTCCGTAAAGTGTTCTCCAGCACATCCCAAAGACTTTCAATGGGGTTAAGGTCAGGAATCTGGTGGCCAATTCATGTGTGAAAATAATTCCTCATGCTCCCTGAACCACTCTTTCACAATTTGAGCCTGATGAATCTTGGCATTATCATCCTGGAATATGCCCATTGATGGGATAACCTGGCCATTCAGTACATTCAGATACTCAGCTGACTTCATTTTATTGCTGCATAATGTTGCTGAGCCTAGATCTGACCAACTGAAGCAACCCCAGATCATAACACTGCCTCCAGAGGCTTGTACAGTGGGCACTATGCATGACGGGTGCAATGCCGACTTTTTTTTTGGCCGGGCAGTGTATTTCATGACATCACATACGTGATAGGAAGAACTCCACTCTCCTCTTCCTGCACTTTAGTTCTCTATAGGCAGAGGTGTAAAATCCAGGGGTCAGAAAGTAAAAGTCCTGCCATGTGTTTCTTCCACCCATGAACTCAACCAGCTGATTTCACTAATTAGTTCTACCTGCTGGCTGAAGAATTGTGCTAATTAGCAAATCCAGGTGACTGGAACCAAATACTGGGGAGGACTTTTACTTTCTGAACCCGGATTGTACACCTTTGTCTATAGGTTTATAATTTGCTGTCAGCGGGGTGAATATCTTAGACACCTAAATAAAGGCCTGAACATGTCTACTCTCTGTATCTCATATCTTAGTTACATGGCCATTAAGGCAATCAAACAACATGTGGGAGAGAGCTGGAGTGGTATCCTACACATATATTTATAACCTGACTATTTGTTATTTTATTTCATTTTCTCATTAAAACGAGAGCAAGTTAAGGTCTTGTCTGTGTCACTTCCTGTTTAACCAGCTGCTTGCTGGAACGGAAAGCGATTGGGCCATTTATGATGTGCTGAAACCACTTCCTGTTCAGTACGCTGAGCAGCCACAAGGGGGAGCCAGTCGCCTGAACTGGAACTACACTCAAGTTCCCTTTGCCTTCTTCCCGCATGGCAGTATTAATTAGACTGTAACCCTACACAACGTCCCGATTCTGTGTTCTTGCTTGTGCTTTTACAGGCAAGTGACTGGATTTAACAGAACGTCAAATGCTCGAGTACTTTGTGCGGGCCTGTCCGAGCATTCGCTCTGGATCCGTGCTGTTGTTCCGGTCTGCTGTGTATGAATCTGTGCTAATCTCACGTGCACTCTGCTCTTTCCCCTTCCCTCCTCCCCCCACCCCCCCCCCCCCCCCCCCCCCCCCCCCCTCTCTCTCTCTCTCTCTGCTGCATGCGTGCCTTCTTGGACTTGCAACAGGAGGACAAAGTGGTTAGCATTCCCTCTTTATTTTCTCCTTCATTTTGTAGATGTGCCTGTTTGTGAATGTGCTTTTCCCTGGTTTGTGTCGAAGGTCGCGCACGGCTAGAAAAAGACACTGGGCCTCATTCGCCAATCGCTCTACGAACAAATTTGTTCTTAAGACTTTCTTTAAAACGTTTTAGCAAACGTTTCCGGAATAACTGGTGTTTGAGTTCTGAGCTTCTGTTGAACCCAAGAAAAAATCCCAAATAAGAAGACATTGGTGAATGGCAGAATGTTTATTAAAACATTTTAAAGAAAGTCTTAAGAACAAATTTGTTGGTGCATGAGGCCCACTGTGTTTATCTGATCTCTGACAGAGGGAAATCTGTGGACCGTACAATAGATCTGTGAACCGAACAATAGAACCGCATTATTCGCTGGAAAATTGAAGCAAACGTAATTATCATTTGAATTCTACTTCTGATACTTACATACGATTTCTTAAATTGAGATACTGATTATAGTTTTGATCAAGATAATATTGCAGCAGACAACAGCAGTGGTCTACTGTAAGTACAGTGTAAGGCAATGCTGTATGATACAATCGAAAAATAAACTATATACAGTTATGGACTGAAGCCTATTGGCTTATATCTTGCCAGGGCTACACTGGCAAATTCAGGACCTAGCAATAGAGTCAGATCAGTAGCAGTGGTCAATCCACCAAACTGACACCTTTAGTGAAGAAATGACCTCATAATGAAAACAACCAATCAAATCCTGATTGATTAAAATTTGCTTCAAGGCAGGCTGAGCATCTTAAATAGTGGAAAGAGTGTGTCTCACTCCTAATGCACCCTGCTTGGTGAGCTCCAGTGAGGGGGTGCATCCCAATACTCGAAAAATGCATCCTCCATTCCTACACTGCCACCTCCTCTCCTCTGTGCCTGGGAAACCGATCGTTGTGTCCAAATCTAATGTTGCTGATTGCACATTAATTGCATATTAATGGTTACATGTTAATTAATGTCTTGACGCAAACCGCAATGTCAGGTACATTGTATACTGTACATGCAACTATTTGTACTTGAAACGTACAGGCAGTTTTGCATACTTCCGGGTAGGAGATGAGTGGAGGAAAGGAGGTGAGGAGTGAAGGATATTGGGATGCAGCCAGGGAGGCTGTACTCATAGCTTGCCCCCAGCAGGGTGACAGTGACGCCTCCGTGTCTGTATTGTGTGCTCTGCGGGTGACCCTGAGGGCCAGCAGGCTCCGGATGTGGCTGCCCTGCAGTGCTTTTCAGACCTGCACGCGGTGCTCACCTGGTACAATGTTCACCTGCGCCTCGGAGCCATGGCACGGGCTGGCTATCTCTATACAGAGAGGGGGAGACTGTTAGCATCATAACAGCCATAGGACATGCTCTGTAATGCATCAGTATGCTGGATTAAGTCAGCGTTGAATTAGCATTACAAACGTGTTTTTTTTTGTTTTGTTTTTTTTTGCAAAAAGAACAACCTTCCAGAGGTCCAGAAATACACTGTACAAGGTCACTGTACTCATTTCAAAAACAGTTATATTACATAATGGGCTCATCTGTTACAAATAATCCCACTGAGGAAACAAAAAATTTGAGGTTGAGATGTCTTATGATGGTTTTATAGCTTTTATGAGTTTACAAAATGATACCTATGATCACGTGGATTTTGTAAAAACAATACACAAGTTTAATTTTATTGATACTATTCACCCAAGGACAGGTTGAACGGTGAGATTCTACACAGTTTGGGAAAAGGCTGGATTATAGTTCTTGAGGCCAACAAATTCAACTCTGCTTCAAGTCCTAGAATGGCTCGTGATAAACATACAGCTCAGTATGCTATACACTTATCAATGCTGTTGACAGTTTTGATGTTTGTATTCTAATAACAATAAACAAAATAACAAAAATAGCAAATTAACAAAACAAAAACTTTATAAGTTTCGAAGAACCTACCTCTGATAATAGCTGATTCTACTGAAGAAAATATGTTTGACTTTAACTCGTTGACTTACTCGTTTAAACGGCCCATGTTCTATGGTCAATATATTCCCGACCTCTCAAACGTAGTTTGTGAGAATCCAGTGAGAATTCTTCCCCGCCTTTTATTAGAGTGGAAGGTGCATAACGTCACGCCTTGGTTTTCGTTTAGCACTGTTGGGGTAGTTTGGCACTATTGGGACGTTCTGCATTCTTAATGAGCTGCGTGTCGTTGTTGTGGGTGGGTCAATAAATAATGAAAGGATAGCTAGCAATAGAGTGCCGAAGAAAAACAAGATGACTCTCCTTGCTCTTTCGATCACTGCTAATTATTTTACGGACATAATTACCGCGTTTATTTTGTTCGCTACGTTTATTATTTATATTATGTCTGTGAGTTAGTTGCTCTAGGTGGTTGGTGACCTGGCATTGACACTGATTTTCAATAATATAGGTGCTATTATTTTTGGCTTGGCCTGACTGAAGTGAAGCAATCGCATCAAAATAGACTGCTGCGCGTGGCTCGCCTGGCTGACGTCAGCCAGGGACGGAGCTGTCCATGGTTCTGGAAGCCTGTCTTCTGCATATTGCGGAGATGGTACTTGCGATTTTTAGCAGAAACGTTGTTCCCCCACCAATATCATACACATACTTGCCAACCCTGGAACCTCCAAAATAGGGAGGATTTTCAAACCCAAATTCTGAGCAGCGGCGGCGTTGGTGGCGGCGGCGGCGGCGGAGGGAGAAATATATGGGGGAAATACATTTAAGTACCAAATAAGTACCTTTATTTGTTCAAAAGGGACAATGTACATTATGTACATTAATGAAAAGAAAGACCTGCCAGAAGGAGCATGTCAACACAATATATCAACATAGGCTATATGTACAAGTAACAAATGATTATGTACAAGTAACAAATGATTATGTACATCTATTTCTGATAGCCCACAATATATCAAACAAATATACAAATAAGTAACATGTAACAGTGTAAAAGTAGAATCAATTAGAATTAACAATTAGAAATAACAAAGTAATGTGATTAGATCTCTAGACCAGTCCATGCTCTAGACATGCTTGTTATAGTTGTAGGTGCAATGTCTTGCAGCCTGCAGCACAGATTTTGTTGGCACTATAGAAACCATGGTGGGCGTGTAACTGTAATGAGGTCCGAGTGGAAACAGCAGCCTGATGTCGACGGGCCGTGAATAAAAAAGCAAATTGGCGAATTTGGTCGGAAATCGGGAGAAATCCGGGAGAAATATGACTCCGGGAGAAAATCGGTAGGGGGGGGGGGGGGAAATCGGGAGTCTCCCGGTAAAATCGGGAGAGTTGGCATGTATGATCATACATCACACAAAGAGTATCACTAACCTGGCTCGTGACAATAAAAAAACTTTTTGTTTGTTTCGTGTTTTGATTAGTAGTTTTTGAAGTGTGTTTTGTATAACGCAAAAATAATCGGAAAGAAAAACATAGAAACGGTCTAACAGTTAAGGCTGAACTCCTTCATCGTTGCAAGGCTGTTTGTTCCAAATAAATATAAGCTTTTTACTGTCCTGTATAGAGACCAATAAATGCAATTACTAGCTCCAAATCAGAATCTAATTTCTGCTCTAAACGTCTATTCCAAAGGGTCTATATAGTGAACACCTGTTCCAATATGTGCACAATAATGCCCTGTTACGCTGTTACAGGCCAGTTGGCCTCACCTGAAAAGCTGATATCTCGACAGGCATTCAAGGGAGTTCCTCTGTTCTTCATAGCTGGTGCCAATGCTCCTGTGTCCAGCTGTGCTTTCCTTAATTTAGATGCATATGAGTTTAGCTTCGGGGAAAGTAAGAGGTGCTGGGTCATTGTTGAACTGAGATGCACTGACATTAGGGGCATGTTTAATTGAAATGACCCACATAGACAATTTTGCATGGCTGTGTGTGTGTTTGTGTGTGTGTGCATGGCTTGTGTTGCAAGTATTGCATGATCCCATTATTAAGTTTGCTTATTTTCACAGGACAAACCAAACTGATATGGTATAATGCAAATATATATATATATATATTATACATTTGCGGATACATATTTTGATGCGTCATTGTGAAAATTAATTTCATGAAAAATAATGAAAACATTTCAAATATGTTTATTTCCTTCCTGATACATTACATAATGGTACAATGTGTTATTTCAGGTTTATATGAGGGCTCAGAGTAGCAGAGTAGCTGTAACATTTACACAGTAGCAAACATAATTACATTCTGCAATAACCACTGTTATCCACAAGAGGGAAGTCTATTTCCAGATGTAAACGTTTGACTGAATAAAGGCAGCTTTGTGCATAAAGTTCTGTATCGTGTGCAAATAATGTATTACATGTGTGCACTGGTGTGGTGTATGTACAGCATTATTACATGTGTGTAGAATTGTGGTGTGTGTGCATTGGTGTAGTGTGCGTACACAGTGTGGTGTGTGTGCATTAGTGTAGTGTGTGTACACAGTGTGGTATATGTGCATTAGTGTAGTGTGTGTACAGCAGTGTGATATGTGTGCATTAGTGTAGTGTGTGTAGAGCAGTGTGGTATGTGTGCATTGGTGTAGTGTGTGTACACAGTGTGGGATGTGTGCATTAGTGTAGTGTGTGTACAGCAGTGTGGTATGTGTGCATAAGTGTAGTGTGTGTACACAGTGTGGTATGTGTGCATTGGTGTAGTGTGTGTACACAGTGTGGCATGTGTGCATTAGTGTAGTGTGTGTACACAGTGTGGGATGTGTGCATTAGTGTAGTGTGTGTACAGCAGTGTGGTATGTGTGAATTAGTGTAGTGTGTGTAGAGCAGTGTGGTATGTGTGCATTGGTGTAGTGTGTGTACAGTGTGGCATGTGTGCGTTAGTGTAGTGTGTGTACACAGTGTGGTATGTGTGCATTAGTGTACTGTGTGTACACAGTGTGGTATGTGTGCATTAGTGTAGTGTGTGTGTAGAGCAGTGTGGTATGTGTGTATTAGTGTAGTGTGTGTAGAGCAGTGTGGTATGTGGGTATTAGTGTAGTGTGTGTGTAGAGCGGTGTGGAATGTGTGCATTAGTGTAGTGTGTGTGTAGAGGAGTGTGGTATGTGTGTATTAGTGTAGTGTGTGCACACAGTGTGGTATGTGTGCATTAGTGTAGTGTGTGTGTAGAGCAGTGTGGTATGTGTGCATTGGTGTAGTGTGTGTACACAGCGTTGTATGTGTGCATTAGTGTAGTGTGTGTAGAGCAGTGTGGTATGTGTGCATTAGTGTAGTGTGTGTACACAGTGTGGTATGTGTGCATTAGTATAGTGTGTGTACACAGTGTTGTATGTGTGCATTAGTGTAGTGTGTGTAGAGCAGTGTGGTATGTGTGCATTAGTGTAGTGTGTGTACACAGTGTGGTATGTGTGCATTAGTGTAGTGTGTGTACACAGTGTGGTATGTGTGCATTAGTGTAGTGTGTGTACACAGTGTGGTATGTGTGCATTGGTGTAGTGTGTGTACACAGCGTTGTATGTGTGCATTAGTGTAGTGTGTGTAGAGCAGTGTGGTATGTGTGCATTAGTGTAGTGTGTGTAGAGCAGTGTGGTATGTGTGCATTAGTGTAGTGTGTGTACACAGTGTTGTATGTGTGCATTAGTGTAGTGTGTGTAGAGCAGTGTGGTATGTGTGCATTAGTGTAGTGTGTGTACACAGTGTGGTATGTGTACATTAGTGTAGTGTGTGTACACAGTGTGGTATGTGTGCATTAGTTTAGTGTGTGTGTAGAGCAGTGTGGTATGTGTGTATTAGTGTACTGTGTGTACACAGTGTGGTATGTGTGCATTAGTGTAGTGTGTGTGTAGAGCAGTGTGGTATGTGTGTACTAGTGTAGTGTGGGTAGACAGTGTGGTATGTGTGTATTAGTGTAGTGTGTGTACACAGTGTGGTATGTGGGTATTAGTGTAGTGTGTGTAGAGCAGTGTGGTATGTGTGCATTAGTGTAGTGTGTGTAGAGCAGTGTGGTATGTGTGTATTAGTGTAGTGTGTGTACAGTGTGGCATGTGTGCGTTAGTGTAGTGTGTGTACACAGTGTGGTATGTGTGCATTAGTGTACTGTGTGTACACAGTGTGGTATGTGTGCATTAGTGTAGTGTGTGTGTAGAGCAGTGTGGTATGTGTGTATTAGTGAAGTGTGTGTAGAGCAGTGTGGTATGTGGGTATTAGTGTAGTGTGTGTGTAGAGGAGTGTGGTATGTGTGTATTAGTGTAGTGTGTGCACACAGTGTGGTATGTGTGCATTAGTGTAGTGTGTGTGTAGAGCAGTGTGGTATGTGTGCATTGTGTAGTGTGTGAACACAGCGTTGTATGTGTGCATTAGTGTAGTGTGTGTAGAGCAGTGTGGTATGTGTGCATTAGTGTAGTGTGTGTACACAGTGTGGTATGTGTGCATTAGTGTAGTGTGTGTACACAGTGTGGTATGTGTGCATTAGTGTAGTGTGTGTACACAGCGTTGTATGTGTGCATTAGTGTAGTGTGTGTAGAGCAGTGTGGTATGTGTGCATTAGTGTAGTGTGTGTAGAGCAGTGTGGTATGTGTGCATTAGTGTAGTGTGTGTACACAGTGTTGTATGTGTGCATTAGTGTAGTGTGTGTAGAGCAGTGTGGTATGTGTGCATTAGTGTAGTGTGTGTACACAGTGTGGTATGTGTGCATTAGTGTAGTGTGTGTACACAGTGTGGTATGTGTACATTAGTGTAGTGTGTGTACACAGTGTGGTATGTGTGCATTAGTTTAGTGTGTGTGTAGAGCAGTGTGGTATGTGTGTATTAGTGTACTGTGTGTACACAGTGTGGTATGTGTGCATTAGTGTAGTGTGTGTGTAGAGCAGTGTGGTATGTGTGTACTAGTGTAGTGTGTGTAGACAGTGTGGTATGTGTGTATTAGTGTAGTGTGTGTACACAGTGTGGTATGTGGGTATTAGTGTAGTGTGTGTAGAGCAGTGTGGTATGTGTGCATTAGTGTAGTGTGTGTAGAGCAGTGTGGTATGTGTGTATTAGTGTAGTGTGTGTACACAGTGTGGTATATGTGCATTAGTGTAGTGTGTGTTGAGCAGTGTGGTATGTGTGTATTAGTGTAGTGCGCGTACAGCAGTGTGGTATGTCTGCATTAGTGTAGTGTTTGTATACAGTGTGGTATGTGTGCATTAGTGTAGTGTGTGTACACAGTGTGGTATGTGTGCATTAGTGTAGTGTGTGTACACAGTGTGGTATGTGTGCATTAGTGTAGTGTGTGTAGAGCAGTGTGGTATGTATGCATTAGTGTAGTGTGTGTACACAGTGTGGTATGTGTGCATTAGTATAGTGTGTGTACACAGTGTGGTATGTGTGCATTAGTGTAGTGTGTGTAGAGCAGTGTGGTATGTATGCATTAGTGTAGTGTGTGTACACAGTGTGGTATATGTGCATTACTGTAGTGTGTGTAGCGCAGTGTGGCATGTGTGCATTAGTGTAGTGTGTGTACACAGTGTGGTATTACATTTACATTTACATTTTAGTCATTTGGCAGACGCTCTTATCCAGAGCGATGTACATTAGTGCATTTTCCAACTTGAAACAAGTGCGTTAAAACAACCCTAAAAGGTAAATACGATTTCAAACACCAGGCGCGGTCAGTATGATTTATTTATTTTTTTTATTTTTTTTTTGGGGGGGGGACCGCACAATATCAATCATTGGCATTTACAACAGTAAGCCAATAAGTAACCTTAAGTATTAAACTACCAGCTTGAACCACTTAAACAAGGATTCAGAAAAACACAATCAAGGGAGGTCACAAGGAGGTAGGGAGGGGTGGAGAGAGGTGCAGCTTGAAGAGATGAGTCTTCAATCTGCGCTTGAAGGTGGTCAGACTTTCTGTTGTTCTGACCTCCACGGGGAGCTCATTCCACCACCGTGGGGCCAGGACAGACAGACGTCGAGACCGGGTGCTATGAAGTGGGGGGGGGGGGGGATACCAGTCGTCCTGAGGAAGCTGAACGTAGGGATCTGGTAGATGTGTACGGTCTGATGAGCTTTTGGAGGTATGGAGGGGCTGATCCTCGGACTGCCTGGAAGGCGAGCACCAATGTTTTGAATTTGATGCGAGCCATCACAGGTAGCCAGTGGAGGTCAATGAGCAGGGGGGTGACATGGGAGTGTCGGGGGAAGGTTGAAGACCAGGCGCGCTGCTGCGTTCTGGATAAGCTGAAGGGGTCTAATGGCCGATCCTGGCAGGCCAGCCAGGAGAGAGTTGCAGTAGTCCAGGCGGGACAGCACCATCGCTTGGACCAGGAGCTGGGTTGAGTGGGTGGTGAGGAAGGGACGGATTCTCCTGATGTTGTACAGGAAGAACCTGCACGCCCGGGTTACCACTGCGATGTTCTCTGAGAGGGACAGCCTGTTGTCCATCACCACTCCGAGGTTCCTGGCACAGGGCGTTGGGGTCAGTGGAGTGTCCCCTAGGGAAATGGAGAGATTGAGAGGGGGAGAGGTTAGAGCAGGAATGTAGATGAGCTCAGTCTTGCCTGGATTGAGCTTGAGATGGTAGTTGTCCATCCAGCTTTGGATGTCTCTCAGGCAAGCGGAGATGCGGGCTGACACCTGAGTGTCAGAGGGTGAGAAGGAGAGAAAGAGTTGAGTATTGTCAGCATAGCAGTGGTAAGAAAGACCATGAGCAGTGATAACAGGGCCAAGGGATTTGGTGTAGGTGGAGAAAAGGAGGGGACCAAGGACTGAGGCCTGGGGGACTCCTGTGGTAAGGGGCCAGGGTGCCGATACTTTACCAGCCCAGGCAACCTGGGATGAGCGCTCTGAGAGGTAGGACTCAATCCAGGCCAGGGCCGAGCCACCGATCCCCGCTGCAGACAGGGACGACAGGAGGATGGAGTGATCTACGGTGTCAAAGGCGGCAGAGAGGTCTAGGAGTATTAGCACAGAGGAGAGGGAGGCTGTCCGAGCTGCGTGAAGCATCTCGCTGACGGAGAGGAGTGCGGTCTCCGTTGAGTGGCCAGGTCTGAAGCCGGACTGGTGGGGGTCTAGTAGGTTGTTCGGGGTAAGGAAAGAAGACAGTTGGTTAGAAACAGCACGTTCAATAGTTTTGGAAAGAAAAGGAAGAAGAGATACCGGTCTGTAGTTTTGGATATTGGAGGGGTCCAGCGTGGGTTTTTTCAGGATCGGGGTGATGTGGGCTCTCTTGAAGGATGAGGGGAAGCAGCCAGAGGTCAGGGAGGAGTTCACCAGAGAGGTCAAAAACGGGAGGATATCTGGGGTGATTGCCTGGAGGAGAGATGAAGGGATAGGGTCGAGGGCACAGGTAGTGGGGCGATGGGAGAGTAGGAGGTGGGATACATCAGTATCAGACAGGGGAGAAAAGGTGGAGAAGCAGGGGGGGGACACGGAAGGGGTAGAGAGAGGAGGAGAGTGGAAAACAGTGTCCATGAGGGGAGGGGGAGTGGGGAAACAGGGGGGGGCATAGAGAGAGGGGCTGAGGGGCTGAAGGAGCTGTGGATGTCTGCGATCTTCTCATCAAAGAAATCTGCGAAGTCGTCTGCAGTGAACGAGGATTGAGGAGCAGGAGGGGATTTGCTGTGGAGGGAGGAGAAGATGGAGAACAATTGACGGGGGTTAGAACTGTATTTGTGAATTTTTGTGTGATAGTAAGTTACCTTAGCAGCGGTGACTGCTGTAGAGAACGCTGCTAGGAGAGACTGGTAGGAGGAGAGGTCTGATGCGTCTCTGGATTTCCTCCACATCCTCTCTGCTGCGCATATGTGTGTATTAGTGTAGTGTGTGTGTAGAGCAGTGTGGTATGTGTGTATTACTGTAGTGTGTGTAGAGCAGTGTGGTATGTGCGTATTAGTGTAGTGTGTGTGTAGAGCAGTGTGGTATGTGTGTATTACTGTAGTGTGTGTAGAGCAGTGTGGTATGTGCGTATTAGTGTAGTGTGTGTGTAGAGCGGTGTGATATGTGTGCATTAGTGTAGTGTGTGTGTAGAGCAATGTGGTATGTGTGCATTGGTGTAGTGTGCGTACACAGTGTTGTATGTGTGCATTAGTGTAGTGTGCGTACACAGTGTTGTATGTGTGCATTAGTGTAGTGTGTGTAGAGCAGTGTGGTATGTGTGCATTAGTGTAGTGTGTGTACAGCAGTGTGGTATGTGTGCATTAGTGTAGTGTGTGTACAGCAGTGTGGTATGTGTGCGTTAGAGTAGTGTGTGTACAGCAGTGTGGTATGTGTGCATTAGTGTAGTGTGTGTACAGCAGTGTGGTATGTGTGCATTAGTGTAGTGTGTGTACACAGTGTGGTATATGTGCATTAGTGTAGTGTGTGTACACAGTGTGGTATGTGTGCATTAGTGTAGTGTGTGTACACAGTGTGGTATGTGTGCATTAGTGTAGTGTGTGTACACAGTGTGGTATGTGTGCATTAGTGTAGTGTGTGTACACAGTGTGGTATGTCTGCATTAGTGTAGTCTGGGTACACAGTGTGGCATGTGTGTATTAGTGTAGTGCGTGTACAGCAGTGTGGTATGTGTGCATTATGTAGTGTGTGTACACAGTGTGGTGTGTGTGCATTAGTGTAGTGTGTGTACACAGTGTGGTATGTGTGCATTAGTGTACTGTGTGTACACAGTGTGGTATGAATGCATTAGTGTAGTGTGTGTACACAAGTGTAGTGTGTGTACACAGTGTGGTATGTGTGCATTGGTGTAGTGTGTGTACACAGTGTGGTATGTGTGCATTAGTGTAGTGTGTGTACACAGTGTGGTATGTGTGCATTAGTGTACTGTGTGTACACAGTGTGGTATGTATGCATTAGTGTAGTGTGTGTGTAGAGCAGTGTGGTATGTGTGCATTAGTGTAGTGTGTGTACACAGTGTGGTTTGTGTGCATTAGTGTAGTGTGTGTGTAGAGCAGTGTGGTATGTGTGTATTAGTGTAGTGTGTGTACACATTGTGGTATGTGTGCATTAGTGTAGTGTGTGTGTAGAGCAGTGTGGTATGTGTGTATTAGTGTAGTGGGTATACAGCAGTGTGGTATGTGTGCATTAGTGTAGTGTGTGTACACAGTGTGGTATGTCTGCATTAGTGTAGTGTTTGTCGAGCAGTGTGGTATGCGTGCATTGGTGTAGCATGTGTACACAGTGTGGTTTGTGTGCATTGGTGTAGTGTGTGTAGAGTAGTGTGGTATGTGTGCATTAGTGTAGTGTGTGTACACAGTGTGGTATGTGTGCATTAGTGCAGTGTGTGTACAGCAGTGTGGTATGTGTGCATTGGTGTAGTGTGTGTGTAGAGCAGTGTGGAATGTGTGCATTGGTGTAGTGTGTGTACACAGTGTGGTATGTCTGCATTAGTGTAGTGTTTGTCGAGCAGTGTGGTATGTGTGCATTGGTGTAGTGTGTGTACACAGTGTGGTATGTGTGCATTAGTGTAGTGTGTGTACACAGTGTGGTATGTGTGCATTGGTGTAGTGTTTGTCGAACAGTGTGGTATGTGTGCATTAGTGTAGTGTGTGTACACAGTGTGGTATGTGTGCATTAGTGTAGTGTGTGTACACAGTGTGGTATGTGTGCATTAGTGTAGTGTGTGTTCACAGTGTGGTATGTGTGCGTTAGTGTAGTGTGTGTACACAGTGTGGTATGTCTGCATTAGTGTAGTGTTTGTCGAGCAGTGTGGTATGTGTGCATTGGTGTAGTGTGTGTACACAGTGTGGTATGTGTGCATTGGTGTAGTGTGTGTACACAGTGTGGTATGTGTGCATTAGTGTAGTGTGTGTACACAGTGTGGTATGTGTGCATTGGTGTAGTGTTTGTTGAGCAGTGTGGTATGTGTGCATTAGTGTAGTGTGTGTACACAGTGTGGTATGTGTGCATTAGTGTAGTGTGTGTACACAGTGTGGTATGTGTGCATTAGTGTAGTGTGTGTACACAGTGTGGTATGTGTGCATTACTGTAGTGTGTGTACACAGTGTGGTATGTGTGCATTAGTGTAGTGTGTGTACACAGTGTGGTATGTGTGCATTACTGTAGTGTGTGTACACAGTGTGGTATGTGTGCATTACTGTAGTGTGTGTACAGCAGTGTGGTATGTGTGCATTGGTGTAGTGTGTGTACAGCAGTGTGGTATGTGTGCATTAGTGTAGTGTGTGTGTGTGTGTGTGTGTATAGCAATGTGGTATGTGTGCATTAGTGTAGTGTGTGTACAGCAGTGTGGTATGTGTGCATTAGTGTAGTGTGTGTACACAGTGTGGTATGTGTGCATTAGTGCAGTGTGTGTACAGCAGTGTGGTATGTGTGCATTGGTGTAGTGTGTGTGTAGAGCAGTGTGGAATGTGTGCATTGGTGTAGTGTGTGTACACAGTGTGGTATGTCTGCATTAGTGTAATGTTTGTCGAGCAGTGTGGTATGTGTGCATTGGTGTAGTGTGTGTACACAGTGTGGTATGTGTGCATTGGTGTAGTGTGTGTGTGTGTGTGTAGAGCAGTGTGGTATGTGTGCATTAGTGTAGTGTGTGTACACAGTGTGGGTTGTGTGCATTAGTGTAGTGTGTGTGTAGAGCAGTGTGGGTATGTGTGCATTAGTGTAGTGTGTGTACACAGTGTGGGTTGTGTGCATTAGTGTAGTGTGTGTGTAGAGCAGTGTGGTATGTGTGCATTAGTGTAGTGTTTGTCGAGCAGTGTGGAATGTGTGCATTGGTGTAGTGTGTGTACACAGTGTGGTATGTGTGCGTTGGTGTAGTGTGTGTACACAGTGTGGTATGTGTGCATTAGTGTAGTGTGCGTACACAGTGTGGTATGTGTGCATTAGTGTAGTGTGTGTTCACAGTGTGGTATGTGTGCGTTAGTGTAGTGTGTGTACACAGTGTGGTATGTCTGCATTAGTGTAGTGTTTGTCGAGCAGTGTGGTATGTGTGCATTGGTGTAGTGTGTGTACACAGTGTGGTATGTGTGCATTGGTGTAGTGTGTGTACACAGTGTGGTATGTGTGCATTAGTGTAGTGTGTGTACACAGTGTGGTATGTGTGCATTGGTGTAGTGTTTGTTGAGCAGTGTGGTATGTGTGCATTAGTGTAGTGTGTGTACACAGTGTGGTATGTGTGCATTAGTGTAGTGTGTGTACACAGTGTGGTATGTGTGCATTAGTGTAGTGTGTGTACACAGTGTGGTATGTGTGCATTACTGTAGTGTGTGTACACAGTGTGGTATGTGTGCATTAGTGTAGTGTGTGTACACAGTGTGGTATGTGTGCATTACTGTAGTTTGTGTACACAGTGTGGTATGTGTGCATTACTGTAGTGTGTGTACAGCAGTGTGGTATGTGTGCATTGGTGTAGTGTGTGTACAGCAGTGTGGTATGTGTGCATTAGTGTAGTGTGTGTGTGTGTGTGTGTGTATAGCAATGTGGTATGTGTGCATTAGTGTAGTGTGTGTACAGCAGTGTGGTATGTGTGCATTAGTGTAGTGTGTGTACACAGTGTGGTATGTGTGCATTAGTGCAGTGTGTGTACAGCAGTGTGGTATGTGTGCATTGGTGTAGTGTGTGTGTAGAGCAGTGTGGAATGTGTGCATTGGTGTAGTGTGTGTACACAGTGTGGTATGTCTGCATTAGTGTAGTGTTTGTCGAGCAGTGTGGTATGTGTGCATTGGTGTAGTGTGTGTACACAGTGTGGTATGTGTGCATTGGTGTAGTGTGTGTGTGTGTGTGTGTGTGTAGAGCAGTGTGGTATGTGTGCATTAGTGTAGTGTGTGTACACAGTGTGGGTTGTGTGCATTAGTGTAGTGTGTGTGTAGAGCAGTGTGGGTATGTGTGCATTAGTGTAGTGTGTGTACACAGTGTGGGTTGTGTGCATTAGTGTAGTGTGTGTGTAGAGCAGTGTGGTATGTGTGCATTAGTGTAGTGTTTGTCGAGCAGTGTGGAATGTGTGCATTGGTGTAGTGTGTGTACACAGTGTGGTATGTGTGCGTTGGTGTAGTGTGTGTACACAGTGTGGTATGTGTGCATTAGTGTAGTGTGCGTACACAGTGTGGTATGTGTGCATTGGTGGAGTGTGTACACAGTGTGGTATGTGTGCATTAGTGTAGTGTGTGTACACAGTGTGGTATGTGTGCATTACTGTAGTGTGTGTACACAGTGTGGTATGTGTGCATTAGTGTAGTGTGTGTACAGCAGTGTGGTATTTGTGCATTGGTGTAGTGTGTGTACAGCAGTGTGGTATGTGTGCATTAGTGTAGTGTGTGTGTATAGCAGTGTGGTATGTGTGCATTAGTGTAGTGTGTGTACAGCAGTGTGGTATGTGTGCATTAGTGTAGTGTGTGTGTAGAGCAGTGTGGTATGTGTGTATTACTGTAGTGTGTGTAGAGCAGTGTGGTATGTGCATATTAGTGTAGTGTGTGTGTAGAGCGGTGTGGTATGTGTGCATTAGTGTAGTGTGTGTGTAGAGCAGTGTGGTATGTGTGCATTGGTGTAGTGTGTGTACACAGTGTTGTATGTGTACATTAGTGTAGTGTGTGTAGAGCAGTGTGGTATGTGTGCATTAGTGTAGTGTGTGTACAGCAGTGTGGTATGTGTGCATTAGTGTAGTGTGTGTACAGCAGTGTGGTATGTGTGCATTAGTGTAGTGTGTGTACACAGTGTGGTGTGTGTGCATTGGTTTAGTGTGTGTACACAGTGTGGTATATGTGCATTAGTGTAGTGTGTCTAGAGCAGTGTGGTATGTGTGCATTAGTGTAGTGTGTGTACACAGTGTGGTATGTGTGCATTAGTATAGTGTGTGTACACAGTGTGGTATGTGTGCATTAGTGTAGTGTGTCTAGAGCAGTGTGGTATGTGTGCATTAGTGTAGTGTGTGTACACAGTGTGGTATGTGTGCATTACTGTAGTGTGTGTACACAGTGTGGTATGTGTGCATTACTGTAGTGTGTGTACAGCAGTGTGGTATGTGTGCATTGGTGTAGTGTGTGTACAGCAGTGTGGTATGTGTGCATTAGTGTAGTGTGTGTGTGTGTGTGTGTGTATAGCAATGTGGTATGTGTGCATTAGTGTAGTGTGTGTACAGCAGTGTGGTATGTGTGCATTAGTGTAGTGTGTGTACACAGTGTGGTATGTGTGCATTAGTGCAGTGTGTGTACAGCAGTGTGGTATGTGTGCATTGGTGTAGTGTGTGTGTAGAGCAGTGTGGAATGTGTGCATTGGTGTAGTGTGTGTACACAGTGTGGTATGTCTGCATTAGTGTAGTGTTTGTCGAGCAGTGTGGTATGTGTGCATTGGTGTAGTGTGTGTACACAGTGTGGTATGTGTGCATTGGTTTAGTGTGTGTGTGTGTGTGTGTGTAGAGCAGTGTGGTATGTGTGCATTAGTGTAGTGTGTGTACACAGTGTGGGTTGTGTGCATTAGTGTAGTGTGTGTGTAGAGCAGTGTGGGTATGTGTGCATTAGTGTAGTGTGTGTACACAGTGTGGGTTGTGTGCATTAGTGTAGTGTGTGTGTAGAGCAGTGTGGTATGTGTGCATTAGTGTAGTGTTTGTCGAGCAGTGTGGTATGTGTGCATTGGTGTAGTGTGTGTACACAGTGTGGTATGTGTGCGTTGGTGTAGTGTGTGTACACAGTGTGGTATGTGTGCATTAGTGTAGTGTGCGTACACAGTGTGGTATGTGTGCATTGGTGGAGTGTGTACACAGTGTGGTATGTGTGCATTAGTGTAGTGTGTGTACACAGTGTGGTATGTGTGCATTACTGTAGTGTGTGTACACAGTGTGGTATTTTGTGCATTAGTGTAGTGTGTGTACAGCAGTGTGGTATGTGTGCATTGGTGTAGTGTGTGTACAGCAGTGTGGTATGTGTGCATTAGTGTAGTGTGTGTGTATAGCAGTGTGGTATGTGTGCATTAGTGTAGTGTGTGTACAGCAGTGTGGTATGTGTGCATTAGTGTAGTGTGTGTGTAGAGCAGTGTGGTATGTGTGTATTACTGTAGTGTGTGTAGAGCAGTGTGGTATGTGCATATTAGTGTAGTGTGTGTGTAGAGCAGTGTGGTATGTGTGCATTGGTGTAGTGTGTGTACACAGTGTTGTATGTGTGCATTAGTGTAGTGTGTGTAGAGCAGTGTGGTATGTGTGCATTAGTGTAGTGTGTGTACACAGTGTGGTGTGTGCGCATTAGTGTAGTGTGTGTACACAGTGTGGTATGTGTGCATTAGTGTACTGTGTGTACACAGTGTGGTATGTATGCATTAGTGTACTGTGTGTACACAATGTGGTATGTGTGCCTTGGTGTAGTGCGTGTACAGCAGTGTGGTATATGTGCATTAGTGTAGTGTGTGTACACAGTGTGGTGTGTGTGCATTAGTGTAGTGTGTGTACAGCAGTGTGGTATGTGTGCATTGGTGTAGTGTGTGTGTAGAGCAGTGTGGAATGTGTGCATTGGTGTAGTGTGTGAACACAGTGTGGTATGTGTGCATTGGTGTAGTATGTGTACACAGTGTGGTTTGTGTGCATTGGTGTAGTGTGTGTAGAGTAGTGTGGTATGTGTGCATTAGTGCAGTGTGTGTACAGCAGTGTGGTATGTGTGCATTGGTGTAGTGTGTGTGTAGAGCAGTGTGGAATGTGTGCATTGGTGTAGTGTGTGAACACAGTGTGGTATGTGTGCATTGGTGTAGTATGTGTACACAGTGTGGTTTGTGTGCATTGGTGTAGTGTGTGTAGAGTAGTGTGGTATGTGTGCATTAGTGTAGTGTGTGTACACAGTGTGGTATGTGTGCATTGGTGTAGTGTGTGTAGAGTAGTGTGGTATGTGTGCATTAGTGCAGTGTGTGTACAGCAGTGTGGTATGTGTGCATTGGTGTAGTGTGTGTGTCGAGCAGTGTGGTATGTGTGCATTGGTGTAGTGTGTGTACACAGTGTGGTATGTGTGCATTGGTGTAGTGTGTGTACACAGTGTGGTATGTGTGCATTAGTGTAGTCTGTGTACACAGTGTGGTATGTGTGCATTAGTGTAGTGTGTTTACACAGTGTGGTATGTGTGCATTAGTGTAGTGTGTGTTCACAGTGTGGTATGTGTGCATTAGTGTAGTATGTGTACACAGTGTGGTTTGTGTGCATTGGTGTAGTGTGTGTAGAGTAGTGTGGTATGTGTGCATTAGTGTAGTGTGTGTACACAGTGTGGTTTGTGTGCATTGGTGTAGTGTGTGTAGAGTAGTGTGGTATGTGTGCATTAGTGCAGTGTGTGTACAGCAGTGTGGTATGTGTGCATTGGTGTAGTGTGTGTGTCGAGCAGTGTGGTATGTGTGCATTGGTGTAGTGTGTGTACACAGTGTGGTATGTGTGCATTGGTGTAGTGTGTGTACACAGTGTGGTATGTGTGCATTAGTGTAGTCTGTGTACACAGTGTGGTATGTGTGCATTAGTGTAGTGTGTTTACACAGTGTGGTATGTGTGCATTAGTGTAGTGTGTGTTCACAGTGTGGTATGTGTGCGTTAGTGTAGTGTGTGTACACAGTGTGGTATGTCTGCATTAGTGTAGTGTTTGTCGAGCAGTGTGGTATGTGTGCATTGGTGTAGTGTGTGTACACAGTGTGGTATGTGTGCATTAGTGTAGTGTGTGTACACAGTGTCGTATGTGTGCATTGGTGTAGTGTTTGTCGAGCAGTGTGGTATGTGTGCATTAGTGTAGTGTGTGTACACAGTGTGGTATGTGTGCATTGGTGTAGTGTGTGTACACAGTGTGGTATGTGTGCATTAGTGTAGTGTGTGTACACAGTGTCGTATGTGTGCATTGGTGTAGTGTTTGTCGAGCAGTGTGGTATGTGTGCATTAGTGTAGTGTGTGTACACAGTGTGGTATGTGTGCATTGGTGTAGTGTATGTACACAGTGTGGTATGTGTGCATTAGTGTAGTGTGTGTACACAGTGTGGTATGTGTGCATTACTGTAGTGTGTGTACACAGTGTGGTATGTGTGCATTAGTGTAGTGTGTGTACACAGTGTGGTATGTGTGCATTACTGTAGTGTGTGTACACAGTGTGGTATGTCTGCATTAGTGTAGTATTTGTCGAGCAGTGTGGTATGTGTGCATTGGTGTAGTGTGTGTACACAGTGTGGTATGTGTGCATTGGTGTAGTCTGTGTACACAGTGTGGTATGTGTGCATTAGTGTAGTGTGTGTACTCAGTGTCGTATGTGTGCATTGGTGTAGTGTTTGTCGAGCAGTGTGGTATGTGTGCATTAGTGTAGTGTGTGTACACAGTGTGGTATATGTGCATTGGTGTAGTGTGTGTACACAGTGTGGTATGTGTGCATTAGTGTTGTGTGTGTACACAGTGTGGTATGTGTGCATTAGTGTAGTGTGTGTACACAGTGTTATGTGTGCATTAGTGTAGTGTGTGTACACAGTGTGGTATGTGTGCATTAGTGTAGTGTGTGTACACAGTGTGGTATGTGTGCATTACTGTAGTGTGTGTACACAGTGTGGTATGTGTGCATTAGTGTAGTGTTTGTCGAGCAGTGTGGTATGTGTGCATTGGTGTAGTGTGTGTACACAGTGTGGTATGTGTGCATTGGTGTAGTGTGTGTACACAGTGTGGTATGTGTGCATTACTGTAGTGTGTTTACACAGTGTGGTATGTGTGCATTACTGTAGTGTGTGTACACAGTGTGGTATGTGTGCATTAGTGTAGTGTGTGTGTGTGTGTATAGCAGTGTGGTATGTGTGCATTAGTGTAGTGTGTGTACAGCAGTGTGATATGTGTGCATTAGTGTAGTGTGTGTACACAGTGTGGTATGTGTGCATTAGTGTAGTGTGTGTACACAGTGTGGTATGTGTGCATTGGTGTAGTGTGTGTACACAGTGTGGTATGTCTGCATTAGTGTAGTGTTTGTCGAGCAGTGTGGTATGTGTGCATTGGTGTAGTGTGTGTACACAGTGTGGTATGTGTGCATTGGTGTAGTGTGTGTGTAGAGCAGTGTGGTATGTGTGCATTAGTGTAGTGTGTGTACACAGTGTGGGTTGTGTGCATTAGTGTAGTGTGTGTGTAGAGCAGTGTGGTATGTGTGCATTGGTGTAGTGTGTGTACACAGTGTGGTATGTGTGCATTGGTGTAGTGTGTGTACACAGTGTGGTATGTGTGCATTGGTGTAGTGTGTGTACACAGTGTGGTATGTGTGCATTAGTGTAGTGTGTGTAGAGCAGTGTGGTATGTGTGCATTAGTGTAGTGTGTGTACACAGTGTGGGTTGTGTGCATTGGTGTAGTGTGTGTACACAGTGTGGTATGTGTGCATTACTGTAGTGTGTGTGTACACAGTGTGGTATGTGTGCATTGGTGGAGTGTGTACACAGTGTGGTATGTGTGCATTAGTGTAGTGTGTGTACACAGTGTGGTATGTGTGCATTAGTGCAGTGTGTGTACAGCAGTGTGGTATGTGTGCATTGGTGTAGTGTGTGTGTAGAGCAGTGTCGTATGTGTGCATTAGTGTAGTGTGTGTACAGCAGTGTGGTATGTGTGCATTAGTGTAGTGTGTGTACACAGTGTGGTATGTGTGCATTAGTGCAGTGTGTGTACAGCAGTGTGGTATGTGTGCATTGGTGTAGTGTGTGTGTAGAGCAGTGTGGAATGTGTGCATTGGTGTAGTGTGTGTACAAAGTGTGGTATGTCTGCATTAGTGTAGTGTTTGTCGAGCAGTGTGGTATGTGTGCATTGGTGTAGTGGGTGTACACAGTGTGGTATGTGTGCATTGGTGTAGTGTGTGTACACAGTGTGGTATGTGTGCATTAGTGTAGTGTGTGTACACAGTGTGGTATGTGTGCATTAGTGTAGTGTGTGTACACAGTGTGGTATGTGTGCATTACTGTAGTGTGTGTACACAGTGTGGTATGTGTGCATTAGTGTAGTGTGTGTACACAGTGTGGTATGTGTGCATTACTGTAGTGTGTGTACACAGTGTGGTATGTCTGCATTAGTGTAGTGTTTGTCGAGCAGTGTGGTATGTGTGCATTGGTGTAGTGTGTGTACACAGTGTGGTATGTGTGCATTGGTGTAGTGTGTGTACACAGTGTGGTATGTGTGCATTGGTGTAGTGTTTGTCGAGCAGTGTGGTATGTGTGCATTAGTGTAGTGTGTGTACACAGTGTGGTATGTGTGCATTGGTGTAGTGTGTGTACACAGTGTGGTATGTGTGCATTAGTGTAGTGTGTGTACACAGTGTCGTATGTGTGCATTGGTGTAGTGTTTGTCGAGCAGTGTGGTATGTGTGCATTAGTGTAGTGTGTGTACACAGTGTGGTATGTGTGCATTGGTGTAGTGTGTGTACACAGTGTGGTATGTGTGCATTAGTGTAGTGTGTGTACACAGTGTCGTATGTGTGCATTGGTGTAGTGTTTGTCGAGCAGTGTGGTATGTGTGCATTAGTGTAGTGTGTGTACACAGTGTGGTATGTGTGCATTGGTGTAGTGTGTGTACACAGTGTGGTATGTGTGCATTAGTGTAGTGTGTGTACACAGTGTGGTATGTGTGCATTACTGTAGTGTGTGTACACAGTGTGGTATGTGTGCATTAGTGTAGTGTGTGTACACAGTGTGGTATGTGTGCATTACTGTAGTGTGTGTACACAGTGTGGTATATCTGCATTAGTGTAGTGTTTGTCGAGCAGTGTGGTATGTGTGCATTGGTGTAGTGTGTGTACACAGTGTGGTATGTGTGCATTGGTGTAGTGTGTGTACACAGTGTGGTATGTGTGCATTAGTGTAGTGTGTGTACTCAGTGTCGTATGTGTGCATTGGTGTAGTGTTTGTCGAGCAGTGTGGTATGTGTGCATTAGTGTAGTGTGGGTACACAGTGTGGTATGTGTGCATTAGTGTAGTGTGTGTACACAGTGTGGTATGTGTGCATTAGTGTAGTGTGTGTACACAGTGTGGTATGTGTGCATTAGTGTAGTGTGTGTACACAGTGTGGTATGTGTGCATTAGTGTAGTGTTTGTCGAGCAGTGTGGTATGTGTGCATTGGTGTAGTGTGTGTACACAGTGTGGTATGTGTGCATTGGTGTAGTGTGTTTACACAGTGTGGTATGTGTGCATTACTGTAGTGTGTGTACACAGTGTGGTATGTGTGCATTACTGTAGTGTGTGTACACAGTGTGGTATGTGTGCATTACTGTAGTGTGTGTACAGCAGTGTGGTATGTGTGCATTGGTGTATTGTGTGTACAGCAGTGTGGTATGTGTGCATTAGTGTAGTGTGTGTGTGTGTGTATAGCAGTGTGGTATGTGTGCATTAGTGTAGTGTGTGTACAGCAGTGTGGTATGTGTGCATTAGTGTAGTGTGTGTACACAGTGTGGTATGTGTGCATTAGTGTAGTGTGTGTACACAGTGTGGTATGTGTGCATTGGTGTAGTGTGTGTACACAGTGTGGTATGTCTGCATTAGTGTAGTGTTTGTCGAGCAGTGTGGTATGTGTGCATTGGTGTAGTGTGTGTACACAGTGTGGTATGTGTGCATTGGTGTAGTGTGTGTGTAGAGCAGTGTGGTATGTGTGCATTAGTGTAGTGTGTGTACACAGTGTGGGTTGTGTGCATTAGTGTAGTGTGTGTGTAGAGCAGTGTGGTATGTGTGCATTGGTGTAGTGTGTGTACACAGTGTGGTATGTGTGCATTGGTGTAGTGTGTGTACACAGTGTGGTATGTGTGCATTGGTGTAGTGTGTGTACACAGTGTGGTATGTGTGCATTAGTGTAGTGTGTGTGTAGAGCAGTGTGGTATGTGTGCATTAGTGTAGTGTGTGTACACAGTGTGGGTTGTGTGCATTGGTGTAGTGTGTGTACACAGTGTGGTATGTGTGCATTACTGTAGTGTGTGTGTACACAGTGTGGTATGTGTGCATTGGTGGAGTGTGTACACAGTGTGGTATGTGTGCATTAGTGTAGTGTGTGTACACAGTGTGGTATGTGTGCATTACTGTAGTGTGTGTACACAGTGTGGTATGTGTGCATTACTGTAGTGTGTGTACAGCAGTGTGGTATGTGTGCATTGGTGTAGTGTGTGTGTGTAGAGCAGTGTCGTATGTGTGCATTAGTGTAGTGTGTGTACAGCAGTGTGGTATGTGTGCATTACTGTAGTGTGTGTACACAGTGTGGTATGTGTGC
>CM056396.1:11287409-11304909 GCA_029718625.1 Synaphobranchus kaupii | reverse complement strand
GTGTGGTATGTGTGCATTAGTGTAGTGTGTGTACAGCAGTGTGCTATGTGTGCATTGGTGTAGTGTGTGTGTAGAGCAGTGTGGAATGTGTGCATTGGTGTAGTGTGTGTACACAGTGTGGTATATCTGCATTAGTGTAGTGTTTGTCGAGCAGTGTGGTATGTGTGCATTGGTGTAGTGTGTGTACACAGTGTGCTATGTGTGCATTGGTGTACTGTGTGTACACAGTGTGGTATGTGTGCATTAGTGTAGTGTGTGTACACAGTGTGGTATGTGTGCATTGGTGTAGTGTGTGTACACAGTGTGCTATGTGTGCATGAGTGTAGTGTGTGTACACAGTGTGGTATTTGTGCATTAGTGTAGTGTGTGTGTGTGTGTGTGTGTGTGTGTGTGTGTGTAGAGCAGTGTGGTATGTGTGCATTACTGTAGTGTGTGTACACAGTGTGGGTTGTGTGCATTAGTGTAGTGTCTGTAGAGCAGTGTGGTATGTGTGCATTAGTGTAGTGTTTGTCGAGCAGTGTGGTGTGTGTGCATTACTGTAGTGTGTGTACACAGTGTGGTATGTGTGCATTGGTGTTGTGTGTGTACACAGTGTGGTATGTGTGCATTAGTGTAGTGTGTGTACAAAGTGTGGTATGTGTGCATTACTGTAGTGTGTGTACACAGTGTATGTCTGCATTAGTGTAGTGTGTGTACACAGTGTGGTATGTGTGCATTAGTGCAGTGTGTGTACAGCAGTGTGCTATGTGTGCATTGGTGTAGTGTGTTTGTAGAGCAGTGTGGAATGTGTGCATTGGTGTAGTGTGTGTACACAGTGTGGTATGTCTGCATTAGTGTAGTGTTTGTCGAGCAGTGTGGTATGTGTGCATTGGTGTAGTGTGTGTACACAGTGTGGTATGTGTGCATTGGTGTACTGTGTGTACACAGTGTGGTATGTGTGCATTAGTGTAGTGTGTGTACACAGTGTGGTATGTGTGCATTGGTGTAGTGTGTGTACACAGTGTGCTATGTGTGCATGAGTGTATTGTGTGTACACAGTGTGGTATGTGTGCATTACTGTAGTGTGTGTACACAGTGTGGTATGTGTGCATTAGTGTAGTGTGTGTGTGTGTGTGTGTGTGTGTGTAGAGCAGTGTGGTATGTGTGCATTAGTGTAGTGTGTGTACACAGTGTGGGTTGTGTGCATTAGTGTAGTGTGTGTTGAGCAGTGTGGTATGTGTGCATTAGTGTAGTGTTTGTCGAGCAGTGTGGTATGTGTGCATTGGTGTAGTGTGTGTACACAGTGTCGTATGTGTGCATTGGTGTAGTGTGTGTACACAGTGTGGTATGTGTGCATTAGTGTAGTGTGTGTACACAGTGTGGTATGTGTGCATTGGTGTAGTGTGTGTACACAGTGTGGTATGTGTGCATTAGTGTAGTGTGTGTACACAGTGTGGTATGTGTGCATTACTGTAGTGTGTGTACACAGTGTGGTATGTGTGCATTAGTGTAGTGTGTGTACAGCAGTGTGGTATGTGTGCATTAGTGTAGTGTGTGTACACAGTGTTGTATGTGTGCATTAGTGTAGTGTGTGTACACAGTGTGGTATGTGTGCATTAGTGTAGCGTGTGTGTACAGCAGTGTGGTATGTGTGCATTAGTGTAGTGTGTGTACAGCAGTGTGGTATGTGTGCATTGGTGTAGTGTGTGTATAGCAGTGTGGTATGTGTGCATTATTGTAGTGTGTGTACAGCAGTGTGGTATGTGTGCATTACTGTAGTGTGTGTACATAGTGTGGTATGTGTGCATTAGTGTAGTGTGTGTACAGCAGTGTGGTATGTGTGCATTAGTGTAGTATGTGTGTATAGCAGTGTGGTATGTGTGCATTAGTGTAGTGTGTGTACAGCAGTGTGGTATGTGTGCATTAGTGTAGTGTGTGTACACAGTGTGGTATGTGTGCATTAGTGTAGTGTGTGTTCACAGTGTGGTATGTGTGTATTAGTGTAGTGTGTGTACACAGTGTGGTATGTGTGCATTAGTGTAGTGTGTGTACACAGTGTGGTATGTGTGCATTAGTGTATTGTGTGTAGAGCAGTGTGGTATGTGTGCGTTAGTGTAGTGTATGTACACACTCTGGTATGTGTGCATTAGTGTAGTGTGTGTAGAGCAGTGTGGTATGTGTGCATTAGTGGAGTGTGTGTACACAGTGTGGTATGTGTGCATTGGTGTAGTGTGTGTACACAGTGTGGTATGTGTGCATTAGTGTAGTGTGTGTACACAGTGTTGTATGTATGCATTAGTGTAGTGTGTGTTTAGAGCAGTGTGTTTTGTGTGCATTAGTGTAGTGTGTGTACACAGTGTGGTTTGTGTGCATTACTGTAGTGTGTGTACACAGTGTGTTATGTGTGCATTGGTGTAGTGTGTGTACAGCAGTGTGGTATGTGTGCATTAGTGTAGTGTGTGTGTAGAGCAGTGTGGCATGTGTGCATTAGTGTAGTGTGTGTACACAGTGTGGGTTGTGTGCATTAGTGTAGTGTGTGTGTAGAGCAGTGTGGTATGTGTGCATTGGTGTAGTGTGTGTACACAGTGTGGTATGTGTGCATTGGTGTAGTGTGTGTACACAGTGTGGTATGTGGGTATTAGTGTAATGTGTGTGTACAAAGTGTGGTATGTGTGCATTACTGTAGTGTGTGTACAGCAGTGTGGTATGTGTGCATTAGTGTAGAATGTGTGTAGAGCAGTGTGGTATGTGTGTATTAGTGTAGTGTGTGTTCACAGTGTGCTATGTGTGCATTAGTGTAGTGTGTGTACACAGTGTGGTATGTGTGCATTAGTGTAGTGTGTGTACAGCAGTGTGGTATGTGTGCATTAGTGTACTGTGTGTACACAGTGTGGTATGTATGCATTAGTGTAGTGTGTGTTTAGAGCAGTGTGTTTTGTGTGCATTACTGTAGTGTGTGTAAACAGTGTGGTATGTGTGCATTGGTGTAGTGTGTGTACAGCAGTGTGGTATCTGTGCATTAATGTAGTGTGTGTATAGCAGTGTGGTATGTGTGCATTAGTGTAATGTGTGTACAGCAGTGTGGTATGTGTGCATTAGTGTGGTGTGTGTACACAGTGTGGTATGTGTGCATTACTGTAGGTTGTGTACACAGTGTGCTATGTGTGCATTAGTGTAGTGTGAGTACACAGTATGGTATGTGTGCATTAGTGTAGTGTGTGTTCACAGTGTGGTATGTGTGCATTAGTGTAGTGTGTGTAGAGCAGTGTGGTATGTGTGCGTTAGTGTAGTGTATGTACACACTGTGGTATGTGTGTGCATTAGTGTAGTGTGTGTAGAGCAGTGTGGTATGTGTCCATTAGTGTAGTGTGTGTAGAGCAGTGTGGTATGTGTGCGTTAGTGTAGTGTCTGTACACACTGTGGTATGTGTGCATTGGTGTAGTGTGTGTACACAGTGTGGTATGTGTGCATTAGTGTAGTGTGTGTACACAGTGTGGTATGTGTGCATTAGTGTACTGTGTGTACACAGTGTGGTATATATGCATTAGTGTAGTGTGTGTTTAGAGCAGTGTGGTATGTGTGCATTAGTGTAGTGTGTGTACACAGTGTGGTATGTGTGCATTACTGTAGGTTGTGTACACAGTGTGCTATGTCTGCATTAGTGTAGTGTGTGTACACAGTATGGTATGTGTGCATTGGTGTAGTGTGTGTACAGCAGTGTGGTATGTGTGCATTAGTGTACTGTGTGTACACAGTGTGGTATGTATGCATTAGTGTAGTGTGTGTTTAGAGCAGTGTGTTTTGTGTGCATTAGTGCAGTGTGTGTACACAGTGTGGTTTGTATGCATTACTGTAGTGTGTGTAAACAGTGTGGTATGTGTGCTTTGGTGTAGTGTGTGTACAGCAGTGTGGTATCTGTGCATTAATGTAGTGTGTGTATAGCAGTGTGGTATGTGTGCATTAGTGTAATGTGTGTACAGCAGTGTGGTATGTGTGCATTAGTGTAGTGTGTGTACACAGTGTGGTATGTGTGCATTACTGTAGGTTGTGTACACAGTGTGCTATGTGTGCATTAGTGTAGTGTGAGTACACAGTATGGTATGTGTGCATTAGTGTAGTGTGTGTTCACAGTGTGGTATGTGTGCATTAGTGTAGTGTGTGTAGAGCAGTGTGGTATGTGTGCGTTAGTGTAGTGTATGTACACACTGTGGTATGTGTGCATTAGTGTAGTGTGTGTAGAGCAGTGTGGTATGTGTCCATTAGTGTAGTGTGTGTAGAGCAGTGTGGTATGTGTGCGTTAGTGTAGTGTATGTACACACTGTGGTATGTGTGCATTGGTGTAGTGTGTGTACACAGTGTGGTATGTGTGCATTAGTGTAGTGTGTGTACACAGTGTGGTATGTGTGCATTAGTGAACTGTGTGTACACAGTGTGGTATATATGCATTAGTGTAGTGTGTGTTTAGAGCAGTGTGGTATGTGTGCATTAGTGTAGTGTGTGTACACAGTGTGGTATGTGTGCATTACTGTAGGTTGTGTACACAGTGTGCTATGTCTGCATTAGTGTAGTGTGTGTACACAGTATGGTATGTGTGCATTGGTGTAGTGTGTGTACAGCAGTGTGGTATGTGTGCATTAATGTAGTGTGTGTTTAGCAGTGTGGTATGTGTGCATTAGTGTAGTGTGTGTACAGCAGTGTGGTATGTGTGCATTAGTGTAGTGTGTGTGTAGAGCAGTGTGGCATGTGTGCATTAGTGTAGTGTGTGTACACAGTGTGGGTTGTGTGCATTAGTGTAGTGTGTGTGTAGAGCAGTGTGGTATGTGTGCATTAGTGTAGTGTTTGTCGAGCAGTGTGGTATGTGTGCATTGGTGTAGTGTGTGTACAGCAGTGTGGTATGTGTGCATTAGTGGAGAATGTGTGTAGAGCAGTGTGGTATGTGCGTATTAGTGTAGTGTGTGTACACAGTGTGCTATGTGTGCATTAGTGTAGTGTGTGTGTAGAGCAGTGTGGTATGTGTGCATTAGTGTAGTGTTTGTCGAGCAGTGTGGTATGTGTGCATTAGTGTAGTGTGTGTACAGCAGTGTGGTATGTGTGCATTGGTGTAGAATGTGTGTAGAGCAGTGTGGTATGTGTGTATTAGTGTAGTGTGTGTACACAGTGTGCTATGTTTGCATTAGTGTAGTGTGTGTACAGCAGTGTGGTATGTGTGCATTAGTGTACTGTGTGTACACAGTGTGGTATGTATGCATTAGTGTAGTGTGTGTTTAGAGCAGTGTGTTTTGTGTGCATTAGTGTAGTGTTGTGTACACAGTGTGGTTTGTGTGCATTACTGTAGTGTGTGTACACAGTGTGGTATGTGTGCATTGGTGTAGTGTGTGTACAGCAGTGTGGTATGTGTGCATTAATGTAGTGTGTGTATAGCAGTGTGGTATGTGTGCATTAGTGTAGTGTGTGTACACAGTGTGGTATGTGTGCATTACTGTAGGTTGTGTACACAGTGTGCTATGTGTGCATTAGTGTAGTGTGTGTACACAGTATGGTATGTGTGCATTAGTGTAGTGTGTGTACACAGTGTGGTATGTGTGCATTAGTGTAGTGTGTGTAGAGCAGTGTGGTATGTGTGCGTTAGTGTAGTGTATGTACACACTGTGGTATGTGTGCATTAGTGTAGTGTGTGTACACAGTGTGGTATGTGTGCATTAGTGTAGTGTGTGTACACAGTGTGGTATGTATGCATTAGTGTAGTGTGTGTGTAGAGCAGTGTGGTATTTGTGTATTAGTGTAGTGTGTGTACACATTGTGGTATGTGTGCATTAGTGTAGTGTGTGTACAGCAGTGTGTTATTTGTGCATTAGTGTAGTGTGTGTACACAGTGTGGTATGTCTGCATTTGTGTAGTGTTTGTCGAGCAGTGTGGTATGTGTCCATTGGTGTAGTGTGTGTACACAGTGTGGTTTGTGTGCATTAGTGTAGTGTGTGTTCACTGTGTGGTATGTGTGCATTAGTGTAGTGTGTGTACACAGTGTGGTATGTGTGCATTAGTGTAGTGTGTGTACACAGTGTGGTATGGGTGCATTAGTGTAGTGTGTGTGTACACAGTGTGGTATGTGTGCATTAGTGCAGTGTGTGTACAGCAGTGTGTGGTATGTGTGCATTACTGTAGTGTGTGTACACAGTGTGGTATGTGTGCATTAGTGTAGTGTGTGTACAGCAGTGTGGTATGTGTGCATTAGTGTAGTGTTTGTCGAGCAGTGTGGTATGTGTACATTAGTGTAGTGTGTGTACACAGTGTGGTATGTGTGCATTGGTGTAGTGTGTCTACACAGTGTGGTATGTGTGCATTAGTGTAGTGTGTGTACACAGTGTGGTATGTGTGCATTACTGTAGTGTGTACACAGTGTGGTATGTGTGCATTAGTGTAGTGTGTGTGTAGAGCAGTGTGGCATGTGTGCATTCGTGTAGTGTGTGTACACAGTGTGGGTTGTGTGCATTAGTGTAGTGTGTGTGTAGAGCAGTGTGGTATGTGTGCATTAGTGTAGTGTTTGTCGAGCAGTGTGGTATGTGTGCATTGGTGTAGTGTGGGTACACAGTGTGGTATGTGTGCATTAGTGTAGTCTGTGTACACAGTGTGGTATGTGTGCATTGGTGTAGTGTGTGTACACAGTGTGGTATGTGTGCATTGGTGTAGTGTGTGTACACAGTGTGGTATGTGTGCATTAGTGTAGTGTGTGTACAGCAGTGTGGTATGTGTGCATTAGTGTAGTATGTGTGTAGAGCAGTGTGGTATGTGTGTATTAGTGTAGTGTGTGTACACAGTGTGGTATGTGTGCATTAGTGTAGTGTGTGTACACAGTGTGGTGTGTGTGCATTAGTGTAGTTTGTGTACAGCAGTGTGGTATGTGTGCATTAGTGTAGTGTGTGTACACCGTGTGGTATGTGTGCATTAGTGTAGTGTGTGTACACAATATGGTATGTGTGCATTAGTGTATGTGTGTACAGCAGTGTGGTATGTGTGCATTAGTGTAGTGTGTGTGCACAGTGTGGTATGTGTGCATTAGTCTAGTGTGTGTACACAGTGTGCTATGTGTGCATTAGTGTAGAGCAGTGTGGTATGTGTGCATTAGTGTAGTGTGTGTACAGCAGTGTGGTATGTGTGCATTGGTGTAGTGTGTGTACACAGTGTGTTATGTGTGCATTAGTGTAGAGCAGTGTGGTATGTGTGCATTAGTGTAGTGTGTGTACAGCAGTGTGGTATGTGTGCATTGGTGTAGTGTGTGTACACAGTGTGGTATGTGTGCAGTAGTGTAGTCTGTGTACACAGTGTGGTATGTGTGCATTGGTGTAGTGTGTGTACACAGTGTGGTATGTGTGCAGTAGTGTAGTCTGTGTACACAGTGTGGTATGTGTGCATTACTGTAGTGTGTGTACACAGTGTGGTATGTGTGCATTAGTGTAGAGCAGTGTGGTATGTGTGCATTAGTGTAGTGTGTGTACAGCAGTGTGGTATGTGTGCATTGGTGTAGTATGTATACACAGTGTGGTATGTGTGCATTAGTGTAGTGTGTTTACACAGTGTGGTGTGTGTGCATTAGTGTAGAGCAGTGTGGTATGTGTGCATTAGTGTAGTGTGTGTACAGCAGTGTGGTATGTGTGCATTGGTGTAGTGTGTGTACACAGTGTGGTATGTGTGCATTAGTTTAGTGTGTGTACAGCAGTGTGGTATGTGTGCATTGGTGTAGTATGTATACACAGTGTGGTATGTGTGCATTAGTGTAGTGTGTTTACACAGTGTGGTGTGTGTGCATTAGTGTAGTGTGTGTACACAGTGTTGTATGTGTGCATTAGTGTTGTGTGTGTACACAGTGTGGTATGTGTGCATTAGTGTAGTGTGTGTACACAGTGTGGTATGTGTGCATTACTGTAGGTTGTGTACACAGTGTGCTATGTGTGCATTAGTGTAGTGTGTGTACACAGTATGGTATGTGTGCATTAGTGTAGTGTGTGTACACAGTGTGGTATGTGTGCATTAGTGTAGTGTGTGTAGAGCAGTGTGGTATGTGTGCGTTAGTGTAGTGTATGTACACACTGTGGTATGTGTGCATTAGTGTAGTGTGTGTAGAGCAGTGTGGTATGTGTGCATTGGTGTAGTGTGTGTACACAGTGTGGTATGTGTGCATTAGTGTAGTGTGTGCACACAGTGTGGTATGTGTGCATTAGTGTACTGTGTGTACACAATGTGGTATGTATGCATTAGTGTAGTGTGTGTGTAGAGCAGTGTGGTAGTTGTGTATTAGTGTAGTGTGTGTACACATTGTGGTATGTGTGCATTAGTGTAGTGTGTGTACAGCAGTGTGTTATGTGTGCATTAGTGTAGTGTGTGTACACAGTGTGGTATGTCTGCATTTGTGTAGTGTTTGTCGAGCAGTGTGGTATGTGTCCATTGGTGTAGTGTGTGTACACAGTGTGGTTTGTGTGCATTAGTGTAGTGTGTGTTCACAGTGTGGTATGAGTGCATTAGTGTAGTGTGTGTACACAGTGTGGTATGTGTGCATTAGTGTAGTGTGTGTACACAGTGTGGTATGGGTGCATTAGTGTAGTGTGTGTGTACACAGTGTGGTATGTGTGCATTAGTGCAGTGTGTGTACAGCAGTGTGTGGTATGTGTGCATTACTGTAGTGTGTGTACACAGTGTGGTATGTGTGCATTAGTGTAGTGTGTGTACAGCAGTGTGGTATGTGTGCATTAGTGTAGTGTTTGTCGAGCAGTGTGGTATGTGTGCATTGGTGTATGTGTGAACACAGCGTGGTATGTGTGCATTAGTGTAGTGTGTGTACACAGTGTGGTATGTGTGCATTACTGTAGTGTGTACACAGTGTGGTATGTGTGCATTAGTGTAGTGTGTGTGTAGAGCAGTGTGGCATGTGTGTATTAGTGTAGTGTGTGTACACAGTGTGGGTTGTGTGCATTAGTGTAGTGTGTGTGTAGAGCAGTGTGGTATGTGTGCATTAGTGTAGTGTTTGTCGAGCAGTGTGGTATGTGTGCATTGGTGTAGTGTGTGTACACAGTGTGGTATGTGTGCATTAGTGTAGTCTGTGTACACAGTGTGGTATGTGTGCATTGGTGTAGTGTATGTACACAGTGTGGTATGTGTGCATTGGTGTAGTGTGTGTACACAGTGTGGTATGTGTGCATTAGTGTAGTGTGTGTACAGCAGTGTGGTATGTGTGCATTAGTGTAGTATGTGTGTAGAGCAGTGTGGTATGTGTGTATTAGTGTAGTGTGTGTACACAGTGTGGTATGTGTGCATTAGTGTAGTGTGTGTACACAGTGTGGTGTGTGTGCATTAGTGTAGTTTGTGTACAGCAGTGTGGTATGTGTGCATTAGTGTAGTGTGTGTACACCGTGTGGTATGTGTGCATTAGTGTAGTGTGTGTACACAATATGGTATGTGTGCATTAGTGTAGTGTGTGTACAGCAGTGTGGTATGTGTGCATTAGTGTAGTGTGTGTGCACAGTGTGGTATGTGTGCATTAGTCTAGTGTGTGTACACAGTGTGCTATGTGTGCAGTAGTGTAGTGTGTGTACACAGTGTGGTATGTGTGCATTAGTGTAGAGCAGTGTGGTATGTGTGCATTAGTGTAGTGTGTGTACAGCAGTGTGGTATGTGTGCATTGGTGTAGTGTGTGTACACAGTGTGGTATGTGTGCATTGGTGTAGTGTGTGTACACAGTGTGGTATGTGTGCAGTAGTGTAGTCTGTGTACACAGTGTGGTATGTGTGCATTACTGTAGTGTGTGTACACAGTGTGGTATGTGTGCATTAGTGTAGTGTGTGTACAGCAGTGTGGTATGTGTGCATTGGTGTAGTATGTATACACAGTGTGGTATGTGTGCATTAGTGTAGTGTGTTTACACAGTGTGGTGTGTGTGTGTGCATTAGTGTAGTGTGTGTACACAGTGTTGTATGTGTGCATTAGTGTTGTTTATGTACACAGTGTGGTATATGTGCATTAGTGTAGTTTGTGTACAGCTGTGTGGTATGTGTGCATTAGTGTAGTGTGTGTACAGCAGTGTGGTATGTGTGCATTAGAGTAGTGAGTGTACAGCAGTGTGGTATATGTGCATTAGTGTAGTGTGTGTATAGCAGTGTTGTATGTGTGCATTCATGTAGTGTGTGTACAGCATTGTGGTATGTGTGCATTGGTGTAGTGTGTGTACACAGTGTGGTGTGTGTGCATTAGTGTAGTGTGTGTACACAGTGTGGTGTGTGTGCATTAGTGTAGTGTGTGTACACAGTGTGGTGTTGTGCATTAGTGTAGTGTGTGTACAGCAGTGTGGTATGTGTGCATTGGCGTAGTTTGTGTACACAGTGTGGTATGTGTACATTAGTGTAGTGTGTGTACACAGTGTGGTATGTGTGCATTAGTGTAGTGTCTGTACTGCAGTGTGGTATGTGTGTATTAGTGTAGTGTGTGTATACAGTGTGGTATGTGTGTATTAGTGTAGTGTGTGTACACAGTGTGGTATGTGTGCATTATTGTAGTGTGTGTACACAGTGTGGTATGTGGGTATTAGTGTAATGTGTGTGTACAGCAGTGTGGTATGTGTGCATTAATGTAGTGTGTTTACACAGTGTGGTGTGTGTGCATTAGTGTAGTGTGTGTACACAGTGTTGTATGTGTGCATTAGTGTTGTGTGTGTACACAGTGTGGTATATGTGCATTAGTGTAGTTTGTGTACAGCAGTGTGGTATGTGTGCATTAGTGTAGTGAGTGTACAGCAGTGTGGTATATGTGCATTAGTGTAGTGTGTGTATAGCAGTGTTGTATGTGTGCATTCATGTAGTGTGTGTACAGCATTGTGGTATGTGTGCATTGGTGTATTGTGTGTACACAGTGTGGTGTGTGTGCATTCGTGTAGTGTGTGTACACAGTGTGGTGTGTGTGCATTAGTGTAGTGTGTGTACACAGTGTGGTGTTTGTGCATTAGTGTAGTGTGTGTACAGCAGTGTGGTATGTGTGCATTGGTGTAGTTTGTGTACACAGTGTGGTGTGTGTGCATTAGTGTGGTGTTTGTGCATTAGTGTAGTGTGTGTACACAGTGTGGTATGTGTGCATTAGTGTAGTGTGTGTACACAGTGTGGTATGTGTGCATTAGAGTAGTGTGTGTACAGCAGTGTGGTATGTGTGTATTAGTGTAGTGTGTGTATACAGTGTGGTATGTGTGTATTAGTGTAGTGCGTGTACACAGTGTGGTATGTGTGCATTATTGTAGTGTGTGTACACAGTGTGGTATGTGGGTATTAGTGTAATGTGTATGTACAGCAGTGTGGTATGTGTGCATTAGTGTAGTGTGTGTACACAGTGTGGTATGTGTGCATGTGCATTAGTGTAGTGTGTGTACAGCAGTGTGGTATGTGTGCATTAGTGTAGTGTGTGTACACAGTCTGGTGTTTGTGCATTAGTGTAGTGTGTGTACAGCAGTGTGGTATGTGTGCATTGGTGTAGTGTGTGTACACAGTGTGGTATGTGTGCATTAGTGTATTGTGTGTACACAGTGTGGTATGTGTGCATTAGTGTAGTGTGTGTACACAGTGTGGTATGTGTGCATTAGTGTATTGTGTGTACACAGTGTGGTATGTGTGCATTAGTGTAGTGTGTGTACACAGTGTGGTATGTGTGCATTAGTGTAGTGTGTATACACAGTGTGGCATGTGTGCATTAGTGTATTGTGTGTACAGCAGTGTGGTATGTGTGTATTAGTGTAGTGTGTGTGTAGAGCAGTGTGGGATGTATGCATTAGTGCACTGTGTGTACACAGTGTGGTATGTGTGCATTAGTGTAGTGTGTGTACAGCAGTGTGGTATATGTGCATTAGTGGTGTGTGTACACAGTGTGCTATGTGTGCATTGGTGTAGTGTGTGTACACAGTGTGGTGTGTGTGCATTAGTGTAGTGTGTGTACACAGTGTGGTATGTCTGCATTAGTGTAGTGTGTGTACAGCAGTGTGGTATGTGTGCATTGGTGTAGTCTGTGTACACAGTGTGGTATGTGAGCATTAGTGTAGTGTGTGTACACAGTGTGGTATGTGTGCATTAGTGTAGTGTGTGTACAGCAGTGTGGTATGTGTGTATTAGTGTAGTGTGTGTATACAGTGTGGTATGTGTGTATTAGTGTAGTGCGTGTACACAGTGTGGTATGTGTGCATTAGTGTAGTGTGTGTACACAGTGTTGTATGTGTGCATTAGTGTAGTGTGTGTACACAGTGTGGTATATGTGCATTAGTGTAGTTTGTGTACACAGTGTGGTATGTGTGCATTAGTGTAGTGTGTGTACAGCAGTGTGGTATGTGTGCATTAGTGTAGTGTGTGTACACAGTGTGGTATGTGGGTATTAGTGTAGTGTGTGTACAGCAGTGTGGTATGTGTGCATTGGTGTAGTTTGTGTACACAGTGTGGTATGTGTGCATTAGTGTAGTGTGTGTACACAGTGTGGTATGTGTGCATTAGTGTAGTGTGTGTACAGCAGTGTGGTATGTGTGTATTAGTGTAGTGTGTGTATACAGTGTAGTATGTGTGTATTAGTGTAGTGCGTGTACACAGTGTGGTATGTGTGCATTATTGTAGTGTGTGTACACAGTGTGGTATGTGGGTATTAGTGTAATGTGTGTGTACAGCAGTGTGGTATGTGTGCATTAGTGTAGTGTGTGTACACAGTGTGGTATGTGTGCATGTGCATTAGTGTAGTGTGTGTACAGCAGTGTGGTATGTGTGCATTAGTGTAGTGTGTGTACACAGTCTGGTGTTTGTGCATTAGTGTAGTGTGTGTACAGCAGTGTGGTATGTGTGCATTGGTGTAGTGTGTGTACACAGTGTGGTATGTGTGCATTAGTGTATTGTGTGTACACAGTGTGGTATGTGTGCATTAGTGTAGTGTGTGTACACAGTGTGGTATGTGTGCATTAGTGTAGTGTGTATACACAGTGTGGTATGTGTGCATTAGTGTAGTGTGTGTACAGCAGTGTGGTGTGTTGTATTAGTGTAGTGTGTGTGTAGAGCAGTGTGGGATGTATGCATTAGTGCACTGTGTGTACACAGTGTGGTATGTGTGCATTAGTGTAGTGTGTGTACAGCAGTGTGGTATGTGTGCATTAGTGGTGTGTGTACACAGTGTGCTATGTGTGCATTAGTGTAGTGTGTGTACACAGTGTGGTGTGTGTGCATTAGTGTAGTGTGTGTACACAGTGTTGTATGTGTGCATTAGTGTAGTGTGTGTACACAGTGCGGTATATGTGCATTAGTGTAGTTTGTGTACACAGTGTGGTATGTGTGCATTAGTGTAGTGTGTGTACAGCAGTGTGGTATGTGTGCATTAGTGTAGTGTGTGTACACAGTGTGGTATGTGGGTATTAGTGTAATGTGTGTGTACAGCAGTGTGGTATGTGGTGCATTAATGTAGTGTGTGTAGACAGTGTGGTATGTGTGCATTAGTGTAGTGTGTGTACACAGTGTGGTATGTGTGCATTAGTGTAGTATGTGTGTAGAGCAGTGTGGTATGCGTGTATTAGTGTAGTGTGTGTACACAGTGTGGTATGTGTGCATTCGTGTAGTGTGTGTACACAGTGTGGTATGTGTGCATTAGTGTAGTGTGTGTACACAGTGTGGTATGTGTGCATTAGTGTAGTGTGTGTACACAGTGTGGTATGTGTGCTTTAGTGTAGTGTGTGTACAGCAGTGTGGTATGTGTGCATTAGTGTAGTGTGTGTAGAGCAGTGTGTGCATTAGTGTACTGTGTGTACACAGTGTGGTATGTGTGCATTAGTGTACAGCAGTGTGGTATGTGTGCATTAGTGTAGTGTGTGTTCACAGTGTGGTATGTGTGCATTAGTGTAGTGTGTGTACGCAGTGTGGTGTGTGTGTGTGCATTAGTGTTGTGTGTGTACACAGTGTGGTATATGTGCATTAGTGTAGTTTGTGTACAGCAGTGTGGTATGTGTGTATTAGTGTAGTGTGTGTACAGCTGTGTGGTATGTGTGCATTAGAGTAGTGTGTGTACAGCAGTGTGGTATATGTGCATTAGTGTAGTGTGTGTATAGCAGTGTTGTATGTGTGCATTCATGTAGTGTGTGTACAGCATTGTGGTATGTGTGCATTAGTGTAGTGTGTGTACACAGTGTTGTATGTGTGCATTAGTGTAGTGTGTGTACACAGTGTGGTATATGTGCATTAGTGTAGTTTGTGTACAGCACTGTGGTATGTGTGCATTAGTGTAGTGTGTGTACAGCAGTGTGGTATGTGTGCATTAGAGTATTGTGTGTACAGCAGTGTGGTATGTGTGCATTAGTGTAGTGTGGGTATAGCAGTGTGGTATGTGTGCATTCATGTAGTGTGTGTATAGCAGTGTTGTATGTGTGCATTAGTGTAGTGTGTGTACAGCAGTGTGGTATGTGTGCATTGGTGTAGTGTGTGTACACAGTGTGGTGTGTTTGCATTAGTGTAGTGTGTGTACACAGTGTGGTGTGTGTCTGTGCATTAGTGTAGTGTGTGTACACAGTGTGGTGTGTGTCCATTAGTGTAGTGTGTGTACACAGTGTGGTGTTTGTGCATTAGTGTAGTGTGTGGACAGCAGTGTGGTATGTGTGCATTGGTGTAGTGTGTGTACACAGTGTGGTATGTGTGCATTAGTGTATTGTGTGTACACAGTGTGGTATGTGTGCATTTATGTAGTGTGCGTACACAGTGTGGAATGTGTGCATTAGTGTAGTGTGTGTACACAGTGTGGTATGTGTGCATTAGTGTAGTGTGTGTGTAGAGCAGTGTGGGATGTGTGCATTAGTGCACTGTGTGTACACAGTGTGGTATGTGTGCATTAGTGTAGTGTGTGTACAGCAGTGTGGTATGTGTGCATTAGTGGTGTGTGTACACAGTGTGGCATGTGTGCATTAGTGTAGTGTGTGTACACAGTGTGGTATGTGTGCATTAGTGCAGTTTGTGTACAGCAGTGTGGTATGTGTGCATTAGTGTAGTGTATGTACAGCAGTGTGGTATGTGTGCATTAGTGTAGTGTGTGTACACAGTGTGGTATGTGGGTATTAGTGTAATGTGTGTGTACAGCAGTGTGGTATTTGTGCATTAATGTAGTGTGTGTACACAGTGTGGTATGTGTGCATTCGTGTAGTGTGTGTACACAGTGTGGTATGTGTGCATTAGTGTAGTGTGTGTACACAGTGTGGTATGTGTGCATTAGTGTAGTGTGTGTACACAGTGTGGTATGTGTGCATTAGTGTAATGTGTGTTCAGCAGTGTGGTATGTGTGCATTAGTGTGGTGTGTGTACAGCAGTGTGGTATGTGTGCATTAGTGTAGTGTGTGTAGAGCAGTGTGTGCATTAGTGTACTGTGTGTACACAGTGTGGTATGTCTGCATTAGTGTAATGTGTGTACAGCAGTGTGGTATGTGTGCATTAGCGTAGTCTGTGTACACAGTGTGGTATGTGTGCATTAGTGTAGTGTGTGTACACAGTGTTGTGTGTGTGCATTAGTGTAGTGTGTGTACACAGTGTTGTATGTGTGCATTAGTGTTGTGTGTGTACACAGTGTGGTATATGTGCATTAGTGTAGTTTGTGTACAGCAGTGTGGTATGTGTGCATTAGAGTAGTGTGTGTACAGCAGTGTGGTATATGTGCATTAGTGTAGTGTGTGTATAGCAGTGTTGTATGTGTGCATTCATGTAGTGTGTGTACAGCATTGTGGTATGTGTGCATTGTTGTAGTGTGTGTACACATTGTGGTGTGTGTGCATTAGTGTAGTGTGTGTACACAGTGTTGTATGTGTGCATTAGTGTAATGTGTGTACACAGTGTGGTATATGTGCATTAGTGTAGTTTGTGTACAGCACTGTGGTATGTGTGCATTAGTGTAGTGTGTGTACAGCAGTGTGGTATGTGTGCATTAGAGTATTGTGTGTACAGCAGTGTGGTATGTGTGCATTAGTGTAGTGTGGGTATAGCAGTGTGGTATGTGTGCATTCATGTAGTGTGTGTATAGCAGTGTTGTATGTGTGCATTAGTGTAGTGTGTGTACAGCAGTGTGGTATGTGTGCATTGGTGTAGTGTGTGTACACAGTGTGGTGTGTGTGCATTAGTGTAGTGTGTGTACACAGTGTGGTGTGTGTCTGTGCATTAGTGTAGTGTGTGTACACAGTGTGGTGTGTGTCCATTAGTGTAGTGTGTGTACACAGTGTGGTGTTTGTGCATTAGTGTAGTGTGTGTACAGCAGTGTGGTATGTGTGCATTGGTGTAGTGTGTGTACACAGTGTGGTATGTGTGCATTAGTGTATTGTGTGTACACAGTGTGGTATGTGTGCATTTGTGTAGTGTGTGTACACAGTGTGGAATGTGTGCATTAGTGTAGTGTGTGTACACAGTGTGGTATGTGTGCATTAGTGTAGTGTGTGTGTAGAGCAGTGTGGGATGTGTGCATTAGTGCACTGTGTGTACACAGTGTGGTATGTGTGCATTAGTGTAGTGTGTGTACAGCAGTCTGGTATGTGTGCATTAGTGGTGTGTGTACACAGTGTGGCATGTGTGCATTAGTGTAGTGTGTGTACACAGTGTGGTATGTGTGCATTAGTGCAGTTTGTGTACAGCAGTGTGGTATGTGTGCATTAGTGTAGTGTATGTACAGCAGTGTGGTATGTGTGCATTAGTGTAGTGTGTGTACACAGTGTGGTATGTGGGTATTAGTGTAATGTGTGTGTACAGCAGTGTGGTATTTGTGCATTAATGTAGTGTGTGTACACAGTGTGGTATGTGTGCATTCGTGTAGTGTGTGTACACAGTGTGGTATGTGTGCATTAGTGTAGTGTGTGTACACAGTGTGGTATGTGTGCATTAGTGTAGTGTGTGTACACAGTGTGGTATGTGTGCATTAGTGTAATGTGTGTTCAGCAGTGTGGTATGTGTGCATTAGTGTGGTGTGTGTACAGCAGTGTGGTATGTGTGCATTAGTGTAGTGTGTGTAGAGCAGTGTGTGCATTAGTGTACTGTGTGTACACAGTGTGGTATGTCTGCATTAGTGTAATGTGTGTACAGCAGTGTGGTATGTGTGCATTAGTGTAGTCTGTGTACACAGTGTGGTATGTGTGCATTAGTGTAGTGTGTGTACACAGTGTGGTGTGTGTGCATTAGTGTGGTGTGTGTACAGCAGTGTGGTATGTGTGCATTAGTGTGGTGTGTGTACAGCAGTGTGGTATGTGTGCATTAGTGTAGTGTGTGTAGAGCAGTGTGTGCATTAGTGTACTGTGTGTACACAGTGTGGTATGTCTGCATTAGTGTAATGTGTGTACAGCAGTGTGGTATGTGTGCATTAGTGTAGTCTGTGTACACAGTGTGGTATGTGTGCATTAGTGTAGTGTGTGTACACAGTGTGGTGTGTGTGCATTAGTGTAGTGTGTGTACACAGTGTTGTATGTGTGCATTAGTGTTGTGTGTGTACACAGTGTGGTATATGTGCATTAGTGTAGTTT
>CM056396.1:11148508-11286909 GCA_029718625.1 Synaphobranchus kaupii | reverse complement strand
GTGCTATTATTTTTGGCTTGGCCTGACTGAAGTGAAGCAATCGCATCAAAATAGACTGCTGCGCGTGGCTCGCCTGGCTGACGTCAGCCAGGGACGGAGCTGTCCATGGTTCTGGAAGCCTGTCTTCTGCATATTGCGGAGATGGTACTTGCGATTTTTAGCAGAAACGTTGTCCCCCCCACCAATATCATACATCACACAAAGAGTATCACTAACCTGGCTCGTGACAATAAAAAAACTTTTTGTTTGTTTCGTGTTTTGATTAGTAGTTTTTGAAGTGTGTTTTGTATAACGCAAAAATAATCGGGAAAAAAAACATAGAAACGGTCTAACAGTTAAGGCTGAACTCCTTCATCGTTGCAAGGCTGTTTGTTCCAAATAAATATAAGCTTTTTACTGTCCTGTATAGAGACCAATAAATGCAATTACTAGCTCCAAATCAGAATCTAATTTCTGCTCTAAACGTCTATTCCAAAGGGTCTATATAGTGAACACCTGTTCCAATATGTGCACAATAATGCCCTGCTACGCTGTTACAGGCCAGTTGGCCTCACCTGAAAAGCTGATATCTCGACAGGCATTCAAGGGAGTTCCTCTGTTCTTCATAGCTGGTGCCAATGCTCCTGTGTCCAGCTGTGCTTTCCTTAATTTAGATGCATATGAGTTTAGCTTCGGGGAAAGTAAGAGGTGCTGGGTCATTGTTGAACTGAGATGCACTGACATTAGGGGCATGTTTAATTGAAATGACCCACATAGACAATTTTGCATGGCTGTGTGTGTGTTTGTGTGTGTGTGCATGGCTTGTGTTGCAAGTATTGCATGATCCCATTATTATGTTTGCTTATTTTCACAGGACAAACCAAACTGATATGGTATAATGCAAATATATATATATATATTATAAATTTGCGGATACATATTTTGATGCGTCATTGTGAAAATTAATTTCATGAAAAATAATGAAAACATTTCAAATATGTTTATTTCCTTCCTGATACATTACATAATGGTACAATGTGTTATTTCAGGTTTATATGAGGGCTCAGAGTAGCAGAGTAGCTGTAACATTTACACAGTAGCAAACATAATTACATTCTGCAATAACCACTGTTATCCACAAGAGGGAAGTCTATTTCCAGATGTAAACGTTTGATTGAATAAAGGCAGCTTTGTGCATAAAGTTCTGTATCGTGTGCAAATAATGTATTACATGTGTGCACTGGTGTGGTGTATGTACAGCATTATTACATGTGTGTAGAATTGTGGTGTGTGTGCATTGGTGTAGTGTGCGTACACAGTGTGGTGTGTGTGCATTAGTGTAGTGTGTGTACACAGTGTGGTATATGTGCATTAGTGTAGTGTGTGTACAGCAGTGTGACATGTGTGCATTGGTGTAGTATGTGTACAGCAGTGTGGTATGTGTGCATTAGTGTAGTGTGTGTGTAGAGCAGTGTGGTATGTGTGTATTACTGTAGTGTGTGTAGAGCAGTGTGGTATGTGCGTATTAGTGTAGTGTGTGTGTAGAGCGGTGTGATATGTGTGCATTAGTGTAGTGTGTGTGTAGAGCAGTGTGGTATGTGTGCATTGGTGTAGTGTGCGTACACAGTGTTGTATGTGTGCATTAGTGTAGTGTGCGTACACAGTGTTGTATGTGTGCATTAGTGTAGTGTGTGTAGAGCAGTGTGGTATGTGTGCATTAGTGTAGTGTGTGTACAGCAGTGTGGTATGTGTGCATTAGTGTAGTGTGTGTACACAGTGTGGTATGTGTGTATTAGTGTAGTGTGTGTACACATTGTGGTATGTGTGCATTAGTGTAGTGTGTGTGTAGAGCAGTGTGGTATGTGTGTATTAGTGTAGAGAGTATACAGCAGTGTGGTATGTGTGCATTAGTGTAGTGTGTGTACAAAGTGTGGTATGTCTGCATTAGTGTAGTGTTTGTCGAGCAGTGTGGTATGTGTGCATTGGTGTAGCATGTGTACACAGTGTGGTTTGTGTGCATTGGTGTAGTGTGTGTAGAGTAGTGTGGTATGTGTGCATTAGTGTAGTGTGTGTACACAGTGTGGTATGTGTGCATTAGTGCAGTGTGTGTACAGCAGTGTGGTATGTGTGCATTGGTGTAGTGTGTGTGTAGAGCAGTGTGGAATGTGTGCATTGGTGTAGTGTGTGTACACAGTGTGGTATGTGTGCATTGGTGTAGTGTGTGTACACAGTGTGGTATGTGTGCATTAGTGAAGTGTGTGTACACAGTGTGGTATGTGTGCATTAGTGTAGTGTGTGTTCACAGTGTGGTATGTGTGCGTTAGTGTAGTGTGTGTACACAGTGTTGTATGTCTGCATTAGTGTAGTGTTTGTCGAGCAGTGTGGTATGTGTGCATTGGTGTAGTGTGTGTATACAGTGTGGTATGTGTGCATTGGTGTAGTGTGTGTACACAGTGTGGTATGTGTGCATTAGTGTAGTGTGTGTACACAGTGTGGTATGTGTGCATTGGTGTAGTGTTTGTCGAACAGTGTGGTATGTGTGCATTAGTGTAGTGTGTGTACACAGTGTGGTATGTGTGCATTAGTGTAGTGTGTGTACACAGTGTGGTATGTGTGCATTAGTGTAGTGTGTGTTCACAGTGTGGTATGTGTGCGTTAGTGTAGTGTGTGTACACAGTGTGGTATGTCTGCATTAGTGTAGTGTTTGTCGAGCAGTGTGGTATCTGTGCATTGGTGTAGTGTGTGTACACAGTGTGGTATGTGTGCATTGGTGTAGTGTGTGTACACAGTGTGGTATGTGTGCATTAGTGTAGTGTGTGTACACAGTGTGGTATGTGTGCATTGGTGTAGTGTTTGTTGAGCAGTGTGGTATGTGTGCATTAGTGTAGTGTGTGTACACAGTGTGGTATGTGTGCATTAGTGTAGTGTGTGTACACAGTGTGGTATGTGTGCATTACTGTAGTGTGTGTACACAGTGTGGTATGTGTGCATTAGTGTAGTGTGTGTACACAGTGTGGTATGTGTGCATTACTGTAGTGTGTGTACACAGTGTGGTATGTGTACATTACTGTAGTGTGTGTACACTGTGTGGTATGTGTGCATTAGTGTAGTGTGTGTACAGCAGTGTGGTATGTGTGCATTGGTGTAGTGTGTGTACAGCAGTGTGGTATGTGTGCATTAGTGTAGTGTGTGTGTATAGCAGTGTGGTATGTGTACATTAGTGTAGTGTGTGTACAGCAGTGTGGTATGTGTGCATTAGTGTAGTGTGTGTGTAGAGCAGTGTGGTATGTGTGTATTACTGTAGTGTGTGTAGAGCAGTGTGCTATGTGCGTATTAGTGTAGTGTGTGTGTAGAGCGGTGTGGTATGTGTGCATTAGTGTAGTGTGTGTGTAGAGCAGTGTGGTATGTGTGCATTGGTATAGTGTGTGTACACAGTGTTGTATGTGTGCATTAGTGTAGTGTGTGTAGAGCAGTGTGGTATGTGTGCATTAGTGTAGTGTGTGTACAGCAGTGTGGTATGTGTGCATTAGTGTAGTGTGTGTACAGCAGTGTGGTATGTGTGTGTTAGAGTAGTGTGTGTACAGCAGTGTGGTATGTGTGCATTAGTGTAGTGTGTGTACAGCAGTGTGGTATGTGTGCATTAGTGTAGTGTGTGTACACAGTGTGGTATGTGTGCATTAGTGTAGTGTGTGTACACAGTGTGGTATGTGTGCATTAGTGTAGTCTGGGTACACAGTGTGGTATGTGTGTATTAGTGTAGTGCGTGTACAGCAGTGTGGTATGTGTGCATTATGTAGTGTGTGTACACAGTGTGGTGTGTGCGCATTAGTGTAGTGTGTGTACACAGTGTGGTATGTGTGCATTAGTGTACTGTGTGTACACAGTGTGGTATGTATGCATTAGTGTACTGTGTGTACACAATGTGGTATGTGTGCCTTGGTGTAGTGCGTGTACAGCAGTGTGGTATGTGTGCATTAGTGTAGTGTGTGTACACAGTGTGGTGTGTGTGCATTAGTGTAGTGTGTGTACACAGTGTGGTATGTGTGCATTAGTGTACTGTGTGTACACAGTGTGGTATGTGTGCATTAGTGTACTGTGTGTACACAGTGTGGTATGTATGCATTAGTGTAGTGTGTTTCCACAATGTGGTATGTGTGCATTGGTGTAGTGCGTGTAGAGCAGTGTGGTATGTGTGTATTAGTGTAGTGTGTGTACACAGTGTGGTATGTGTGCATTAGTGTAGTGTGTGTACACAGTGTGGTATGTCTGCATTAGTGTAGTGTTTGTCGAGCAGTGTGGTATGTGTGCATTGGTGTAGTGTGTGTACACAATGTGGTATGTGTGCATTGGTATAGTGTGTGTAGAGTAGTGTGGTATGTGTGCATTAGTGTAGTGTGTGTACACAGTGTGGTATGGGTGCATTAGTGTAGTGTGTGTACAGCAGTGTGGTATGTGTGCATTGGTGTAGTGTGTGTAGAGTAGTGTGGTATGTGTGCATTAGTGTAGTGGGTATACAGCAGTGTGGTATGTGTGCATTAGTGTAGTGTGTGTACACAGTGTGGTATGTCTGCATTAGTGTAGTGTTTGTCGAGCAGTGTGGTATGTGTGCATTGGTGTAGTATGTGTACACAGTGTGGTTTGTGTGCATTGGTGTAGTGTGTGTAGAGTAGTGTGGTATGTGTACATTTGTGTAGTGTGTGTACACAGTGTGGTATGTGTGCATTAGTGCAGTGTGTGTACAACAGTGTGGTATGTGTGCATTGGTGTAGTGTGTGTGTAGAGCAGTGTGGAATGTGTGCATTGGTGTAGTGTGTGAACACAGTGTGGTATGTGTGCATTGGTGTAGTATGTGTACACAGTGTGGTTTGTGTGCATTGGTGTAGTGTGTGTAGAGTAGTGTGGTATGTGTGCATTAGTGTAGTGTGTGTACACAGTGTGGTATGTGTGCATTACTGTAGTGTGTGTACAGCAGTGTGGTATGTGTGCATTGGTGTAGTGTGTGTGTCGAGCAGTGTGGTATGTGTGCATTGGTGTAGTGTGTGTACACAGTGTGGTATGTGTGCATTAGTGTCGTGTGTGTACACAGTGTGGTATGTGTGCATTAGTGTAGTGTGTTTACACAGTGTGGTATGTGTGCATTAGTGTAGTGTGTGTACACAGTGTGGTATGTGTGCATTACTGTAGTGTGTGTACACAGTGTGGTATGTGTGCATTAGTGTAGTGTTTGTCGAGCAGTGTGGTATTTGTGCATTACTGTAGTGTGTGTACACAGTGTGGTATGTGTGCATTACTGTAGTGTGTGTACACAGTGTGGTATGTGTGCATTAGTGTAGTGTTTGTCGAGCAGTGTGGTATGTGTGCATTGGTGTAGTGTGTGTACACAGTGTGGTATGTGTGCATTGGTGTAGTGTGTGTACACAGTGTGGTATGTGTGCATTACTGTAGTGTGTGTACACAGTGTGGTATGTGTGCATTACTGTAGTGTGTGTACACAGTGTGGTATGTGTGCATTACTGTAGTGTGTGTACAGCAGTGTCGTATGTGTGCATTGGTGTAGTGTGTGTACAGCAGTGTGGTATGTGTGCATTAGTGTAGTGTGTGTGTGTGTGTGTATAGCAGTGTGGTATGTGTGCATTAGTGTAGTGTGTGTACAGCAGTGTGGTATGTGTGCATTAGTGTAGTGTGTGTACACAGTGTGGTATGTGTGCATTAGTGTAGTGTGTGTACACAGTGTGGTATGTGTGCATTGGTGTAGTGTGTGTACACAGTGTGGTATGTCTGCATTAGTGTAGTGTTTGTCGAGCAGTGTGGTATGTGTGCATTGGTGTAGTGTGTGTACACAGTGTGGTATGTGTGCATTGGTGTAGTGTGTGTGTAGAGCAGTGTGGTATGTGTGCATTAGTGTAGTGTGTGTACACAGTGTGGGTTGTGTGCATTAGTGTAGTGTGTGTGTAGAGCAGTGTGGTATGTATGCATTGGTGTAGTGTGTGTACACAGTGTGGTATGTGTGCATTGGTGTAGTGTGTGTACACAGTGTGGTATGTGTGCATTGGTGTAGTGTGTGTACACAGTGTGGTATGTGTGCATTAGTGTAGTGTGTGTGTAGAGCAGTGTGGTATGTGTGCATTAGTGTAGTGTGTGTACACAGTGTGGGTTGTGTGCATTGGTGTAGTGTGTGTACACAGTGTGGTATGTGTGCATTACTGTAGTGTGTGTGTACACAGTGTGGTATGTGTGCATTGGTGGAGTGTGTACACAGTGTGGTATGTGTGCATTAGTGTAGTGTGTGTACACAGTGTGGTATGTGTGCATTACTGTAGTGTGTGTACACAGTGTGGTATGTGTGCATTGGTGTAGTGCGTGTAGAGCAGTGTGGTATGTGTGTATTAGTGTAGTGTGTGTACACAGTGTGGTATGTGTGCATTAGTGTAGTGTGTGTACACAGTGTGGTATGTCTGCATTAGTGTAGTGTTTGTCGAGCAGTGTGGTATGTGTGCATTGGTGTAGTGTGTGTACACAATGTGGTATGTGTGCATTGGTGTAGTGTGTGTAGAGTAGTGTGGTATGTGTGCATTAGTGTAGTGTGTGTACACAGTGTGGTATGGGTGCATTAGTGTAGTGTGTGTACAGCAGTGTGGTATGTGTGCATTGGTGTAGTGTGTGTGTAGAGCAGTGTGGTATGTGTGCATTGGTGTAGTGTGTGTACAAAGTGTGGTATGTCTGCATTAGTGTAGTGTTTGTCGAGCAGTGTGGTATGTGTGCATTGGTGTAGTGTGTGTACACAGTGTGGTATGTGTGCATTAGTGTAGTGTGTGTACACAGTGTGGTATGTGTGCATTACTGTAGTGTGTGTACACAGTGTGGTATGTGTGCATTAGTGTAGTGTGTGTACAGCAGTGTGGTATGTGTGCATTAGTGTAGCGTGTGTGTATAGCAGTGTGGTATATGTGCATTAGTGTAGTGTGTGTACACAGTGTGGTATGTGTGCATTAGTGTAGTGTGTGTACACAGTGTGGTATGTGTGCATTAGTGTAGTGTGTGTTCACAGTGTGGTATGTGTGCATTAGTGTAGTGTGTGTAGAGCAGTGTCGTATGTGTGCGTTAGTGTAGTGTATGTACACACTGTGGTATGTGTGCATTAGTGTAGTGTGTGTAGAGCAGTGTGGTATGTGTGCATTAGTGTAGTGTGTGTACACAGTGTGGTATGTGTGCATTAGTGTAGTGTGTGTACACTGTGTGGTATGTGTGCATTAGTGTACTGTGTGTACACAGTGTGGTATGTATGCATTAGTGTAGTGTGAGTGTAGAGCAGTGTGGTATGTGTGCATTAGTGTAGTGTGTGTACACAGTCTGGTTTGTGTGCATTAGTGTAGTGTGTGTGTGTAGAGCAGTGTAGTATGTGTGTATTAGTGTAGTGTGTGTACACATTGTGGTATGTGTGCATTAGTGTAGTGGGTATACAGCAGTGTGGTATGTGTGCATTAGTGTAGTGTGTGTACACAGTGTGGTATGTCTGCATTAGTGTAGTGTTTGTCGAGCAGTGTGGTATGTGTGCATTGGTGTAGTATGTGTACACATTGTGGTTTGTGTGCATTGGTGTAGTGTGTGTAGAGTAGTGTGGTATGTGTACATTAGTGTAGTGTGTGTACACAGTGCGGTATGTGTGCATTAGTGCAGTGTGTGTACAGCAGTGTGGTATGTGTGCATTGGTGTAGTGTGTGTGTAGAGCAGTGTGGAATGTGTGCATTGGTGTAGTGTGTGAACACAGTGTGGTATGTGTGCATTGGTGTAGTATGTGTACACAGTGTGGTTTGTGTGCATTGGTGTAGTGTGTGTAGAGTAGTGTGGTATGTGTGCATTAGTGTAGTGTGTGTACACAGTGTGGTATGTGTGCATTAGTGCAGTGTGTGTACAGCAGTGTGGTATGTGTGCATTGGTGTAGTGTGTGTGTCGAGCAGTGTGGTATGTGTGCATTGGTGTAGTGTGTGTACACAGTGTGGTATGTGTGCATTGGTGTAGTGTGTGTACACAGTGTGGTATGTGTGCATTAGTGTAGTGTGTGTACACAGTGTGGTATGTGTGCATTAGTGTAGTGTGTTTACACAGTGTGGTATGTGTGCATTAGTGTAGTGTGTGTTCACAGTGTGGTATGTGTGCGTTAGTGTAGTGTGTGTACACAGTGTGGTATGTCTGCATTAGTGTAGTGTTTGTCGAGCAGTGTGGTATGTGTGCATTGGTGTAGTGTGTGTAGACAGTGTGGTATGTGTGCATTGGTGTAGTGTGTGTACACAGTGTGGTATGTGTGCATTAGTGTAGTGTGTGTACACAGTGTCGTATGTGTGCATTGGTGTAGTGTTTGTCGAGCAGTGTGGTATGTGTGCATTAGTGTAGTGTGTGTACACAGTGTGGTATGTGTGCATTGGTGTAGTGTGTGTACACAGTGTGGTATGTGTGCATTAGTGTAGTGTGTGTACACAGTGTCGTATGTGTGCATTGGTGTAGTGTTTGTCGAGCAGTGTGGTATGTGTGCATTATTGTAGTGTGTGTATACAGTGTGGTATGTGTGCATTGGTGTAGTGTGTGTACACCGTGTGGTATGTGTGCATTAGTGTAGTGTGTGTATACAGTGTCGTATGTGTGCATTGGTGTAGTGTTTGTCGAGCAGTGTGGTATGTGTGCATTAGTGTAGTGTGTGTACACAGTGTGGTATGTGTGCATTGGTGTAGTGTGTGTACACAGTGTGGTATGTGTGCATTAGTGTAGTGTGTGTACACAGTGTGGTATGTGTGCATTAGTGTAGTGTGTGTACACAGTGTGGTATGTGTGCATTACTGTAGTGTGTGTACACAGTGTGGTATGTGTGCATTAGTGTAGTGTGTGTACACAGTGTGGTATGTGTGCATTACTGTAGTGTGTGTACACAGTGTGGTATGTGTGCATTAGTGTAGTGTGTGTACACAGTGTGGTATGTGTGCATTAGTGTAGTGTGTGTACACAGTGTGGTATGTGTGCATTAGTGTAGTGTGTGTACACAGTGTGGTATGTGTGCATTACTGTAGTGTGTGTACCCAGTGTGGTATGTGTGCATTAGTGTAGTGTTTGTCGAGCAGTGTGGTATGTGTGCATTGGTGTAGTGTGTGTACACAGTGTGGTATGTGTGCATTGGTGTAGTGTGTGTACACAGTTTGGTATGTGTGCATTACTGTAGTGTGTGTACACAGTGTGGTATGTGTGCATTACTGTAGTGTGTGTACAGCAGTGTGGTATGTGTGCATTGGTGTAGTGTGTGTACAGCAGTGTGGTATGTGTGCATTAGTGTAGTGTGTGTGTGTGTGTGTGTGTGTGTGTGTGTGTGTGTGTATAGCAGTGTGGTATGTGTGCATTAGTGTAGTGTGTGTACAGCAGTGTGGTATGTGTGCATTAGTGTAGTGTGTGTACACAGTGTGGTATGTGTGCATTAGTGTAGTGTGTGTACACAGTGTGGTATGTGTGCATTGGTGTAGTGTGTGTACACAGTGTGGTATGTCTGCATTAGTGTAGTGTTTGTCGAGCAGTGTGGTATGTGTGCATTGGTGTAGTGTGTGTACACAGTGTGGTATGTGTGCATTGGTGTAGTGTGTGTGTAGAGCAGTGTGGTATGTGTGCATTAGTGTAGTGTGTGTACACAGTGTGGGTTGTGTGCATTAGTGTAGTGTGTGTGTAGAGCAGTGTGGTATGTATGCATTGGTGTAGTGTGTGTACACAGTGTGGTATGTGTGCATTGGTGTAGTGTGTGTACACAGTGTGGTATGTGTGCATTGGTGTAGCGTGTGTACACAGTGTGGTATGTGTGCATTAGTGTAGTGTGTGTACACAGTGTGGGTTGTGTGCATTGGTGCAGTCTGTGTACACAGTGTGGTATGTGTGCATTACTGTAGTGTGTGTGTACACAGTGTGGTATGTGTGCATTGGTGGAGTGTGTACACAGTGTGGTATGTGTGCATTAGTGTAGTATGTGTACACAGTGTGGTTTGTGTGCATTGGTGTAGTGTGTGTAGAGTAGTGTGGTATGTGTGCATTAGTGTAGTGTGTGTACACAGTGTGGTATGTGTGCATTAGTGCAGTGTGTGTACAGCAGTGTGGTATGTGTGCATTGGTGTAGTGTGTGTGTCGAGCAGTGTGGTATGTGTGCATTGGTGTAGTGTGTGTACACAGTGTGGTATGTGTGCATTGGTGTAGTGTGTGTACACAGTGTGGTATGTGTGCATTAGTGTAGTGTGTGTACACAGTGTGGTATGTGTGCATTAGTGTAGTGTGTTTACACAGTGGGGTATGTGTGCATTAGTGTAGTGTGTGTTCACAGTGTGGTATGTGTGCGTTAGTGTAGTGTGTGTACACAGTGTGGTATGTCTGCATTAATGTAGTGTTTGTCGAGCAGTGTGGTATGTGTGCATTGGTGTAGTGTGTGTACACAGTGTGGTATGTGTGCATTGGTGTAGTGTGTGTACACAGTGTGGTATGTGTGCATTAGTGTAGTGTGTGTACACAGTGTCGTATGTGTGCATTGGTGTAGTGTTTGTCGAGCAGTGTGGTATGTGTGCATTAGTGTAGTGTGTGTACACAGTGTGGTATGTGTGCATTGGTGTAGTGTGTGTACACAGTGTGGTATGTGTGCATTAGTGTAGTGTGTGTACACAGTGTCGTATGTGTGCATTGGTGTAGTGTTTGTCGAGCAGTGTGGTATGTGTGCATTATTGTAGTGTGTGTACACAGTGTGGTATGTGTGCATTGGTGTAGTGTGTGTACACAGTGTGGTATGTGTGCATTAGTGTAGTGTGTGTACAGAGTGTCATATGTGTGCATTGGTGTAGTGTTTGTCGAGCAGTGTGGTATGTGTGCATTAGTGTAGTGTGTGTACACAGTGTGGTATGTGTGCATTGGTGTAGTGTGTGTACACAGTGTGGTATGTGTGCATTAGTGTAGTGTGTGTACACAGTGTGGTATGTGTGCATTACTGTAGTGTGTGTACACAGTGTGGTATGTGTGCATTGGTGTAGTGTGTGTACACAGTGTGGTATGTGTGCATTAGTGTAGTGTGTGTACACAGTGTGGTATGTGTGCATTACTGTAGTGTGTGTACACAGTGTGGTATGTCTGCATTAGTGTAGTGTTTGTCGAGCAGTGTGGTATGTGTGCATTGGTGTAGTGTGTGTACACAGTGTGGTATGTGTGCATTGGTGTAGTGTGTGTACACAGTGTGGTATGTGTGCATTAGTGTAGTGTGTGTACTCAGTGTCGTATGTGTGCATTGGTGTAGTGTTTGTCGAGCAGTGTGGTATGTGTGCATTAGTGTAGTGTGTGTACACAGTGTGGTATGTGTGCATTGGTGTAGTGTGTGTACACAGTGTGGTATGTGTGCATTAGTGTAGTGTGTGTACACAGTGTGGTATGTGTGCATTAGTGTAGTGTGTGTACACAGTGTGGTATGTGTGCATTACTGTAGTGTGTGTACACAGTGTGGTATGTGTGCATTACTGTAGTGTGTGTACACAGTGTGGTATGTGTGCATTAGTGTAGTGTTTGTCGAGCAGTGTGGTATGTGTGCATTGGTGTAGTGTGTGTACACAGTGTGGTATGTGTGCATTGGTGTAGTGTGTGTACACAGTGTGATATGTGTGCATTACTGTAGTGTGTGTACACAGTGTGGTATGTGTGCATTACTGTAGTGTGTGTACACAGTGTGGTATGTGTGCATTACTGTAGTGTGTGTACAGCAGTGTGGTATGTGTGCATTGGTGTAGTGTGTGTACAGCAGTGTGGTATGTGTGCATTAGTGTAGTGTGTGTGTGTGTATAGCAGTGTGGTATGTGTGCATTAGTGTAGTGTGTGTACAGCAGTGTGGTATGTGTGCATTAGTGTAGTGTGTGTACACAGTGTGGTATGTGTGCATTAGTGTAGTGTGTGTACACAGTGTGGTATGTGTGCATTGGTGTAGTGTGTGTACACAGTGTGGTATGTCTGCATTAGTGTAGTGTTTGTCGAGCAGTGTGGTATGTGTGCATTGGTGTAGTGTGTGTACACAGTGTGGTATGTGTGCATTGGTGTAGTGTGTGTGTAGAGCAGTGTGGTATGTGTGCATTAGTGTAGTGTGTGTACACAGTGTGGGTTGTGTGCATTAGTGTAGTGTGTGTACACAGTGTGGGTTGTGTGCATTAGTGTAGTGTGTGTGTAGAGCAGTGTGGTATGTATGCATTGGTGTAGTGTGTGTACACAGTGTGGTATGTGTGCATTGGTGTAGTGTGTGTACACAGTGTGGTATGTGTGCATTGGTGTAGTGTGTGTACACAGTGTGGTATGTGTGCATTAGTGTAGTGTGTGTGTAGAGCAGTGTGGTATGTGTGCATTAGTGTAGTGTGTGTACACAGTGTGGGTTGTGTGCATTGGTGTAGTGTGTGTACACAGTGTGGTATGTATGCATTGGTGTAGTGTGTGTACACAGTGTGGTATGTGTGCATTGGTGTAGTGTGTGTACACAGTGTGGTATGTGTGCATTGGTGTAGTGTGTGTACACAGTGTGGTATGTGTGCATTAGTGTAGTGTGTGTGTAGAGCAGTGTGGTATGTGTGCATTACTGTAGTGTGTGTGTACACAGTGTGGTATGTGTGCATTGGTGGAGTGTGTACACAGTGTAGTATGTGTGCATTAGTGTAGTGTGTGTACACAGTGTGGTATGTGTGCATTACTGTAGTGTGTGTACACAGTGTGGTATGTGTGCATTAGTGCAGTGTGTGTACAGCAGTGTGGTATGTGTGTATTGGTGTAGTGTGTGTGTAGAGCAGTGTGGAATGTGTGCATTGGTGTAGTGTGTGTACACAGTGTGGTATGTCTGCATTAGTGTAGTGTTTGTCGAGCAGTGTGGTATGTGTGCATTAGTGTAGTGTGTGTACACAGTGTGGTATGTGTGCATTGGTGTAGTGTGTGTACACAGTGTGGTATGTGTGCATTAGTGTAGTGTGTGTACACAGTGTGGTATGTGTGCATTACTGTAGTGTGTGTACACAGTGTGGTATGTGTGCATTAGTGTAGTGTGTGTACACAGTGTGGTATGTGTGCATTAGTGTAGTGTGTGTAAACAGTGTGGTATGTGTGCATTAGTGTAGTGTGTGTACACAGTGTGGTATGTGTGCATTACTGTAGTGTGTGTACACAGTGTGGTATGTGTGCATTAGTGTAGTGTGTGTACACAGTGTGGTATGTCTGCATTAGTGTAGTGTTTGTCGAGCAGTGTGGTATGTGTGCATTGGTGTAGTGTGTGTACACAGTGTGGTATGTGTGCATTGGTGTAGTGTGTGTACACAGTGTGGTATGTGTGCATTAGTGTAGTGTCTGTACTCAGTGTCGTATGTGTGCATTGGTGTAGTGTTTGTCGAGCAGTGTGGTATGTGTGCATTAGAGTAGTGTGTGTACACAGTGTGGTATGTGTGCATTGGTGTAGTGTGTGTACACAGTGTGGTATGTGTGCATTAGTGTAGTGTGTGTACACAGGTGGTATGTGTGCATTAGTGTAGTGTGTGTACACAGTGTGGTATGTTTGCATTAGTGTAGTGTGTGTACACAGTGTGGTATGTGTGCATTAGTGTAGTGTGTGTACACAGTGTGGTATGTGTGCATTACTGTAGTGTGTGTACACAGTGTGGGTTGTGTGCATTGGTGTAGTGTGTGTACACAGTGTGGTATGTGTGCATTAGTGTAGTGTTTGTACACAGTGTGGTATGTGTGCATTAGTGTAGTGTGTGTACAGCAGTGTGCTATGTGTGCATTGGTGTAGTGTGTGTGTAGAGCAGTGTGGAATGTGTGCATTGGTGTAGTGTGTGTACACAGTGTGGTATGTCTGCATTAGTGTAGTGTTTGTCGAGCAGTGTGGTATGTGTGCATTGGTGTAGTGTGTGTACACAGTGTGGTATGTGTGCATTGGTGTACTGTGTGTACACAGTGTGGTATGTGTGCATTAGTGTAGTGTGTGTACACAGTGTGGTATGTGTGCATTGGTGTAGTGTGTGTACACAGTGTGCTATGTGTGCATGAGTGTAGTGTGTGTACACAGTGTGGTATGTGTGCATTACTGTAGTGTGTGTACACAGTGTGGTATGTGTGCATTAGTGTAGTGTGTGTGTGTGTGTGTGTGTAGAGCAGTGTGGCATGTGTGCATTAGTGTAGTGTGTGTGTGTGTGTGTGTGTAGAGCAGTGTGGTATGTGTGCATTACTGTAGTGTGTGTACACAGTGTGGGTTGTGTGCATTAGTGTAGTGTGTGTAGAGCAGTGTGGTATGTGTGCATTAGTGTAGTGTTTGTCGAGCAGTGTGGTGTGTGTGCATTACTGTAGTGTTTGTACACAGTGTGGTATGTGTGCATTAGTGTAGTGTTTGTACACAGTGTGATATGTGTGCATTAGTGCAGTGTGTGTACAGCAGTGTGCTATGTGTGCATTGGTGTAGTGTGTGTGTAGAGCAGTGTGGAATGTGTGCATTGGTGTAGTGTGTGTACACAGTGTAGTATGTCTGCATTAGTGTAGTGTGTGTACACAGTGTGGTATGTGTGCATTAGTGCAGTGTGTGTACAGCAGTGTGCTATGTGTGCATTGGTGTAGTGTGTGTGTAGAGCAGTGTGGAATGTGTGCATTGGTGTAGTGTGTGTACACAGTGTGGTATGTCTGCATTAGTGTAGTGTTTGTCGAGCAGTGTGGTATGTGTGCATTGGTGTAGTGTGTGTACACAGTGTGGTATGTGTGCATTGGTGTACTGTGTGTACACAGTGTGGTATGTGTGCATTAGTGTAGTGTGTGTACACAGTGTGGTATGTGTGCATTGGTGTAGTGTGTGTACACAGTGTGCTATGTGTGCATGAGTGTATTGTGTGTACACAGTGTCGTATGTGTGCATTACTGTAGTGTGTGTACACAGTGTGGTATGTGTGCATTAGTGTAGTGTGTGTACACAGTGTGCTATGTGTGCATGAGTGTATTGTGTGTACACAGTGTCGTATGTGTGCATTACTGTAGTGTGTGTACACAGTGTGGTATGTGTGCATTAGTGTAGTGTGTGTGTGTGTAGAGCAGTGTGGTATGTGTGCATTAGTGTAGTGTGTGTACACAGTGTGGGTTGTGTGCATTAGTGTAGTGTGTGTTGAGCAGTGTGGTATGTGTGCATTAGTGTAGTGTTTGTCGAGCAGTGTGGTATGTGTGCATTGGTGTAGTGTGTGTACACAGTGTGGTATGTGTGCATTAGTGTAGTGTGTGTACACAGTGTGGTATGTGTTCATTGGTGTAGTGTGTGTACACAGTGTGGTATGTGTGCATTAGTGTAGTGTGTGTACACAGTGTGGTATGTGTGCATTACTGTAGTGTGTGTACACAGTGTGGTATGTGTGCATTAGTGTAGTGTGTGTACAGCAGTGTGGTATGTGTGCATTAGTGTAGTGTGTGTACACAGTGTGGTATGTGTGCATTACTGTAGTGTGTGTACACAGTGTGGTATGTGTGCATTAGTGTAGCGTGTGTGTACAGCAGTGTGGTATGTGTGCATTGGTGTAGTGTGTGTGTATAGCAGTGTGGTATGTGTGCATTATTGTAGTGTGTGTACAGCAGTGTGGTATGTGTGCATTACTGTAGTGTGTGTACATAGTGTGGTATGTGTGCATTAGTGTAGTGTGTGTACAGCAGTGTGGTATGTGTGCATTGGTGTAGTGTGTGTACAGCAGTGTGGTATGTGTGCATTAGTGTAGTGTGTGTGTATAGCAGTGTGGTATGTGTGCATTATTGTAGTGTGTGTACAGCAGTGTGGTATGTGTGCATTACTGTAGTGTGTGTACATAGTGTGGTATGTGTGCATTAGTGTAGTGTGTGTACAGCAGTGTGGTATGTGTGCATTGGTGTAGTGTGTGTATAGCAGTGTGGTATGTGTGCATTATTGTAGTGTGTGTACAGCAGTGTGGTATGTGTTCATTACTGTAGTGTGTGTACATAGTGTGGTATGTGTGCATTAGTGTAGTGTGTGTACACAGTGTGGTATGTGTGCATTAGTGTACTGTGTGTACACAGTGTGGTATGTATGCATTAGTGTAGTGTGTGTTTAGAGCAGTGTGTTTTGTGTGCATTAGTGTAGTGTGTGTACACAGTGTGGTTTGTGTGCATTACTGTAGTGTGTGTACACAGTGTGTTATGTGTGCATTGGTGTAGTGTGTGTACAGCAGTGTGGTATGTGTGCATTAATGTAGTGTGTGTATAGCAGTGTGGTATGTGTGCATTGGTGTAGTGTGTGTACAGCAGTGTGGTATGTGTGCATTAGTGTAGTGTGTGTGTAGAGCAGTGTGGCATGTGTGCATTAGTGTAGTGTGTGTACACAGTGTGGGTTGTGTGCATTAGTGTAGTGTGTGTGTAGAGCAGTGTGGTATGTGTGCATTGGTGTAGTGTGTGTACACAGTGTGGTATGTGGGTATTAGTGTAATGTGTGTGTACACAGTGTGGTATGTGGGTATTAGTGTAATGTGTGTGTACACAGTGTGGTATGTGTGCATTAGTGTAGTGTGTGTACAGCAGTGTGGTATGTGTGCATTAGTGTAGAATGTGTGTAGAGCAGTGTGGTATGTGTGTATTAGTGTAGTGTGTGTACACAGTGTGCTATGTGTGCATTAGTGTAGTGTGTGTACACAGTGTGGTATGTGTGCATTAGTGTAGTGTCTGTACAGCAGTGTGGTATGTGTGCATTAGTGTACTGTGTGTACACAGTGTTGTATGTATGCATTAGTGTAGTGTGTGTTTAGAGCAGTGTGTTTTGTGTGCATTAGTGTAGTGTGTGTACACAGTGTGGTTTGTGTGCATTACTGTAGTGTGTGTAAACAGTGTGGTATGTGTGCATTGGTGTAGTGTGTGTACAGCAGTGTGGTATCTGTGCATTAATGTAGTGTGTGTATAGCAGTGTGGTATGTGTGCATTAGTGTAGTGTGTGTACAGCAGTGTGGTATGTGTGCATTAGTGTAGTGTGTGTACACAGTGTGGTATGTGTGCATTACTGTAGGTTGTGTACACAGTGTGCTATGTGTGCATTAGTGTAGTGTGTGTACACAGTATGGTATGTGTGCATTAGTGTAGTGTGTGTTCACAGTGTGGTATGTGTGCATTAGTGTAGTGTGTGTAGAGCAGTGTGGTATGTGTGCGTTAGTGTAGTGTATGTACACACTGTGGTATGTGTGCATTAGTGTAGTGTGTGTAAAGCAGTGTGGTATGTGTGCATTAGTGTAGTGTGTGTAGAGCAGTGTGGTATGTGTACGTTAGTGTAGTGTATGTACACACTGTGGTATGTGTGCATTGGTGTAGTGTGTGTACACAGTGTGGTATGTGTGCATTAGTGTAGTGTGTGTACACAGTGTGGTATGTGTGCATTAGTGTACTGTGTGTACACAGTGTGGTATGTATGCATTAGTGTAGTGTGTGTTTAGAGCAGTGTGGTATGTGTGCATTAGTGTAGTGTGTGTACACAGTGTGGTATGTGTGCATTACTGTAGGTTGTGTACACAGTGTGCTATGTCTGCATTAGTGTAGTGTGTGTACACAATATGGTATGTGTGCATTGGTGTAGTGTGTGTACAGCAGTGTGGTATGTGTGCATTAATGTAGTGTGTGTATAGCAGTGTGGTATGTGTGCATTAGTGTAGTGTGTGTACAGCAGTGTGGTATGTGTGCATTAGTGTAGTGTGTGTGTGTAGAGCAGTGTGGCATGTGTGCATTAGTGTAGTGTGTGTACACAGTGTGGGTTGTGTGCATTAGTGTAGTGTGTGTGTAGAGCAGTGTGGTATGTGTGCATTAGTGTAGTGTTTGTCGAGCAGTGTGGTATGTGTGCATTGGTGTAGTGTGTGTACAGCAGTGTGGTATGTGTGCATTAGTGGAGAATGTGTGTAGAGCAGTGTGGTATGTGCGTATTAGTGTAGTGTGTGTACACAGTGTGCTATGTGTGCATTAGTGTAGTTTGTGTGTAGAGCAGTGTGGTATGTGTGCATTAGTGTAGTGTTTGTCGAGCAGTGTGGTATGTGTGCATTAGTGTAGTGTGTGTACAGCAGTGTGGTATGTGTGCATTAGTGTAGAATGTGTGTAGAGCAGTGTGGTATGTGTGTATTAGTGTAGTGTGTGTACACAGTGTGCTATGTTTGCATTAGTGTAGTGTGTGTACAGCAGTGTGGTATGTGTGCATTAGTGTACTGTGTGTACACAGTGTGGTATGTATGCATTAGTGTAGTGTGTGTTTAGAGCAGTGTGTTTTGTGTGCATTAGTGTAGTGTTGTGTACACAGTGTGGTATGTGTGCGTTAGTGTAGTGTATGTACACACTGTGGTATGTGTGCATTAGTGTAGTGTGTGTAGAGCAGTGTGGTATGTGTGCATTGGTGTAGTGTGTGTACACAGTGTGGTATGTGTGCATTAGTGTAGTGTGTGTACACAGTGTGGTATGTGTGCATTAGTGTACTGTGTGTACACAATGTGGTATGTATGCATTAGTGTAGTGTGTGTGTAGAGCAGTGTGGTATTTGTGTATTAGTGTAGTGTGTGTACACATTGTGGTATGTGTGCATTAGTGTAGTGTGTGTACAGCAGTGTGGTATGTGTGCATTAGTGTAGTATGTGTGTAGAGCAGTGTGGTATGTGTGTATTAGTGTAGTGTGTGTACACAGTGTGGTATGTGTGCATTAGTGTAGTGTGTGTACACAGTGTGGTGTGTGTGCATTAGTGTAGTTTGTGTACAGCAGTGTGGTTTGTGTGCATTAGTGTAGTGTGTGTACACCGTGTGGTATGTGTGCATTAGTGTAGTGTGTGTACACAATATGGTATGTGTGCATTAGTGTAGTGTGTGTACAGCAGTGTGGTATGTGTGCATTAGTGTAGTGTGTGTGCACAGTGTGGAATGTGTGCATTAGTCTAGTGTGTGTACACAGTGTGCTATGTGTGCATTACTGTAGTGTGTGTACACAGTGTGGTATGTGTGCATTAGTGTAGAGCAGTGTGGTATGTGTGCATTAGTGTATTGTGTGTACAGCAGTGTGGTATGTGTGCATTGGTGTAGTGTGTGTACACAGTGTGGTATGTGTGCAGTAGTGTAGTCTGTGTACACAGTGTGTTATGTGTGCATTGGTGTAGTGTGTGTACACAGTGTGGTATGTGTGCAGTAGTGTAGTCTGTGTACACAGTGTGGTATGTGTGCATTACTGTAGTGTGTGTACACAGTGTGGTATGTGTGCATTAGTTTAGTGTGTGTACAGCAGTGTGGTATGTGTGCATTGGTGTAGTATGTATACACAGTGTGGTATGTGTGCATTAGTGTAGTGTGTTTACACAGTGTGGTGTGTGTGCATTAGTGTAGTGTGTGTACACAGTGTGCTATGTGTGCATTAGTGTAGTGTGTGTACACAGTATGGTATGTGTGCATTAGTGTAGTGTGTGTACACAGTGTGGTATGTGTGCATTAGTGTAGTGTGTGTAGAGCAGTGTGGTATGTGTGCGTTAGTGTAGTGTATGTACACACTGTGGTATGTGTGCATTAGTGTAGTGTGTGTAGAGCAGTGTGGTATGTGTGCATTGGTGTAGTGTGTGTACACAATGTGGTATGTGTGCATTAGTGTAGTGTGTGTACACAGTGTGGTATGTGTGCATTAGTGTACTGTGTGTACACAATGTGGTATGTATGCATTAGTGTAGTGTGTGTGTAGAGCAGTGTGGTATTTGTGTATTAGTGTAGTGTGTGTACACATTGTGGTATGTGTGCATTACTGTAGTGTGTGTAAACAGTGTGGTATGTGTGCATTGGTGTAGTGTGTGTACAGCAGTGTGGTATCTGTGCATTAATGTAGTGTGTGTATAGCAGTGTGGTATGTGTGCATTAGTGTAGTGTGTGTACAGCAGTGTGGTATGTGTGCATTAGTGTAGTGTGTGTACACAGTGTGGTATGTGTGCATTACTGTAGGTTGTGTACACAGTGTGCTATGTGTGCATTAGTGTAGTGTGTGTACACAGTATGGTATGTGTGCATTAGTGTAGTGTGTGTTCACAGTGTGGTATGTGTGCATTAGTGTAGTGTGTGTAGAGCAGTGTGGTATGTGTGCGTTAGTGTAGTGTATGTACACACTGTGGTATGTGTGCATTAGTGTAGTGTGTGTAAAGCAGTGTGGTATGTGTGCATTAGTGTAGTGTGTGTAGAGCAGTGTGGTATGTGTACGTTAGTGTAGTGTATGTACACACTGTGGTATGTGTGCATTGGTGTAGTGTGTGTACACAGTGTGGTATGTGTGCATTAGTGTAGTGTGTGTACACAGTGTGGTATGTGTGCATTAGTGTACTGTGTGTACACAGTGTGGTATGTATGCATTAGTGTAGTGTGTGTTTAGAGCAGTGTGGTATGTGTGCATTAGTGTAGTGTGTGTACACAGTGTGGTATGTGTGCATTACTGTAGGTTGTGTACACAGTGTGCTATGTCTGCATTAGTGTAGTGTGTGTACACAATATGGTATGTGTGCATTGGTGTAGTGTGTGTACAGCAGTGTGGTATGTGTGCATTAATGTAGTGTGTGTATAGCAGTGTGGTATGTGTGCATTAGTGTAGTGTGTGTACAGCAGTGTGGTATGTGTGCATTAGTGTAGTGTGTGTGTAGAGCAGTGTGGCATGTGTGCATTAGTGTAGTGTGTGTACACAGTGTGGGTTGTGTGCATTAGTGTAGTGTGTGTGTAGAGCAGTGTGGTATGTGTGCATTAGTGTAGTGTTTGTCGAGCAGTGTGGTATGTGTGCATTGGTGTAGTGTGTGTACAGCAGTGTGGTATGTGTGCATTAGTGGAGAATGTGTGTAGAGCAGTGTGGTATGTGCGTATTAGTGTAGTGTGTGTACACAGTGTGCTATGTGTGCATTAGTGTAGTTTGTGTGTAGAGCAGTGTTGTATGTGTGCATTAGTGTAGTGTTTGTCGAGCAGTGTGGTATGTGTGCATTAGTGTAGTGTGTGTACAGCAGTGTGGTATGTGTGCATTAGTGTAGAATGTGTGTAGAGCAGTGTGGTATGTGTGTATTAGTGTAGTGTGTGTACACAGTGTGCTATGTTTGCATTAGTGTAGTGTGTGTACAGCAGTGTGGTATGTGTGCATTAGTGTACTGTGTGTACACAGTGTGGTATGTATGCATTAGTGTAGTGTGTGTTTAGAGCAGTGTGTTTTGTGTGCATTAGTGTAGTGTTGTGTACACAGTGTGGTATGTGTGCGTTAGTGTAGTGTATGTACACACTGTGGTATGTGTGCATTAGTGTAGTGTGTGTAGAGCAGTGTGGTATGTGTGCATTGGTGTAGTGTGTGTACACAGTGTGGTATGTGTGCATTAGTGTAGTGTGTGTACACAGTGTGGTATGTGTGCATTAGTGTACTGTGTGTACACAATGCGGTATGTATGCATTAGTGTAGTGTGTGTGTAGAGCAGTGTGGTATTTGTGTATTAGTGTAGTGTGTGTACACATTGTGGTATGTGTGCATTAGTGTAGTGTGTGTACAGCAGTGTGGTATGTGTGCATTAGTGTAGTATGTGTGTAGAGCAGTGTGGTATGTGTGTATTAGTGTAGTGTGTGTACACAGTGTGGTATGTGTGCATTAGTGTAGTGTGTGTACACAGTGTGGTGTGTGTGCATTAGTGTAGTTTGTGTACAGCAGTGTGGTTTGTGTGCATTAGTGTAGTGTGTGTACACCGTGTGGTATGTGTGCATTAGTGTAGTGTGTGTACACAATATGGTATGTGTGCATTAGTGTAGTGTGTGTACAGCAGTGTGGTATGTGTGCATTAGTGTAGTGTGTGTGCACAGTGTGGTATGTGTGCATTAGTCTAGTGTGTGTACACAGTGTGGTATGTGTGCATTAGTGTAGAGCAGTGTGCTATGTGTGCAGTAGTGTAGTCTGTGTACACAGTGTGGTATGTGTGCATTACTGTAGTGTGTGTACACAGTGTGGTATGTGTGCATTAGTGTAGAGCAGTGTGGTATGTGTGCATTAGTGTATTGTGTGTACAGCAGTGTGGTATGTGTGCATTGGTGTAGTGTGTGTACACAGTGTGGTATGTGTGCAGTAGTGTAGTCTGTGTACACAGTGTGTTATGTGTGCATTGGTGTAGTGTGTGTACACAGTGTGGTATGTGTGCAGTAGTGTAGTCTGTGTACACAGTGTGGTATGTGTGCATTACTGTAGTGTGTGTACACAGTGTGGTATGTGTGCATTAGTTTAGTGTGTGTACAGCAGTGTGGTATGTGTGCATTGGTGTAGTATGTATACACAGTGTGGTATGTGTGCATTAGTGTAGTGTGTTTACACAGTGTGGTGTGTGTGCATTAGTGTAGTGTGTGTACACAGTGTGCTATGTGTGCATTAGTGTAGTGTGTGTACACAGTATGGTATGTGTGCATTAGTGTAGTGTGTGTACACAGTGTGGTATGTGTGCATTAGTGTAGTGTGTGTAGAGCAGTGTGGTATGTGTGCGTTAGTGTAGTGTATGTACACACTGTGGTATGTGTGCATTAGTGTAGTGTGTGTAGAGCAGTGTGGTATGTGTGCATTGGTGTAGTGTGTGTACACAATGTGGTATGTGTGCATTAGTGTAGTGTGTGTACACAGTGTGGTATGTGTGCATTAGTGTACTGTGTGTACACAATGTGGTATGTATGCATTAGTGTAGTGTGTGTGTAGAGCAGTGTGGTATTTGTGTATTAGTGTAGTGTGTGTACACATTGTGGTATGTGTGCATTAGTGTAGTGTGTGTACAGCAGTGTGTTATGTGTGCATTAGTGTAGTGTGTGTACACAGTGTGGTATGTCTGCATTTGTGTAGTGTTTGTCGAGCAGTGTGGTATGTGTCCATTGGTGTAGTGTGTGTACACAGTGTGGTTTGTGTGCATTAGTGTAGTGTGTGTTCACAGTGTGGTATGTGTGCATTAGTGTAGTGTGTGTACACAGTGTGGTATGTGTGCATTAGTGTAGTGTGTGTACACAGTGTGGTATGGGTGCATTAGTGTAGTGTGTGTGTACACAGTGTGGTATGTGTGCATTAGTGCAGTGTGTGTACAGCAGTGTGTGGTATGTGTGCATTACTGTAGTGTGTGTACACAGTGTAGTGTGTGTGCATTAGTGTAGTGTGTGTACAGCAGTGTGGTATGTGTGCATTAGTGTAGTGTTTGTCGAGCAGTGTGGTATGTGTGCATTGGTGTATGTGTGATCACAGCGTGGTATGTGTGCATTAGTGTAGTGTGTGTACACAGTGTGGTATGTGTGCATTGGTGTAGTGTGTCTACACAGTGTGGTATGTGTGCATTAGTGTAGTGTGTGTACACAGTGTGGTATGTGTGCATTACTGTAGTGTGTACAAAGTGTGGTATGTGTGCATTAGTGTAGTGTGTGTGTAGAGCAGTGTGGCATGTGTGCATTAGTGTAGTGTGTGTACACAGTGTGGGTTGTGTGCATTAGTGTAGTGTGTGTGTGTAGAGCAGTGTGGTATGTGTGCATTAGTGTTGTGTTTGTCGAGCAGTGTGGTATGTGTGCATTGGTGTAGTGTGTGTACACAGTGTGGTATGTGTGCATTAGTGTAGTCTGTGTACACAGTGTGGTATTTGTGCATTGGTGTAGTGTGTGTACACAGTGTGGTATGTGTGCATTGGTGTAGTGTGTGTACACAGTGTGGTATGTGTGCATTACTGTAGTGTGTGTACACAGTGTGGTATGTGTGCATTAGTGTAGTGTGTGTAGAGCAGTGTGGTATGTGTGCGTTAGTGTAGTGTATGTACACACTGTGGTATGTGTGCATTAGTGTAGTGTGTGTAGAGCAGTGTGGTATGTGTGCATTGGTGTAGTGTGTGTACACAATGTGGTATGTGTGCATTAGTGTAGTGTGTGTACACAGTGTGGTATGTGTGCATTAGTGTACTGTGTGTACACAATGTGGTATGTATGCATTAGTGTAGTGTGTGTGTAGAGCAGTGTGGTATTTGTGTATTAGTGTAGTGTGTGTACACATTGTGGTATGTGTGCATTACTGTAGTGTGTGTAAACAGTGTGGTATGTGTGCATTGGTGTAGTGTGTGTACAGCAGTGTGGTATCTGTGCATTAATGTAGTGTGTGTATAGCAGTGTGGTATGTGTGCATTAGTGTAGTGTGTGTACAGCAGTGTGGTATGTGTGCATTAGTGTAGTGTGTGTACACAGTGTGGTATGTGTGCATTACTGTAGGTTGTGTACACAGTGTGCTATGTGTGCATTAGTGTAGTGTGTGTACACAGTATGGTATGTGTGCATTAGTGTAGTGTGTGTTCACAGTGTGGTATGTGTGCATTAGTGTAGTGTGTGTAGAGCAGTGTGGTATGTGTGCGTTAGTGTAGTGTATGTACACACTGTGGTATGTGTGCATTAGTGTAGTGTGTGTAAAGCAGTGTGGTATGTGTGCATTAGTGTAGTGTGTGTAGAGCAGTGTGGTATGTGTACGTTAGTGTAGTGTATGTACACACTGTGGTATGTGTGCATTGGTGTAGTGTGTGTACACAGTGTGGTATGTGTGCATTAGTGTAGTGTGTGTACACAGTGTGGTATGTGTGCATTAGTGTACTGTGTGTACACAGTGTGGTATGTATGCATTAGTGTAGTGTGTGTTTAGAGCAGTGTGGTATGTGTGCATTAGTGTAGTGTGTGTACACAGTGTGGTATGTGTGCATTACTGTAGGTTGTGTACACAGTGTGCTATGTCTGCATTAGTGTAGTGTGTGTACACAATATGGTATGTGTGCATTGGTGTAGTGTGTGTACAGCAGTGTGGTATGTGTGCATTAATGTAGTGTGTGTATAGCAGTGTGGTATGTGTGCATTAGTGTAGTGTGTGTACAGCAGTGTGGTATGTGTGCATTAGTGTAGTGTGTGTGTAGAGCAGTGTGGCATGTGTGCATTAGTGTAGTGTGTGTACACAGTGTGGGTTGTGTGCATTGGTGTAGTGTGTGTACAGCAGTGTGGTATGTGTGCATTAGTGGAGAATGTGTGTAGAGCAGTGTGGTATGTGCGTATTAGTGTAGTGTGTGTACACAGTGTGCTATGTGTGCATTAGTGTAGTTTGTGTGTAGAGCAGTGTGGTATGTGTGCATTAGTGTAGTGTTTGTCGAGCAGTGTGGTATGTGTGCATTAGTGTAGTGTGTGTACAGCAGTGTGGTATGTGTGCATTAGTGTAGAATGTGTGTAGAGCAGTGTGGTATGTGTGTATTAGTGTAGTGTGTGTACACAGTGTGCTATGTTTGCATTAGTGTAGTGTGTGTACAGCAGTGTGGTATGTGTGCATTAGTGTACTGTGTGTACACAGTGTGGTATGTATGCATTAGTGTAGTGTGTGTTTAGAGCAGTGTGTTTTGTGTGCATTAGTGTAGTGTTGTGTACACAGTGTGGTATGTGTGCGTTAGTGTAGTGTATGTACACACTGTGGTATGTGTGCATTAGTGTAGTGTGTGTAGAGCAGTGTGGTATGTGTGCATTGGTGTAGTGTGTGTACACAGTGTGGTATGTGTGCATTAGTGTAGTGTGTGTACACAGTGTGGTATGTGTGCATTAGTGTACTGTGTGTACACAATGTGGTATGTATGCATTAGTGTAGTGTGTGTGTAGAGCAGTGTGGTATTTGTGTATTAGTGTAGTGTGTGTACACATTGTGGTATGTGTGCATTAGTGTAGTGTGTGTACAGCAGTGTGGTATGTGTGCATTAGTGTAGTATGTGTGTAGAGCAGTGTGGTATGTGTGTATTAGTGTAGTGTGTGTACACAGTGTGGTATGTGTGCATTAGTGTAGTGTGTGTACACAGTGTGGTGTGTGTGTGCATTAGTGTAGTTTGTGTACAGCAGTGTGGTTTGTGTGCATTAGTGTAGTGTGTGTACACCGTGTGGTATGTGTGCATTAGTGTAGTGTGTGTACACAATATGGTATGTGTGCATTAGTGTAGTGTGTGTACAGCAGTGTGGTATGTGTGCATTAGTGTAGTGTGTGTGCACAGTGTGGTATGTGTGCATTAGTCTAGTGTGTGTACACAGTGTGCTATGTGTGCAGTAGTGTAGTCTGTGTACACAGTGTGGTATGTGTGCATTACTGTAGTGTGTGTACACAGTGTGGTATGTGTGCATTAGTGTAGAGCAGTGTGGTATGTGTGCATTAGTGTATTGTGTGTACAGCAGTGTGGTATGTGTGCATTGGTGTAGTGTGTGTACACATTGTGGTATGTGTGCAGTAGTGTAGTTTGTGTACACAGTGTGTTATGTGTGCATTGGTGTAGTGTGTGTACACAGTGTGGTATGTGTGCAGTAGTGTAGTCTGTGTACACAGTGTGGTATGTGTGCATTACTGTAGTGTGTGTACACAGTGTGGTATGTGTGCATTAGTTTAGTGTGTGTACAGCAGTGTGGTATGTGTGCATTGGTGTAGTATGTATACACAGTGTGGTATGTGTGCATTAGTGTAGTGTGTTTACACAGTGTGGTGTGTGTGCATTAGTGTAGTGTGTGTACACAGTGTGCTATGTGTGCATTAGTGTAGTGTGTGTACACAGTATGGTATGTGTGCATTAGTGTAGTGTGTGTACACAGTGTGGTATGTGTGCATTAGTGTAGTGTGTGTAGAGCAGTGTGGTATGTGTGCGTTAGTGTAGTGTATGTACACACTGTGGTATGTGAGCATTAGTGTAGTGTGTGTAGAGCAGTGTGGTATGTGTGCATTGGTGTAGTGTGTGTACACAATGTGGTATGTGTGCATTAGTGTAGTGTGTGTACACAGTGTGGTATGTGTGCATTAGTGTACTGTGTGTACACAATGTGGTATGTATGCATTAGTGTAGTGTGTGTGTAGAGCAGTGTGGTATTTGTGTATTAGTGTAGTGTGTGTACACATTGTGGTATGTGTGCATTAGTGTAGTGTGTGTACAGCAGTGTGTTATGTGTGCATTAGTGTAGTGTGTGTACACAGTGTGGTATGTCTGCATTTGTGTAGTGTTTGTCGAGCAGTGTGGTATGTGTCCATTGGTGTAGTGTGTGTACACAGTGTGGTTTGTGTGCATTAGTGTAATGTGTGTTCACAGTGTGGTATGTGTGCATTAGTGTAGTGTGTGTACACAGTGTGGTATGTGTGCATTAGTGTAGTGTGTGTACACAGTGTGGTATGGGTGCATTAGTGTAGTGTGTGTGTACACAGTGTGGTATGTGTGCATTAGTGCAGTGTGTGTACAGCAGTGTGTGGTATGTGTGCATTACTGTAGTGTGTGTACACAGTGTGGTATGCGTGCATTAGTGTAGTGTGTGTACAGCAGTGTGGTATGTGTGCATTAGTGTAGTGTTTGTCGAGCAGTGTGGTATGTGTGCATTGGTGTATGTGTGATCACAGCGTGGTATGTGTGCATTAGTGTAGTGTGTGTACACAGTGTGGTATGTGTGCATTGGTGTAGTGTGTCTACACAGTGTGGTATGTGTGCATTAGTGTAGTGTGTGTACACAGTGTGGTATGTGTGCATTACTGTAGTGTGTACAAAGTGTGGTATGTGTGCATTAGTGTAGTGTGTGTGTAGAGCAGTGTGGCATGTGTGCATTAGTGTAGTGTGTGTACACAGTGTGGGTTGTGTGCATTAGTGTAGTGTGTGTGTGTAGAGCAGTGTGGTATGTGTGCATTAGTGTTGTGTTTGTCGAGCAGTGTGGTATGTGTGCATTGGTGTAGTGTGTGTACACAGTGTGGTATGTGTGCATTAGTGTAGTCTGTGTACACAGTGTGGTATGTGTGCATTGGTGTAGTGTGTGTACACAGTGTGGTATGTGTGCATTGGTGTAGTGTGTGTACACAGTGTGGTATGTGTGCATTACTGTAGTGTGTGTACACAGTGTGGTATGTGTGCATTAGTGTAGTGTGTGTACAGCAGTGTGGTATGTGTGCATTAGTGTAGTATGTGTGTAGAGCAGTGTGATATGTGTGTATTAGTGTAGTGTGTGTACAGCAGTGTGGTATGTGTGCATTAGTGTAGTATGTGTGTAGAGCAGTGTGGTATGTGTGTATTAGTGTAGTTTGTGTACAGCAGTGTGGTATGTGTGCATTAGTGTAGTGTGTGTACACCGTGTGGTATGTGTGCATTAGTGTAGTGTGTGTACACAATATGGTATGTGTGCATTAGTATAGTGTGTGTACAGCAGTGTGCTATGTGTGCAGTAGTGTAGTCTGTGTACACAGTGTGGTATGTGTGCATTACTGTAGTGTGTGTACACAGTGTGGTATGTGTGCATTAGTGTAGAGCAGTGTGGTATGTGTGCATTAGTGTATTGTGTGTACAGCAGTGTGGTATGTGTGCATTGGTGTAGTGTGTGTACACATTGTGGTATGTGTGCAGTAGTGTAGTCTGTGTACACAGTGTGTTATGTGTGCATTGGTGTAGTGTGTGTACACAGTGTGGTATGTGTGCAGTAGTGTAGTCTGTGTACACAGTGTGGTATGTGTGCATTACTGTAGTGTGTGTACACAGTGTGGTATGTGTGCATTAGTTTAGTGTGTGTACAGCAGTGTGGTATGTGTGCATTGGTGTAGTATGTATACACAGTGTGGTATGTGTGCATTAGTGTAGTGTGTTTACACAGTGTGGTGTGTGTGCATTAGTGTAGTGTGTGTACACAGTGTGCTATGTGTGCATTAGTGTAGTGTGTGTACACAGTATGGTATGTGTGCATTAGTGTAGTGTGTGTACACAGTGTGGTATGTGTGCATTAGTGTAGTGTGTGTAGAGCAGTGTGGTATGTGTGCGTTAGTGTAGTGTATGTACACACTGTGGTATGTGTGCATTAGTGTAGTGTGTGTAGAGCAGTGTGGTATGTGTGCATTGGTGTAGTGTGTGTACACAATGTGGTATGTGTGCATTAGTGTAGTGTGTGTACACAGTGTGGTATGTGTGCATTAGTGTACTGTGTGTACACAATGTGGTATGTATGCATTAGTGTAGTGTGTGTGTAGAGCAGTGTGGTATTTGTGTATTAGTGTAGTGTGTGTACACATTGTGGTATGTGTGCATTAGTGTAGTGTGTGTACAGCAGTGTGTTATGTGTGCATTAGTGTAGTGTGTGTACACAGTGTGGTATGTCTGCATTTGTGTAGTGTTTGTCGAGCAGTGTGGTATGTGTCCATTGGTGTAGTGTGTGTACACAGTGTGGTTTGTGTGCATTAGTGTAATGTGTGTTCACAGTGTGGTATGTGTGCATTAGTGTAGTGTGTGTACACAGTGTGGTATGTGTGCATTAGTGTAGTGTGTGTACACAGTGTGGTATGGGTGCATTAGTGTAGTGTGTGTGTACACAGTGTGGTATGTGTGCATTAGTGCAGTGTGTGTACAGCAGTGTGTGGTATGTGTGCATTACTGTAGTGTGTGTACACAGTGTGGTATGCGTGCATTAGTGTAGTGTGTGTACAGCAGTGTGGTATGTGTGCATTAGTGTAGTGTTTGTCGAGCAGTGTGGTATGTGTGCATTGGTGTATGTGTGATCACAGCGTGGTATGTGTGCATTAGTGTAGTGTGTGTACACAGTGTGGTATGTGTGCATTGGTGTAGTGTGTCTACACAGTGTGGTATGTGTGCATTAGTGTAGTGTGTGTACACAGTGTGGTATGTGTGCATTACTGTAGTGTGTACAAAGTGTGGTATGTGTGCATTAGTGTAGTGTGTGTGTAGAGCAGTGTGGCATGTGTGCATTAGTGTAGTGTGTGTACACAGTGTGGGTTGTGTGCATTAGTGTAGTGTGTGTGTGTAGAGCAGTGTGGTATGTGTGCATTAGTGTTGTGTTTGTCGAGCAGTGTGGTATGTGTGCATTGGTGTAGTGTGTGTACACAGTGTGGTATGTGTGCATTAGTGTAGTCTGTGTACACAGTGTGGTATGTGTGCATTGGTGTAGTGTGTGTACACAGTGTGGTATGTGTGCATTGGTGTAGTGTGTGTACACAGTGTGGTATGTGTGCATTACTGTAGTGTGTGTACACAGTGTGGTATGTGTGCATTAGTGTAGTGTGTGTACAGCAGTGTGGTATGTGTGCATTAGTGTAGTATGTGTGTAGAGCAGTGTGATATGTGTGTATTAGTGTAGTGTGTGTACAGCAGTGTGGTATGTGTGCATTAGTGTAGTATGTGTGTAGCGCAGTGTGGTATGTGTGTATTAGTGTAGTTTGTGTACAGCAGTGTGGTATGTGTGCATTAGTGTAGTGTGTGTACACCGTGTGGTATGTGTGCATTAGTGTAGTGTGTGTACACAATATGGTATGTGTGCATTAGTATAGTGTGTGTACAGCAGTGTGGTATGTGTGCATTAGTGTAGTGTGTGTGCACAGTGTGGTATGTGTGCATTAGTCTAGTGTGTGTACACAGTGTGCTATGTGTGCAGTAGTGTAGTGGGTGTACACAGTGTGGTATGTGTGCATTAGTGTAGTGTGTGTACAGCAGTGTGGTATGTGTGCATTGGTGTAGTCTGTGTACACAGTGTGGTATGTGTGCAGTAGTGTAGTCTGTGTACACAGTGTGGTATGTGTGCATTGGTGTAGTGTGTGTACACAGTGTGGTATGTGTGCAGTAGTGTAGTCTGTGTACACAGTGTGGTATGTGTGCATTAGTGTAGTGTGTGTACAGCAGTGTGGTATGTGTGAATTGGTGTAGTATGTATACACAGTGTGGTATGTGTGCATTAGTGTAGTGTGTTTACACAGTGTGGTGTGTGTGCATTAGTGTAGTGTGTGTACACAGTGTTGTATGTGTGCATTAGTGTTGTGTGTGTACACAGTGTGGTATATGTGCATTAGTGTAGTTTGTGTACAGCAGTGTGGTATGTGTGCATTAGTGTAGTGTGTGTACTGCAGTGTGGTATGTGTGCATTAGAGTAGTGAGTGTACAGCAGTGTGGTATATGTGCATTAGTGTAGTGTGTGTATAGCAGTGTTGTATGTGTGCATTCATGTAGTGTGTGTACAGCATTGTGGTATGTGTGCATTGGTGTAGTGTGTGTACACAGTGTGGTGTGTGTGCATTAGTGTAGTGTGTGTACACAGTGTGGTGTGTGTGCATTAGTGTAGTGTGTGTACACAGTGTGGTGTTTGTGCATTAGTGTAGTGTGTGTACAGCAGTGTGGTATGTGTGCATTGGTGTAGTTTGTGTACACAGTGTGGTATGTGTGCATTAGTGTAGTGTGTGTACACAGTGTGGTATGTGTGCATTAGTGTAGTGTCTGTACTGCAGTGTGGTATGTGTGTATTAGTGTAGTGTGTGTATACAGTGTGGTATGTGTGTATTAGTGTAGTGTGTGTACACAGTGTGGTATGTGTGCATTATTGTAGTGTGTGTACACAGTGTGGTATGTGGGTATTAGTGTAATCTGTGTGTACAGCAGTGTGGTATGTGTGCATTAATGTAGTGTGTTTACACAGTGTGGTGTGTGTGTGCATTACTGTAGTGTGTGTACACAGTGTTGTATGTGTGCATTAGTGTTGTGTGTGTACACAGTGTGGTATATGTGCATTAGTGTAGTTTGTGTACAGCAGTGTGGTATGTGTGCATTAGTGTAGTGAGTGTACAGCAGTGTGGTATATGTGCATTAGTGTAGTGTGTGTATAGCAGTGTTGTATGTGTGCATTCATGTAGTGTGTGTACAGCAGTGTGGTATGTGTGCATTGGTGTAGTTTGTGTACACAGTGTGGTGTGTGTGCATTAGTGTGGTGTTTGTGCATTAGTGTAGTGTGTGTACAGCAGTGTGGTATGTGTGCATTAGAGTAGTGTGTGTACAGCAGTGTGGTATATGTGCATTAGTGTAGTGTGTGTATAGCAGTGTTGTATGTGTGCTTTCATGTAGTGTGTGTACAGCATTGTGGTATGTGTGCATTAGTGTAGTGTGTGTACAGCAGTGTGGTATGTGTGCATTGGTGTAGTTTGTGTACACAGTGTGGTATGTGTGCATTAGTGTAGTGTGTGTACACAGTGTGGTATGTGTGCATTAGTGTAGTGTGTGTACAGCAGTGTGGTATGTGTGTATTAGTGTAGTGTGTGTATACAGTGTGGTATGTGTGTATTAGTGTAGTGCGTGTACACAGTGTGGTATGTGTGCATTATTGTAGTGTGTGTACACAGTGTGGTATGTGGGTATTAGTGTAATGTGTGTGTACAGCAGTGTGGTATGTGTGCATTAGTGTAGTGTGTGTACACAGTCTGGTGTTTGTGCATTAGTGTAGTGTGTGTACAGCAGTGTGGTATGTGTGCATTGGTGTAGTGTGTGTACACAGTGTGGTATGTGTGCATTAGTGTATTGTGTGTACACAGTGTGGTATGTGTGCATAAGTGTCGTGTGTGTACACAGTGTGGTATGTGTGCATTAGTGTAGTGTGTATACACAGTGTGGTATGTGTGCATTAGTGTAGTGTGTGTACAGCAGTGTGGTATGTGTGTATTAGTGTAGTGTGTGTGTAGAGCAGTGTGGGATGTATGCATTAGTGCACTGTGTGTACACAGTGTGGTATGTGTGCATTAGTGTAGTGTGTGTACAGCAGTGTGGTATATGTGCATTAGTGGTGTGTGTACACAGTGTGCTATGTGTGCATTGGTGTAGTGTGTGTACACAGTGTGGTGTGTGTGCATTAGTGTAGTGTGTGTACACAGTGTTGTATGTCTGCATTAGTGTAGTGTGTGTACAGCAGTGTGGTATGTGTGCATTGGTGTAGTTTGTGTACACAGTGTGGTATGTGTGCATTAGTGTAGTGTGTGTACACAGTGTGGTATGTGTGCATTAGTGTAGTGTGTGTACAGCAGTGTGGTATGTGTGTATTAGTGTAGTCTGTGTATACAGTGTGGTATGTGTGTATTAGTGTAGTGCGTGTACACAGTGTGGTATGTGTGCATTAGTGTAGTGTGTGTACACAGTGTTGTATGTGTGCATTAGTGTAGTGTGTGTACACAGTGTGGTATATGTGCATTAGTGTAGTTTGTGTACACAGTGTGGTATGTGTGCATTAGTGTAGTGTGTGTACAGCAGTGTGGTATGTGTGCATTAGTGTAGTGTGTGTACACAGTGTGGTATGTGGGTATTAGTGTAGTGTGTGTACAGCAGTGTGGTATGTGTGCATTGGTGTAGTTTGTGTACACAGTGTGGTATGTGTGCATTAGTGTAGTGTGTGTACACAGTGTGGTATGTGTGCATTAGTGTAGTGTGTGTACAGCAGTGTGGTATGTGTGTATTAGTGTAGTGTGTGTATACAGTGTGGTATGTGTGTATTAGTGTAGTGCGTGTACACAGTGTGGTATGTGTGCATTATTGTAGTGTGTGTACACAGTGTGGTATGTGGGTATTAGTGTAATGTGTGTGTACAGCAGTGTGGTATGTGTGCATTAGTGTAGTGTGTGTACACAGTGTGGTATGTGTGCATGTGCATTAGTGTAGTGTGTGTACAGCAGTGTGGTATGTGTGCATTAGTGTAGTGTGTGTACACAGTCTGGTGTTTGTGCATTAGTGTAGTGTGTGTACAGCAGTGTGGTATGTGTGCATTGGTGTAGTGTGTGTACACAGTGTGGTATGTGTGCATTAGTGTATTGTGTGTACACAGTGTGGTATGTGTGCATTAGTGTAGTGTGTGTACACAGTGTGGTATGTGTGCATTAGTGTAGTGTGTATACACAGTGTGGTATGTGTGCATTAGTGTAGTGTGTGTACAGCAGTGTGGTATGTGTGTATTAGTGTAGTGTGTGTGTAGAGCAGTGTGGGATGTATGCATTAGTGCACTGTGTGTACACAGTGTGGTATGTGTGCATTAGTGTAGTGTGTGTACAGCAGTGTGGTATGTGTGCATTAGTGGTGTGTGTACACAGTGTGCTATGTGTGCATTCGTGTAGTGTGTGTACACAGTGTGGTGTGTGTGCATTAGTGTAGTGTGTGTACACAGTGCGGTATATGTGCATTAGTGTAGTTTGTGTACACAGTGTGGTATGTGTGCATTAGTGTAGTGTGTGTACAGCATTGTGGTATGTGTGCATTAGTGTAGTGTGTGTACAGCAGTGTGGTATGTGTGCATTGGTGTAGTTTGTGTACACAGTGTGGTATGTGTGCATTAGTGTAGTGTGTGTACACAGTGTGGTATGTGTGCATTAGTGTAGTGTGTGTACAGCAGTGTGGTATGTGTGTATTAGTGTAGTGTGTGTATACAGTGTGGTATGTGTGTATTAGTGTAGTGCGTGTACACAGTGTGGTATGTGTGCATTATTGTAGTGTGTGTACACAGTGTGGTATGTGGGTATTAGTGTAATGTGTGTGTACAGCAGTGTGGTATGTGTGCATTAGTGTAGTGTGTGTACACAGTCTGGTGTTTGTGCATTAGTGTAGTGTGTGTACAGCAGTGTGGTATGTGTGCATTGGTGTAGTGTGTGTACACAGTGTGGTATGTGTGCATTAGTGTATTGTGTGTACACAGTGTGGTATGTGTGCATAAGTGTCGTGTGTGTACACAGTGTGGTATGTGTGCATTAGTGTAGTGTGTATACACAGTGTGGTATGTGTGCATTAGTGTAGTGTGTGTACAGCAGTGTGGTATGTGTGTATTAGTGTAGTGTGTGTGTAGAGCAGTGTGGGATGTATGCATTAGTGCACTGTGTGTACACAGTGTGGTATGTGTGCATTAGTGTAGTGTGTGTACAGCAGTGTGGTATATGTGCATTAGTGGTGTGTGTACACAGTGTGCTATGTGTGCATTGGTGTAGTGTGTGTACACAGTGTGGTGTGTGTGCATTAGTGTAGTGTGTGTACACAGTGTTGTATGTCTGCATTAGTGTAGTGTGTGTACAGCAGTGTGGTATGTGTGCATTGGTGTAGTTTGTGTACACAGTGTGGTATGTGTGCATTAGTGTAGTGTGTGTACACAGTGTGGTATGTGTGCATTAGTGTAGTGTGTGTACAGCAGTGTGGTATGTGTGTATTAGTGTAGTCTGTGTATACAGTGTGGTATGTGTGTATTAGTGTAGTGCGTGTACACAGTGTGGTATGTGTGCATTAGTGTAGTGTGTGTACACAGTGTTGTATGTGTGCATTAGTGTAGTGTGTGTACACAGTGTGGTATATGTGCATTAGTGTAGTTTGTGTACACAGTGTGGTATGTGTGCATTAGTGTAGTGTGTGTACAGCAGTGTGGTATGTGTGCATTAGTGTAGTGTGTGTACACAGTGTGGTATGTGGGTATTAGTGTAGTGTGTGTACAGCAGTGTGGTATGTGTGCATTGGTGTAGTTTGTGTACACAGTGTGGTATGTGTGCATTAGTGTAGTGTGTGTACACAGTGTGGTATGTGTGCATTAGTGTAGTGTGTGTACAGCAGTGTGGTATGTGTGTATTAGTGTAGTGTGTGTATACAGTGTGGTATGTGTGTATTAGTGTAGTGCGTGTACACAGTGTGGTATGTGTGCATTATTGTAGTGTGTGTACACAGTGTGGTATGTGGGTATTAGTGTAATGTGTGTGTACAGCAGTGTGGTATGTGTGCATTAGTGTAGTGTGTGTACACAGTGTGGTATGTGTGCATGTGCATTAGTGTAGTGTGTGTACAGCAGTGTGGTATGTGTGCATTAGTGTAGTGTGTGTACACAGTCTGGTGTTTGTGCATTAGTGTAGTGTGTGTACAGCAGTGTGGTATGTGTGCATTGGTGTAGTGTGTGTACACAGTGTGGTATGTGTGCATTAGTGTATTGTGTGTACACAGTGTGGTATGTGTGCATTAGTGTAGTGTGTGTACACAGTGTGGTATGTGTGCATTAGTGTAGTGTGTATACACAGTGTGGTATGTGTGCATTAGTGTAGTGTGTGTACAGCAGTGTGGTATGTGTGTATTAGTGTAGTGTGTGTGTAGAGCAGTGTGGGATGTATGCATTAGTGCACTGTGTGTACACAGTGTGGTATGTGTGCATTAGTGTAGTGTGTGTACAGCAGTGTGGTATGTGTGCATTAGTGGTGTGTGTACACAGTGTGCTATGTGTGCATTCGTGTAGTGTGTGTACACAGTGTGGTGTGTGTGCATTAGTGTAGTGTGTGTACACAGTGCGGTATATGTGCATTAGTGTAGTTTGTGTACACAGTGTGGTATGTGTGCATTAGTGTAGTGTGTGTACAGCAGTGTGGTATGTGTGCATTAGTGTAGTGTGTGTACACAGTGTGGTATGTGGGTATTAGTGTAATGTGTGTGTACAGCAGTGTGGTATGTGGTGCATTAATGTAGTGTGTGTAGACAGTGTGGTATGTGTGCATTAGTGTAGTGTGTGTACACAGTGTGGTATGTGTGCATTAGTGTATGTGTGCATTAGTGTAGTATGTGTGTAGAGCAGTGTGGTATGCGTGTATTAGTGTAGTGTGTGTACACAGTGTGGTATGTGTGCATTCGTGTAGTTTGTGTACACAGTGTGGTATGTGTGCATTAGTGTAGTGTGTGTACACAGTGTGGTATGTGTGCATTAGTGTAGTGTGTGTACACAGTGTGGTATGCGTGCTTTAGTGTAGTGTGTGTACAGCAGTGTGGTATGTGTGCATTATTGTAGTGTGTGTAGAGCAGTGTGTGCATTAGTGTACTGTGTGTACACAGTGTGGTATGTGTGCATTAGTGTAATGTGTGTACAGCAGTGTGGTATGTGTGCATTAGTGTAGTGTGTGTTCACAGTGTGGTATGTGTGCATTAGTGTAGTGTGTGTACGCAGTGTGGTGTGTGTGTGCATTAGTGTTGTGTGTGTACACAGTGTGGTATATGTGCATTAGTGTAGTTTGCGTACAGCAGTGTGGTATGTGTGTATTAGTGTAGTGTGTGTACACAGTGTGGTGTGTGTCCATTAGAGTAGTGTGTGTACAGCAGTGTGATATATGTGCATTAGTGTAGTGTGTGTACACAGTGTGGTATGTGTGCATTAGTGTATTGTGTGTACACAGTGTGGTATGTGTGCATTTGTGTAGTGTGTGTACACAGTGTGGAATGTGTGCATTAGTGTAGTGTGTGTACACAGTGTGGTATGTGTGCATTAGTGTAGTGTGTGTACAGCAGTGTGGTATGTGTGCATTAGTGTAGTGTGTGTGTAGAGCAGTGTGGGATGTGTGCATTAGTGCACTGTGTGTACACAGTGTGGTATGTGTGCATTAGTGTAGTGTGTGTACAGCAGTGTGGTATGTGTGCATTAGTGGTGTGTGTACACAGTGTGGCATGTGTGCATTAGTGTAGTGTGTGTACACAGTGTGGTATGTGTGCATTAGTGTAGTGTGTGTACACAGTGTGGTATATGTGCATTAGTGCAGTTTGTGTACAGCAGTGTGGTATGTGTGCATTAGTGTAGTGTGTGTACAGCAGTGTGGTGTGTGTGCATTAGTGTAGTGTGTGTACACAGTGTGGTATGTGGGTATTAGTGTAATGTGTGTGTACAGCAGTGTGGTATGTGTGCATTAATGTAGTGTGTGTACACAGTGTGGTATGTGTGCATTCGTGTAGTGTGTGTACACAGTGTGGTATGTGTGCATTAGTGTAGTGTGTGTACACAGTGTGGTATGTGTGCATTAGTGTAGTGTGTGTACACAGTGTGGTATGTGTGCATTAGTGTAATGTGTGTTCAGCAGTGTGGTATGTGTGCATTAGTGTAGTGTGTGTACACAGTGTGGTGTGTGTGCATTAGTGTAGTGTGTGTAGAGCAGTGTGTGCATTAGTGTACTGTGTGTACACAGTGTGGTATGTCTGCATTAGTGTAATGTGTGTACAGCAGTGTGGTATGTGTGCATTAGTGTAGTCTGTGTACACAGTGTGGTATGTGTGCATTAGTGTAGTGTGTGTACACAGTGTGGTGTGTGTGCATTAGTGTAGTGTGTGTACACAGTGTTGTATGTGTGCATTAGTGTTGTGTGTGTACACAGTGTGGTATATGTGCATTAGTGTAGTTTGTGTACAGCAGTGTGGTATGTGTGCATTAGAGTAGTGTGTGTACAGCAGTGTGGTATATGTGCATTAGTGTAGTGTGTGTATAGCAGTGTTGTATGTGTGCATTCATGTAGTGTGTGTACAGCATTGTGGTATGTGTGCATTGTTGTAGTGTGTGTACACATTGTGGTGTGTGTGCATTAGTGTAGTGTGTGTACACAGTGTGGTGTGTGTGCATTAGTGTAGTGTGTGTACACAGTGTGGTGTTTGTGCATTAGTGTAGTGTGTGTACAGCAGTGTGGTATGTGTGCATTGGTGTAGTGTGTGTACACAGTGTGGTATGTGTGCATTACTGTATTGTGTGTATACAGTGTGGTCTGTGTGCATGCAGAAGTGTGCTATTCAGCAGCAGTGCCGCTATGTGGTGTGCATGCAGCACTGTTATATATGAAGTGTATCGGTGCAGCACTGTGGTGTATGTGCAGAAGTATGGGTTATCCACAGCACTGTGGTGTATGTGCAGATATGTGGGTTATACACAGCACTGTGGTGTATGTGCAGAAATATGGGTTATACACAGCCCTGTGGTGTATGTGCTGAAGTGTGGGTTATTCACAGCACTGTTGTGTATGTGCAGAAACGTGGGTTATACACAGCACTGTGGTGTATGTGCAGAAGTGTGGGTTATACACAGCACTGTGGTATATGTGCAGAAGTGTGGGTTATACACAGCACTGTAGTATATGTGCAGAAGTGTGGGTTATACACAGCACTGTGGTATATGAGCAGAAGTGTGGGTTATACACAGCACTGTGGTGTATGTGCAGAAACGTGGGTTATACACAGCACTGTGGTGTATGTGCACAGTATGGCGTACAAAAGGACTGCTTTCTTCCCAAAACATGGCAGGTTCATGTCCCAAGTGGCACGCTGCCGTTGTACCCTTGGGCAAGGTATTTAACCTGAATTGCCGCAGTATCCGGTTCTATAAATGGATACCACGAAGCGTTAAATGAAACCTATGTAAGTCACTCTGGGTAAGGGCATCTGCCAAACAAAAAAAAAAGAAAGAAAAACAATTATAGTCACTGATAAAATGAGTGACTCAGAGACTGACGGTTTACCTAATTGTCACTGGACTGATAATAGAAGAATTACCCACAATCCTGGCATTATGCTAATTGTACTGTACTTGTGAGGTGTAAGTAGGTCAATGCCGCTTCCATACAGTCAGTCATTGAGGGAAGGGACCTCTGCTAAAGAAAGGGGGAATTTGCTGCGATGGCAAAGCTAGCGTTGCTGGTCCTCAATTGGCCTGATCTGTTCTTTGCCTGTGGAGGTAGACCGTTGCCTTTGATGTCAGAGATAACCTTGGTAAAATGGTAATTGTTCTGTTTGTTTGGGTTTTTTTTTTTTTTTTTGCCCTGCAGTGCTATTGCATCTGAATACAGATGTTTTATCTGTAAAACATCTCGTAGTTTACGGCTTTACTGCAGTTCCAAGTGAAAGGCGGGCCATAAAGGCCAGATGCATTTTGCACGTCGAATCGGGAACGTACAAAGCAAAACGCGCTTAAATGTGCTAAGTTCTTCTGGCCGTAGGTGTCTCTAAGGTGGAAGCCACAGCTCTTGCTTCCCCTTGCATGTGGTGTGCTAGTTTAGCCTGCTGCTTATGTGAGATGCAGTATCACAGATGCCATTCTGTGAGGCATGGATGTTGATTCCCAGGTTTTTTTTATGTGAGTGTTGTGATGCTGTGTGTGTGTGTGTGTTTGTGTGTGTGTGTGTGTGTGTGTGTTTGTGTGTGTGTGTGTGTGTGTGTGTGTGTGTGTGTGTGTGTGTTTGTGTGTGTGTTTGTGTGAGAGAGAGAGACTCCCTATCCCCTCCTCCTCTATAGCTCCAGTGCAGTATATCGGCACTTTACCAATCCTCAGAAACAATGGTGACTCAGCAACCAACCCCCCCCCCCCCCCCCCCCCCAACCATCACGCTCCCTACCTTTCACTCTGCGTGAGCCGCCGAGTCATTTCGACCCTGCCTTGCTATGATTTAGTCACAGTTCTTACTCTGTGATGTGCTGCGGGCTGCCTGCCTTGTCAGAGTGACACATAATCTGTTCCCCCCGGTGCACCTCACACAGGAACACCATGTATTCTGTACGTACCGCCCTCATTTCACATCGAGCCGACCTAAATATTACAGAGGCTACTTACAGCAAGTTTGAGCGAGGAATCACACCTGCATGACAGGCATTGTAAGGGTTTGCGGAGTGAATTTGGGAGGTATCTCCCCTCAACATCAATGTAGTGCTGTGATCACAAAGGGGGCTATTTTAACATTGGTTGGTTGAACACACGTATCATTTTTGAAGCCTCTGGCTGTGGCTCTGTGTTCTTCCAATGTGTGGTAGAAAGACCTGATCATCCTCAACAACAGGACAGGGCCTTAAAAAGTGACCTTCAGGGAATAAGTAGATTTCAAAATACATCAGGGTGGTTCACAGTAAACGTTCTCCGCTCCTTCATGACAGTGTCATTATGTGCGGTCAGAACACCTGGGATCAAAGGGGCAGTTGCGCTGAATCATTATGGGAGCAGGAATTTTTAGATTTCAAACAATGGTGCGGAACTGATCTAGCAACGTGCAAGGTCTTTAGCCAATATCGTTCTGGTATACAGCTGCGTAGTATTCATAATCTTAACAATGTGAGAGAAATTAGTCTGCAAAGCAAAATATCATCTGTGTCGCCCTTCTTTATCCAAAAATTAAATTCTCAGGAATAAGAGAACTGTTGGTTTTTTCCACTGAAAAACTAGTTATTTAAAAAAAGTTATTAAGATAGTTGGAGAAAACTGGATGAAAGTTTTTAAAAGGACCGGAAATGGATATAGCAGACTTTGGCATGACACCAACAATATGCTTAGTAGTCTTCTTTCCCCAGATGAAATAATCCAATCTTATTTGATAATTGGTTGAAGTAATGTGAAGCGGGCCGTCTTTAATGTGGCGTCTGAGTAGCCTAACACCTCCTCTGCTTCACGCGCAGGTGATGTGGGTATGCAACTTGTGCCGAAAACAACAAGAAATCCTCACCAAGTCGGGCGCCTGGTTCTACAGCGGGCCCAACTCATCCCAGCAGCCAGGCAGCACTGACGGGGCCCGGGGCCGCCGACACGAGGAGGCCCCCCAGGAGAAGAGGGCCAAACTGCACGGCCCATCCCCCGACCTGTCCGACAAAAACAGACTTTACGGACTCCCACGGCAGGAATCCCTCAAAAACGGTTCAGGGCTTAGGCATTCTGGACCAGAAGACGGCCCTGACAGGTGAGTCCACTTTGCTTCCGTCCTCTCTGCTGCCTGTTGGTAACAGCGCTATACGTGTTGTCACCTTATCAATTGGTGTTCAGTCATCAACCGGTGTTCAGCCATCAACCATGCCCTTCTATGAATATTCATAATGAGCCAGAATGCTTCAACAACAGCAGAGGCAGAACTTTGAATGTTTAGAGTACAGAACTGATTATCTTGGTCAAATACAGACAAACTGTTGTTGCACCTATTACTGTACGCTCTATGTGTGTAAAATGCATGTTTGACATTACCAATGAAGAACATGAATTTAACCCTTAGTGGTCTGGGAAAGGCTGAGGTGCATTCAAGCAGGTTTTTTGTATTGGAAAGTGGTTCTGTGTTGAAAAGAAAACTACTTTGTGAGAGATGTGTGTTGCGAATATGTCACAAAATTGCAGGATAATGTCTACATGGGTCTTCATGTCTACAGTAGTGCCTGGTGAGTTCATAATGATCATAAGATGGGCGTGACTGTGCTCTGGTGACATAACTAACAGCAGTGGGGGAAATTACACGTAAAATGAGCTCAGATAATAGAGTACTCAAGTATGTCAGACGTGGGCGGAGTCTAGTTTCGGAAGTAAATTCCCTATGACAGATAGAACGGGCTTCGGAGACTATCGACTATTTCTTGAAATCTGATTTATAGAATGAGCCGAAACGTTCCTGGATTAGCCTGTGTAGTATAAGGATCTAGACCATACATTGCATGTTCCAATTTCTATTTTTTAAAGTAATGTATTAATGATTGTAGTTCGGCTTGTAGTCCACTTTAACGGACTACATATCCAGTACTGCAACACACGGGTGGTTCTCGACCAATAAGATATCATCATCTCGTCTGTCTGGACATTTTTTGCAGAATGGCAGTACTGCTGCTGAAGACGAGCTAACGTTAGCTTGCTAAGTTGAGAAGCCCGCCCAACAAGCTCAGAAACTACGCTACGGTTAACCACATAAAGAAATTATAGCTTTTAGTCCTTCAAGCTAGCTAGCTAACGTTAGAAAAAAGTGTTTAAAAAATGGAGCTGTGTGCTACTGCTGGCTAACGTTATATGACAATGTTTGGAGACAACGCTGCTTGTCCGGAGGGAATTATGGGACGTTGAGTTTTTAAACAGTGCCAGCGCTGGTTCATTCACAAAGAAATACTAAAACATAAAATATACTCGAAGCTGGTCCAGAAAAAACGACATATTTTGATGATAAGGAAATTTATGGTAAGACATAATCATTAGAAATGGTTTAACAGTAAGTTTTAGTTAATGTCTACGCTCTAAATGAATGGGGAATTTACTTTCGTAACCAGTGTGACGTTGTCTCGAGTACTCTATAGATGCCTTCAGGTTTGGGGATTCATTTCTCACGTGTGGTGCGGGGAACCCTTTGACATCGAGCCGTGGGTGGCAGACACCCTGTTGGCCCCCTGCTCCCCTCCTGTGCTCTGCGGCCTCCGCTTTCTGCAGGGAGAAGGGGATTGTGGGCCGTGAGTCACCGCCATCTGCTGTGAAGCTGATCTGGTGTGCTGTTGGGCTCCCGGGACACCGTGTGTCAGACCCCATTCCCCCCCCCCACAGTGGCCCCAGGCCTGGAACAGTCCCCTTCCCCCCCCCCCACCACACCCCCTCCAAAAACAACCTTGTTACCTCTCGGAGTGGAGGGGCAGCTCAGGATATTTCGAAACTGTGTTCGGAGGTTTACAGAAGATAAGTGGGAGGCGTGCTCTTCCCTCTTCAGCGTATGCACCGCTTATCTATAAGGGCGCCTGACAGGAAATGTGTGAATGAAGATTTAACGATGACGTCAGCAGCCGAGGGTCTGCGCTCTGCTGCTGTTGCTGTACTCTACTGTACACCATATTGCTTTAGAAAGTCATGCATCATTCCGTCAGCCTCCCTAAAAGGACTTTGGCCAATCAGCACTTCCAGCCGAGCTTTTCGAGCTTCAGCTACCCATCATCCAGGAAATCAGTACATTAAATTATTTACCTAACGGAGGCTGCAGAGTACCGGATAAGAATAGAAGCATTTACTTATCCTGGGTGACAGTACAAGGCTTCTATTTTGGATAGGATCAATTTATACTGCTTAATATTTCCTGAAAGTTTAGGGTACGGTACCGGGCTCAAGAGTACAAGAACAATGCACCACACTGAATGTTCAAATTGTCAGCCTTTTACCCTTATGGAAAAAGAATATACTGCAATATATTGTAAATATATCAAAATTATCTTCACAATATATTTAAAATATACTTCAGTATATTGCATTTCCATAAGGGTAGTTTAAAAAGTCCAGCCCTCTGATCTCTGTGTCATTCATTATGATTATGTTCGTGTAGTGTAGGTACAGTAATCAGCAGAGGTCTGTCGGCCAATGGAAGGACGTCTACGTGATTGAGTGTTTTGGGAGTCTCAGTCCTCAGTCTGAGTCAGCATGTGGTCTTTGTCAGTCACAGCTGCCACGTCGGTTTCTCTCTGCTCTGCGGAGAGTGGGTGATGATGAGGATGCACTGCAGACCTCGTTGAGATTGTAGCATGACGCGTGTGGTTCTTCGTGCCCTCATCCGCATGGATTCGGCCTCAGGGGGGAGTGGGGTTTGCGGGGGTTATTCAACATGGCTGAAACCTCGGTCAGATTTTGTCCACGATTAAATGCTGTAAAACACTGTAATGCGTCGCCCTGATTTTATTCCCTTGAAGATTATCTGCAAAGAAAGTATTTTTACAACAAAGTGCTTATAGTATGTGGCTAAAATCTTTCCTTTTGTCAAGAAAATTAAGTTAGCAAATTGCTATTTCAAAATAATTAGATTTCTTATGTTGGAAGAGATGAGCAGATCTTACTGTATACTTATATAGACTATTTTACTTTTAAATATTTTACATATTACATATATACTGCATATATATATATATATATATATATATATATATACAGTGGCAGCTCCTGAGCTGAAAATTTGGGTAGCGGAAAACTTCCCTTTAAACTGATTATTGGTCTTAATAATTTTTCAATCCGTTTCCTTGATTAACAATAGGCTACATCAGCGTTTACTTCACCAATTACTCAATGCCATCAAATGTAGCCGGTTCTCCTCAATTAGGCTATTAGGCAAGTAATAAAATTATTTTAACTTGCGTCGCAAAATTGTGCACATTTTAATCAACATTATAATTGTGGATACATGTGCTCTTCGTTCTCCGCACTCTTAATTCCGAAAATATTAATGGAAATTAAATGATCTTAAAGCTCAGCTTTTGTTAGATTATTTTTTTATTGCAGGTTGTGCTAAATAAAAAAAATTATCTAACAAAAGCTGAGCTTTAAGATCGTTTAATTTCCATTAATATTTTCGGAATTAAGAGTGCGGAGAACGAAGAGCACATGTATCCACAATTATAATGTTGATTAAAATGTGCACAATTTTGCGACGCAAGTTAAAATAATTTTATTACTTGCCTAATAGCCTAATTGAGGAGAACCGGCTACATTTGATGGCATTGAGTAATTGGTGAAGTAAACGCTGATGTAGCCTATTGTTAATCAAGGAAACGGATTGAAAAATTATTAAGACCAATAATCAGTTTAAAGGGAAGTTTTCCGCTACCCAAATTTTCAGCTCAGGAGCTGCCACTGTATATATACAGTATACTGTATATAGTGTTTATATATATATATATATATATATATATATAAAAAGATAATAACACAGGAATATTCATGTGTGTATACATGTGTGAGCATGTGTACATGTGTGTGTTTCAGGACTCCATGATTGCTGTTCTGTGAGAGCAGTATAACGTAAGTGCTTTGTTGACTGAGCTGTAGGGTGAATTGTCTTTCATTACCATTCTGCTCATGTTTGCCTTCATGGGCTGTTCTTGGTGTTTTAATGGTTATAACGAGAAAGCAGAAGGAAGAGAACCGCAAGCAATGGAAAAATCACTTTTTACTCATGTCTTCTTCTTCAACATATTCATTGGGAGCACAATGTGTACAAGACAGTGTGTCGCATCAGCATATTTCAACTAGACAATACACTGTAATTGTCTCCATTGTTTGATGCTATGAAATTGTATATAATGCAGTTTTAAATATCTCATAACTATTAAATATGGTACCATTCTCAATTTAGACAGTTTCCCGCACATTAAAAATCATTACTCGCTGAAGCCACAGATAGTCTATGTTCTGACCAGATGTTCAGCTCCTCCCGCCATTCTCTGTTTTCTTGTTTAGGAAGTTCCATTGAAGTTTTAACTCTGTCTGCTGTTGGTGTTCTGCTTTCAACTGTGCACCTTTCTGAATATTCATAATGTGCCAGCACATCAAATAACTTTGAGCTTCAACAGTGCCAGAGACGTTTCTCACATCTCTGACATACACACTCACGCACGCACGCACGCACGCACGCACGCACACACACACGCACACACACACACACACACACACACACACACACACACAGTATATATGCTTGAAAGACAATCATAGTTCTCAGCAGTGAGATTGGTGAGATTAAATGTTGAGGTAAATGCTCTGTTTAAAATCTCTTGGGGTAACAGGGATCACTGATGGCTGTATTCTCATACATTGAACCTACAGCAATAAATGTTGAAAATCGCCGCCACAGTCCTAAGGAAAGATTTACTCTACATATTTTTCAAAGATAAATAAATGCTGATAACCGAAGGGGGTCGATTTAACCTTGTGTCAAAAGTGTCATTTTGAATGACAATACAAATTTGGGACAGGTCATCCTGTAGAGACTGGTGGAACACCAGCAATTACCCGGGTATTAGAACGTAATTACCTGCTGGCGTTCCTCAGAGCTTTGGATCTTTAAATCAGACAAGCTCAAGCCTCCTCCTTTCACAAAAATGCAGCAGTATTTTTAAATCAATGCACAGCATGACTTCACATTACACGCAACAAGCAAAACATGGCACGAACTAAAAAGACACTAACCTTATTTACTGCGGTAATTACTTTTGCTAAATTTCTATACAGTTGGCCTACATTCTCTGGAAAACATGGGTAAGATGATTGAATACTAGAAAAACATACGAGAAAATTAGAGAAAAAATTTGTTGAACAGAAACTTTGGAAGTTGGGGGTTAGCGTCAAAGAACGCCACGGCTGATGAATGCACTGAAATGTAGGGACAAACCAGCTGTTTTATATAAAGGGCTGGTTCCCATTGTCTCAATCGCATAAAAAAAGACAATGGTAGCCTGTTAGTAAGCTGTGAGAAACAACAGATTTCATAAAAGCTGGTATTGTACGTGTAATTAGTCTCCTGCAGAGCAATATTGTAAAATGAAAAAATAAAGATTACGGGTTTCTGTCCTTGAGCAGATGCTGTTAACTATATTTTTTATATGTCGCATATATTTCGATGGCTGAGGAGTTAATGTAAATACGTTATATAAACTGTGTTTGAGGGGCATTGCTGGATGTAAGTCGCGGTTTGAAGAAATTCTGCGGGCTGATGCTTAGCACAACACACCACAGCCACGTTTCCCCTGCCTCTCCCAAATATCACAAAAGATCTAACCTTATGATATGAAACCAAACTAGTATTAGCTTGGTCCATTAGAAGTCCCAGCTGCCTCCTATTATTGGTCCGTAATGGTATTCATATGCGGTGATACCCTCTTTTAATTGGCTTTGAAAGCTGATGGTTGACAGCAACATACCTGTGTGTGTGTGTGTGTGTGTGTGTGTGTGTGTGTGTGTGTGTGTGTGTGTGTGTGTGTGTGTGTGTGTGTGTGTGTGTGTGTGTGAGAGAGAGAGAGAGAGAGAGAGAGAGAGAGAGAGAGAGAGAGAGAGAGAGAGAGAGAGAGAGAGAGAGAGGCTGTGTGAGTGTCTGTTTAAGCTTGGAGAAATACAGGTTCTGTGTGGAAGCAATCCTTTATGTTCCAGTAGGGATGCTTCAGAAAAGACGCCTCGCTACCGACATCCCCCATCCTCCTCCCCTCCCTCCTCCTTGTTTTTTCTCTCCTCTGTGAGGGGATCTTGCAACAGTCAGGCGGAAGGCTCACCCTGCACCTAAATCTTCTCAGGCTAAGTTCGAGTATAATGACTGAAAAATTAAGTATCGACTGCTGCGCATTCAAATATCGTTTTTTTTTTTTTTACCGGTATCCGGAAAAATAATGGAACTTAATTGGCGCGTCTACGTTTAACATCGCCAAAGAGTTAACTGGATCCGTAGAACACGTGGATGTGTTGTATTTTTGTGGATGAAGGGGCCGTAAGGAGAAGGCAAAAGGAGAAAGGGAGGTATAGAAAATGCAGTTTGAGACATTGCGTCAGTTTTGTAGCTCTGTTTTTTCTCATTTCAACGGGGCTCTCTCTGCACCTCAGAATATCCTGCAGACAGAGCTATTGGAGCAGGCGCTAAGCAACATCGGGTGAGTGATGCATTTGATAGAACAAGTGATTTATGAAGGGGCTTCCCCGTTGGCAGATCAGCGGCGTGTTCATGCTCGAGGGGTCCGTTTATTGATCGCCAGCCTTTGAGGAGTCATATCGGGAAACTGCAACTGAAAAAAAGCTTCGGTGAGCAAATGGAAAGATCGTGAAGGTGGGGGTGGATGGGGCGCAGGGTTGATAGCTGTTATAATGCTTAAAATTATCATATTACGGATGTCACCAGCGAAATATGTCTTTCGTATTGCTGCTGAATTAGTTGTGTGGTTTTATATAGTATTAGCAGCTGCCTTCGTGAGGAAGCAGTGTAATTACGCAGTAAGCGACACCATAGACATTCACGTCAACCCTCTGCATCGCGTTAAGTTATATAAAATCGTATTTTGCTCGTGCGAGGATTGTGCACTGTTCTCTGTGGCAACTTGTAAAAGCATCGAATTCCTCTGACCGGTGTCATCATTTAATCGTTATTTACATCCATTAGATGACAAACCTAATATTTTGCCATATTAGACCTCTATAGTCTGTTTTTATTTGTTTATCCAAATAGGCTTGCGTCTAGGGATTCGGGAAAACTATTCAGCCTGCAACATCAGGCAAAAACGTTTTAAGCCCCTGAGCACCGCGATTTACAGTACTGTAAGAGGAAATGCATGTTGAGGTAGCGCTGTTTATAAAATGTGCCTTTAATCAGATTTAAGGTTCCTGTCTTGTATATATGTATCCTATGTATGTATGTGCGTGCGTGCGCGCGTGTGCATTTTCTGGCTTGCATATGAATTGTCACATCAGTAGGCCTATTGTGCGTTTTCTCAATAATCGTTCAAGCCCGTCAAAAGTACATTGTGCACGCTCAGTCAAACAAACTTGCTATTATTAAGACTGAAAATATGCATGGATATGAAGTCATGGCTGCTGTGATTTGATTGGATGGTTTGTTTGTATGTTCACTGCTGTCTGCTTTGAAGATGACAGTATGTAATATGGCTGTTATTTGCCTATATTAAGGTCTTCAAAATATTAATTAAAATTCTAGCATCGAAATCTCAAGCCTTGATGTGAAAAATGTGCAAGTGAAAAGGGAAACGCTGCATTGTAATTTATAAGGCATTTTAGAGGACCGCACAGTGCATAGTCTGACTCCAGGGACAGTACAGTCATGCCGTGTTTCTCTGGGGACACTGTGCCTGTCACAGTGGCATTTACATAGATGTTTGGCATCTTATGTATGTTCAACCAAACAATAAATATGTGTAGCCTATTTTTGACTGCCACTAACCAGTGTTTTATGGAAAATGGCATGTCAGTGCATTGTGGATAGTATAATGTATGTATGTATGTATGTATGTATGTATGTATCAATGTACCACTGGTGTAATAAATTTGCCCTCCCAACAATTGAAAATGATGAAAATAAGTCTTTTTAGCTTTTTGACTGCGGTGCAGTTGAAATTGACTCCTTCTAAAATTTTGTTGGATATTTATATTTTCCTTTACAAATAATTTATGTAGTTATCTTGTTTGGATCAAAGACTGGGTTGATTGATTTTTTTTTTTGGGCATGCCATTAAATTTAATTCAAAGATAAGTTATAATTCAAAGTCATGTTTTGATATCCACGTGTCAAGGCTGATGCCTGCAGTATATTTGTCAAAAATAAACTGTTTTATATTTCTAGTATATATGGAATAACACTGGTTTACTTTCTTGGAACAAATATTCCCCACAGTGGTTTTATCCTGAATTTAGAACCACCAAATGTGCTCTCATATGTACACTCTTAACCCAGTCAGTATTTTCCACACTGCAGGCTACACAGTACTACATGAGAGCTAGCAACAGTCATAGGAGGGGCATATCTCTCAATGACAACAACTGAGAGGCTGTGGGTACCTGGACATCATTGAGAGCAACTTCTACAGTGGTAATCTAAAGGGCAATCCAAAATGCTTCAAACTAACTGCTGTTTGGAACATCGGATTGCATCAGAAAGGGTCAGAAAGCTCCTTTCCGACCGTCGGATTGGGGGGGTCTGCGGCCCAAATTTTTTTGTAACTTTCCGAAACCGACATTCTGAAGTTTACACCCACTTTCCGCAGTGATTGGCCAGGTATGCAATGGGCAGAGTTTCAGGTGGTCTGCAAATTCTTTGTATGTTCGTTCTTCATACAACTACTTCCGCCACCATGTTGACTGGTGCTCACCTCTCGCACTGAATAGCTTAGAGTAAAAACCGTCTGAGGTATTCACCTGTATCTGCATTTATATGACTCTTTGTGTCACGATTACAAAGACGCTAAAAAGCCGCTGAATTGGATGGACATCACAGAGTCTGTATGGCGTAGCCAAGAAGAGGAGGAAGAAAGGAATGGACTACTTCCTGTTATAATCCCACTGCTCTCTATGACGGACGGCTTCTTTACCAACCTTCGAGTTTAGCTACTTTGGAAAAGCTATGAACAACAATACTCTCCGATATGGTCGGACAACGCGTTGTACTAACCAGTTTGTTTGACGCGTGTAGCGCCCTTAAGGAGTCATGGTAAACTTAAACCCTCTCCACCCCTGTCAGAATGTGGCTAGTGGTACCTCACAGTTACAGCCAGCCAATGAAATGAGTAGAATGTGTCACAGTAGTTGGTGGCCTATGGACTGTTCCTTCAGCTGTATGTGGCCAGTGCATAGAGGCTAGGCTGTAGCTATCCCGACACCTGACCTGACTGACATACTTTAACAAGTGACAGCAAGGTGTGTTGGAGCCTTGTCAGGTGTCACTGCTACTATGCCTGCGAGCCACAGAACTCATAAGCAGGGATACCAATCGGAAAGGTCTATGATGCAACTGCATCTCACTGGGACTGGAACACCATCATATCTATTAGCCATATCGCTGTGGATGTTTGAAGTACAGTAGTATCCTAAATAAATCACCATAAAGATACCTTCACAGCTACAATGATAATTATAATGATAACTAAAATAAGCAAAAGAAAATGCTTATTTTCACACTATAAATGGTACAACGGTACAACACTACAACGGTAACTATAAATGCAGCCAAAACGATCGCTATGACTATAAATTTGGATCGCTCCCAGAGGGATTTTTTTCATGCAGGCACAACGATAAAGCACAAGCCAATCAAAAGTGAATTCTAAAATTAAAAATCCTCGTGCCGCATCTTTCATTAAGTTTTATTCCATGACAGACATCCCACCGTCTTCACACATTACCCAACAAAAGTTTGCCACCTAGTTTGAGTGAAAGACTTATTGAGGATGTTCACAAGAACCTGGCCTTGAAAAACGCGACACAAAAGGCAGACATCTGGGCAGGCATTGTAGTATTCCCAGGTAGGACACTGCCGTTGTACCCTTGAGCAAGGTACTTCACCTGCATTGCTTCAGTATATATCCAGCTGTATCAATGGATACTATGTATAAATGCTGTGTAAGTCACTATGGATAAGAGCTTCTGCTAAATGCCTGTAATGTAATGTAATGCATTGGGAGACACCCGGGTATAAGTGGTAAGAAACTCCCACATACCCTCCACGCTTCCTTTCAACCCTCGTTAGTTAGCTGGCTAGCGAGCTAAATGCCTGCCCCACCCACAAGCTCCTTGAAGGATCATTGCAGCAACTCCTGTACCCAAATTTGCAGACTGTGCCCTTTCTTTATTTTAGAAAGTGAGATCGGTGGAATAGTCGTCCTCCATCTTCTATAACCATCGTTTGTAGTTGTAGCGCTAGGCGTGAAGGTGCGTTGATTCTCTTCTTCCTTAAAAAAACCCAGAAACATCTGTGATGTGACTGCAAGGTTTGCGTTTCAGTAAAAGTGCCTTTCTCTGGCATGGCTTCTTAGAAAAGAGGCAAGGCACAAGGGTGAGTTTACATGCGTTATTGCACCAGTGTTTGATGATGGGTTACCTGGGAGACCGTGGGAGTTGTCCTGGCCTGTCTCTCCTGTCCCAGGATGGGACTGCTCTGCCAGGTGGCACCATTCAAGTCCAAAATGCAGGGAGGACAAAAATCTCTGATTGATTCACTCGTCTCTCCAGGGTCTGCAGCTGATAATTCAACACAGCCCTCAGCCCACATATTGTATGGAATTAAATGGCAAGACACATGTGTATAATTGTTGAAAGCCCACTGTATAATTGTTGAAACAGTATAATTAGTCATTTGGTTGTAGCATGCATTCCTACTTAAAATAATCATTGATTTGTGTTGTCAATGGCATTAGTGGGAGCACATGACTGGTAGCAAACACTATGTCATTTTGGCCAGTTCTTGATGTCAGTAACAAGGTTTTTTCATCTTTCTGAACATATGGGTCGGGCATGTGCAGCACTGCAGCTGTCACTGTGGTTGAAAACCCTATGGGACAGAGGCCCACCAAGTCCGACCGCCGCCATAATGCGCTTCTAACGGCCCCCGTGACCGGCCTTACGGGCGGTGCGTTACCCCGACTAATGGCATGGGCTTTTACATAGGGCTCTGCATGCATTATGCATGCATTTTGGCAGTAGTCCTCATGGCGTGGCAGTGCCGTGCTCGGAAGCCCTGGACCGTGCAGGGCAGAGAGCGCTGTGTGTGTGCTTTTGAGGTGTTTGCGTCAGGAAGGGCCCGGGTGCAGCGGGGCGGCATCGCCGGTGCGTGTGGGCGGGACTGGCGGGAGTGGAAGGGCGCATCCCGTCTGCTTCAGCGCTCCGGCTAATAAACAGTTACGCGGCCCATGTGCAAAATGAAGTCGGGGCGTGTGAAGCCGAATGTGCGCGAGTCGGAATTAAAAACCAAAGTAGGTCCTGGAAAAATCAAGCTGACGATAGTAAAAAAGCTGAGTCCTAAAAATGTATATAAAACCAAAAATGAATACGCTTGGAGATTATCCCTGGGAACTTTGTAGTCTGGAGGAGGAGGCCGAGGAGGAGGCAGAGGCGGAAGAAGGGGGTGGGGAGGAGGTTGGGTTGACGGAAGTGGGGACGGACACTGCAGAAATGGAAAGATGGATCGCAGGGCTGCAGCTTTTGGGGACTCCTGCTCCTCCTGCTCCTGCCTCCTCCTCGGCCTCCTCCTGCTCCTGCTCCTCCTGCTCCTCCTGCTCCTGCTCCTCCTGCCTCGGCCCCAGATTAATGCTGACGTGGCGACGGAGGCAAAGGAAACGACGAGAAAATAAGGAGCGACAGACCAAGAAACAACCTGAGACAAGGACGCCCGCTGTGCCCTTTGAGCGATGTTTCCACAGCTCCGCGGGGTTCACCTGTACCTGCAACCACACACAGTACTCTTTCATTCCATCTGGGCACACTATGAGACGATGGAGCCCCCCCAAAATAAATGATTGCATTTGTGTTGTTATGTAAATGTTGTGTGTTTGTGTGTACACATACACATATACATGTAAATCTATTTATTTATGGACAGATAAACATGACAGTATATGTGATTGACATTGCTGTACAGTATAATAGCATGCTATGGAGCTTTGGAAACAAGCCGTGGAGAAAATCAACACGGGACATTTTCACGCTGTAATGTGAAAACATCAACGTCGGCCGCAGTAAGCTGTGTGGTCAGGCGAGCATTAGTCTAATGTCCTCGGTTGTGGGCTGAGGGCAATCCCGGGCTAAAGGCTAATGATAACTGAGCAGGGTCCTGCTGTTTCAGCTTGACATGGGCATACATTCCAGCACACATGAATGGACAGGCCTGGCCCGGACCCTGGCCGCTTGCAAAAGGTAGGGAAGTCGAAGGTGTGCGCAAGGCTTTCTCTCGCTAAGTTCTGATGGCTGTACTGGAGTGGCATTAAACTGCCATAGCACTGAAAGACTATCAGACCATCTTATATCTATGCAAATTCAGTTTAGAATTTTATGGGAGTTTTCTTGCGTGATTTTTCGGAATCATAAGAATTGGATTGAACAGCAGTTCGTAAGAATCGAGTCCAGTGATTCTGGTGGGTTTTTAACTGCCAAAATTCTGTCAGACTACTTTGTCGTCTCAGAGGAGGATGGGTTCCCCCCTTGAGTCTGGTTCCTCCCAAGGTTTCTTCCTAGTTACACCAGGGAGTTTTTCCTTGCCACTGTTGCCTTTGACTTGCTCTTGTGGGGGTTTAGGCTGGGTTTTTCTGTGAAGCGCATTGTGACAACTAGTTGTGAAATGTGCTATATAAATAAATATTGATTTGATTTCAGAGAAGACACAATTTCTTAAAAATACATAGGATTAAAAGCAATTTATATACAACTGTTGTTCACTAACTAATACTTTGGGGAGGGGGGGGATTATTTAATTTACCATTTTAAAAGTGCGAATGAAAGTATTTAAAACTGAGTGCCCAACCTACTAAAGACTATTTGAGTCTAGACTGTTGGGTATGGCTTTTTGTTGTTTTGCTGTGTTTAGGGTATGTGGAGTTTTGCTGTGTTTAGTGAGATGATGTGAAAAAGGTACAGCCTTTACAATAGATGAGAATGGACTAGGACCTCATGAGGAGCTCATGAAGTGAAGTGAACCATTTTTAACAAAAGCTGACACATGGATATACAGTAAGGAAATAAGTCATTTCAGGGGTGGGAAATGTACGGGTTCAAATCACAGTACATTTCACAAAAAATAAATATGAAAATCCTGCTAAAAGTAGTTATATTTTCCACAAGAATCTAATTAATCAAGTCTTCCTGTGACCTTCTTAAGCATTTATTTTAAGAACTACACGCGAAGCAAAGTATAAGCAAAGTATCCAAGAATAAAAAATGCCATTTAATGTAGTGTTGTGTTCTTAAAATGAAGAATCACTATGTTTCCCTGCTTACATGACTATAAGTCACACATGATACCAGTTGGTGTGCAATGAGTATTTGCTTGTGTGCATGTACTTTTGTATAGTTACAATTTGCCATTCCTTGCCACGGAAGCTTGCTTCTGGGACAGTCTGCTGTCAATAAACTTGCATGATTAGGTATACTATGGAGGACAAGATATCCCTAAAGAATTTCTCTTAATGAGAGCTTTAGGAATTTCTGAAAATATTCCAGAGGATAAAGCCATGTACGGGGAAAATCTTATCAGTATTTAGCAGTGATCAATGAAACAGTCAACTGTGACCAATGCTAGCATGTTATGAACATTTCCGAGAATAGACTTCAGAAAGTTATTTGGTCACATTTTAAACAAAGTCTCCATATGAAGGCTTTATATAGCATACTGTATATAAAGCCTTCATAAATGAGACATAATGGCTTCATAAATCATACATAAGCAAATGTCATGCTTCATAAAGGTTTTATTGATTTATGAAGCCATTATGTCATGTTTATGAAGGCTTTATATAGCATATATAAAGCCTTCATATGGAGACTTTGTTTAAAGTGTGACCAGTTATTTTAATGAGTACCTTCTCCCCAGGAACAAACCTGATATGTGAATTACAAATGTGATTGATAGTTTATTTATTGCAGGAAAGACACTATTTTCTGAACTTTCTTCTGACATTCCAATTAAACGGAAAGTCTCAGAATTCACTTTCATGCAGATTTAAAGAATCCATCATCACAAGATACTTCTGTTTCCCCCATTCAGGCTTAATATTTGAATGTAATTCAATTAATTACTAGGATAAAAGGATACAGGTTACTTTTCTGTACTGTTCTCAAAAGTAATGACCAGTTTAGAGAGATACATAAACTTATTGTGACTACTTGTGGCAGTGAGAAAGTTCAACCCTTTAGATTCGTACATCTGTTAGTGAGGGCCGTCTCAAGACAAGGGTCTCATTGGTCAGATCAGACCTCACTGGGTCTGCTTTTCTTTTTTTGCCGACGTATATTTTGGCAGAGTGCGTCGAAGGCCGGGGAGAGCTCAGTACTGATCTGAATTCTCTGGACGCGTGACCGTTTGGGCACATCCCATAGGGGAGAAGGGCTCTATTTGGAAGGCCTCCATTTCAGCTGCCAGCGCGATGCCTCTGACACAGACAGCTGTTTTTATGACATTGTTCTTGATGTAGTAGCAGAAAACATACAATCTATTTTTTGCTCCTTTCCAAATTTGAAATGGTTCTTTAGAAGCTATGCCATGCACAGCAATCTCCAAGCAATGTGATTACAACACAGCTTGTTTTGAAAGGATGGAATATTAATATGTGTTAATGTACGCCAATGATTTTCGTGCAGCAAGCTGCCTATTCACCAGTGCGTTCCTTTGAAAAGATCTCGGCGAGATTCTGATGATGTTGACTGATTCCTTCATTAAATGTGTTGTTTTGTGAAAATCAAGTGATAATCTTGTGATAATCAAGTGAAAATCTGTGTAGTAATTTAGGATTCCTGAATTGATTGATTTGATTTACTTCCCTGACTAACAATTACTCGATTGCTCCTTTCTGATTCTGATGTCTATCCCTGCTGAAGTAAATTTACTTATAACATCCTTTGTACCAACATTTTAGGATAGAAATCCAAAGTCCGAACTAATAAATGAGCTGATATACACAGTAAAATGTCCAGTGTTAATTAAACTCTAACAGAATACATATATAAGTCTAATAGGGTACATACGTATGTACTCTGAGAATTGATTTAACACTGAGCATGTTACTGTGTGTACTTGCTCTCTCTTTACTGACTCACACATACTGCCTATCTAGCTCATGTGTGGACATTTATTGCAGTTTTTAAAAGGTCCCTCTGTAAAAGTGTGTCTGGGTTAAGCGAATGGTGCAGTGATTGTGGGTGAAATTCCCATGGGGCAATGCGTAATTGACCATAGCATCACTCAGGGAGGGAGAGTGTCCGTCTGCAAGATATGCAATTTTCGCACTGTTTTGCATGATACTACTTCCCAGATCTTGTTTGAATTGTCAAGATTCCATCAATAGTACATTGCTCTTCAGCCCTCTTGTGCCTGATGTATGAACTGTTTGGTGATTGATTCTTCTGGCTGTACATTACAAAGATGAGTTGATGGGATATCAGTAACGTGCCAATTTCTACCTCTGGGAATTAAACTGGAATAACATGGGGATACTTCTACTAGTCTGTCTACATGGTGGACACATTCACATAAGCCCAGTATTTACATAAAATTTAACCCTTTGAAGATTAGGTTTTTTGGAATGTTTTTCAGACCACCTAACCCCTGTCCTCACCTACCCTACAACTTACCATTCTTCACCCCAGATCTTCTCCCCTAGGGCCACAGGGGATTTCTCAGTGTTGCTTTGATCAGCAGTTCCAGGGAATCGGGAAGCCAATCAGTAGCTGCTCTACATTGCTACACTGCACCCAGTCACTAAAAGATAATTACAATACAGAGAAGATCTAATTATGTAACCGCACTCTGACATCCATATCCCCTTTGCTGCATGTGCCTTTTTTATGTCATTCTGCTGCATCTCGGCCTCTCTCCAAATACTACACTTCCATTCATGCAGACATCGAAAAACACGGCGTGTAAAATAATTACCTTTATTGGAGCATTTTTGTTGGGCTTTTCAAATTATTGCTGGTGTTAAAAATAGCTCTGATGGTCACTGTGGATTGAGCAGCCCAGAGGCACAGTGCTTAGTGGCGTGGAAACGAAGCTGGATTCAAACTGAAATTCTTCCACAAGACGCCCATTTCTTCTGCACTGCACACAACTCTGCGTCTCTGTACTAATGCAGTCCGACCTCTCGCTGTTGTCTAGCTGCTTATGCCGTACATGCCGTTGTGCGCTGCGGACTGCCCTGTGTCTCGGAGTACTTCTTGCATAAGGTTCCGATGTGCTTCAGTAGATGAGAGCTACTGAACCGAGCATGCTCAGTTGCTGTAGGGTACTGCTCGGGCCCTCCACCGTTATTCGCACCGCAAATAACAACAGAGGTTTTTCATCCGGGGCTCAGGACTTCTAGATCACAAGATAATTCTGTTCCTTTTCCTATCAGTTCAATAAATGCAGTGTCTGAAAATCTGAATAACCCCACCAAAGTTTGGAAACTGATTAAATCTGTTTCTGCTCCTACCGTATCTACATGCCCCCCCGATTTCTTAAAGATAAACTGCAATAATATTAATGATAAGGATGTCATTGTGGAAACTTTTAATAGGCATTTTATTTCAGCTGCATCTATCTTTCATTCGTCAAATGCTGAGCCACACATTTGCTCAAACATTTTTAACATGAATGCTACTATGAATGCCCCTGTAAATTTGTTTAGATTTGATCCAGTCTCAGCATTAGAGGTATGTCAGGTCCTTAAAAGCATTGATTGCAAAAAGTTTGCTGGTCCTGACAATTTAGATCCTTACCTTTTAAAGTCAGCTGCAGAGTTTATAGCTGAGCCCATTGCCTCACTTTTTAATTTGAGCCTTGCCTATAACTCCATTCCCAAAATATGGAAATCTGCATATGTTCTTCCATTACTTAAGGGTGGTGAGCCTTCTGATGTTAATAATTATTTCCCTATTTCTAAGTTACCTGTGTTGGCCAAAATCTTTGAATCACTCATGAATGCACAGCTGAAGAAATTTTTAACAGAAAATAATATTCTCAGTGGATCTCAGTCAGGCTTTAGGTCAGGGCACAGTACTATTACAGCAGCCATGCTGGTAACCAATGACATCATTAGCTCCCTTGATAAAAAGCTACACTGTGCAGCATTGTTTGTTGACCTTTCCAAGGCTTTTGACTCAGTGGACCATGCTTTACTTTTACACAGACTAAACTACATTGGCCTTAGTGAAGACGCAGTAGGCTGGTTCAAAAATAACTATCAGACAGAACACAATGTGTCTATGTTGAGAACCATATGTCTGAATTTTTTGAGACCTCCATGGGTGTTCCCCAAAGCTCTATTTTAGGCCCTGCTTTATTTTCCATTTTTATAAATGATTTAGAGAAGGGAATCCATCCAGCAAACATTCACTTATATGCTGATGACACAGTCATCTATACAGTCACTTCCTCCCTCAATCAAGCTGTTAGTGACCTCCAAGCTGCTTTTAAAACTCTCCAGACCACAGTTCTTCAGTTGAGCTTAGTCTTGAATGTACAAAAAACTAAATTTATGACATTTACCAGAGGTCGCATACAGTCTACACATGTTCACCATGTTGACCTTAGGGGGCAGCCTGGTCTCACTCCCAAGTCGTCACATAGCGACGCTTGGGCAGCTCCTACGGCGTCATCCTTTAGACGCACAAGGACGCCTTTTGTGTCATTATTTGACGCACTCGTCGCAAATTTACGAATCCTACTATGGTGAAGGCTTTGCTCATGATAACCGACTGCGAGCATGCCCGCTCAGTCTTCGACGTGTGCGCGTAGATTTTTCTGAGTTTGTGATTCCCGTACCCCACCCCCAACCCCTAAACATAACCTCACAGGAGTTCATGTAACTCGGGCTCATGCCCGGACTGTTAAGATAGTGGGCGAGCCCGACCACAAGAGTTCACGTAACTCTCTACCAGGTGAAGGAAAAAGCATATAAAAGCATAATATTGAAGTGCCACAACCAAAGACAAATTATGTGGCCACAACCGTCAATATACGACGCAAAAGGCTGCATCAATATACGACGCAAAAGGCTGCGTCAATATACGACGCAAAAGGCTACCTTTGGCGTCACATAGCGACGCTTGGGCAGAGTCCGCGTGAGACCACGTTGTAGGGGGAAACAAATTGGAAAAGGTCTCTTCCTATAAATATCTTGGCATATGGCTGGATGAGAAGTTGGCCTTTAATATACATATTGAAAACCTTCAGAAAAAATTTTAACTAAAATTGGGTTTTTATTTTTGCTTTAAGAAATGTTTCTCTTTTAAGGCATGAAAGAATTTAGTCCAATCTGCATTGTTATCTGTAATAGACTATGGTGATATCCTATCATGCATCTATCATGCATCTTTGCGCTTTATTTTTTACATTACATTACATTACAGGCATTTAGCAGACGCTCTTATCCAGAGCGACTTACACGACTTTTTAGCATTTTTTTTTAACGTATTATCCATTTAGACAGCTGGATATATACTGAAGCAATTCAGGTTAAGTACCTTGCTCAAGGGTACAACGGCAGTGTCCTACCTAGGAATCGAACCTGCAACCTTTCGGTTAGAAGCCCTGTTCCTTAAACATTATACTACACTGCCGCCCATTTTAAATGCTGAATCACGTACTCATCATTATATTCTTTATTAGTTATGTGATTGGACCTCATTGAAGCTGCATAGGAAACTTCATATGTATGTTTTTATTTATAAAGCTATTCTTGGTAAGCTTCCTCCCTTTCTCTGTAGCATGCTTTCTGTTTCTTCTAACAGCTACCACACTAGGTCCTCAAGGTTACTACTCTACCAAGTGCCTTGGGTCAACTCTGATTTTGGCAAAGTTGCCTTTTCTCACTATGCTCCTTGGGCTTGGAATCATTTACAGAAAAGTCTTAAGCTGGAGACACTGCCCTCGTGTCGGCATCTTAAACATATCATTCAAGAGACTTTTAGGGAAGAATGTGATTGCTTTTAATAGACAAGGCTGCCTTTCCCTGTGTGTTATACTGTGATGTGATTGTGATTTAAATGTTCTAATTTGTTTTAATGTTACTCTTTGTTATTGTCTTATTTGTATTGTGTTTTTTAATCTGTTTTAATGTTTACTTATTGTTGTCGCTATCTTGGCCAGGTTTCTCTTGTAAAAGAGATATATCTCAAGAGACTTCCTGGTTAAATAAAAGTTAAATAATTTTTTTTTAATAAAATAATAAATAAAGTTATTATTATTATTATTATTATTATTATTAACTCTCACCTGTATCACCCCTTTGCTGTTCCTGCTCTAGCACCAGTGGAAGGTCTCTGAGCCAAAGTGGTTATATCCTCATGTACAGGAAGAGGGTGCTATCAGGGCTATCTGCAGCAAATGATTGATCAGTCAGCCCCTGAACCGTGTGGACAACATTCGCCTTGTTGTCAAGCCTCTGTAAAGAAGACCTATTATGCTTTTGCAAGAAGTATTAGACCGTCACCTGTCTGACTCACGCCTGCTCCACCACCTGCCTCTTCAGAATTTGTGTGGCAAATGCAGCTTCCACACAGAAATCAGAAATATTGCATGTTTAGCAGAACCTTTGATTGTGCATCTATTTTTGTGCGTATGCCATGTGCCCGTGCATGATGAGCCTATGGTTATGGTAAATTATTTCCATTGAGAGCAGCAGTTTCTCACTGAAGCTGGAAGTTCAAAGGCTCAATCCTGTTTAGATATGAACCTGGGTCCCAGCCAATGACCAGGCAAGTGGTCAGCCATTGTATGAAAAGACTGTTGTTACACTGACATCAAACCAAAAGGACAATCATTTTTATGATTTGACAAATGAATAGGCGGACATGCATGCCGGCTTGTGTATATGTTTGGAACAGAAATTAGGGAGATGTTTTCCATGCAAAAATCATGTAACCTTTTCCCTACAACTTTCTTAATGTGCAAATATCTATACTCACCTGATTCTGAGATCCTTCCTCTTTCTACTTGTGACCAAAAACATCTTTGGAGAAACTATGTTCTGTGAGAGTATGGATGGATTTTGTTTGGCCATGGATCATTGCTCAGTTATGTAATGACAGCAGTAATAATATTTGCATTGTATGATTTGGATTATCAACCATGATGTCAGTATCGTGATGGTCAAACTCAGCTGTTAAACTGTTAGCTTGCAGTTACCTCTTCAGTGTACTATCTTGGGTTCAGGTCCATTTCAGTTCAGTAAATTATGTAAATTAATAAACAAATTGGTCCATCTTCACAGGGCATGATGCCATTTTTCAGTTCATAAATGGAATTTCAGCTCAGTTCCTGAATTGGTGATCGACCCAAATCCTAGTTGCTTGTACTTGGATTACAAGGAGGCAACTGCTGTCGCAGTGCTGTGTGTCTGTAACCATCATGGGCGGTTACGCAAGTTTGAATAATATCTTTGAATAATGCTGGGCTGTAGCCATTTAAACTACATGTAAATGAACCTCTGGTCAGAACGATGCCTTGACGAGTCTCTCTTTACTAAAGCGATGGGAATACAGAGTGGATACTCCGCTGATTAAGCTTTATTCTGCAGGGGCATGACCTACATAGGCACGACACATAGGCTTTTTCACAGAGACGTAGCTGGCGTGGCAGTGCTGCTTAAAGTTGAAGAGAATAAACACGTGGCCCCTGAAGGCCAGCTGATAATCTGCTGTTTACTGGTCCACGATGGCCGCTGTGACAGTGTTGCAGGGTAGCCAGCGGCCCTGCTGCATCCACCCTGTGCCCACTCTGAACAGGGCCATGGCTCTTCATCTATGACTGATCTTCAAACTGAACTTTTGTGATTTTATGTGTGTGTGTGTGTGTGTGTGTGTACGGTATATTTTTTTATTTTATATTTTTATATTTTATATTTATATTTTCATATTTTAGGCTATTTTTAATCATTCACTTTAATTCACTTGATTAATGCAATGAATCTATTGAATGTCTTTATTTGATATGTTTGTTTGTGTGTTGTGGGTCTGCCCCACTGTCTATGTCTTTTTGTTGTTGCTGGGGCTACAACTGAAGTTCCCAAACGGGAAAATAAAAGTTATTCTATTCTATTCTATTCTATATCTGTTGTAATGCGCGAGCTGTCCCTGGGCTGTTCCCACACTGTTTCTGTGCTTCCTCTCAATGTTATTCCTGTTACTTGCTGTTCCCGGGCTGTTCCTGCTCTGTTCCTGAGCTGTTCCCAGGATGTTCCTACACCCCAGGAACAGTGCTCCTCTCACTGTTATATTCCCGTTACATGCTGCTTCTGGGCTCTTCCTGCGCTGTACTTGCGCTATTCCTGAGCTGTTCCTGGGGTGTTTGTGGGCTATTTCAGGACTGTCCCCACAGCATGCTATTTCCATTGTGGTGTCTGTTGTCTGTGAATTTATGAATAATGAATCTTAACTAAAAGGATATGGGCTTCCCACACTATATTCTGTGGTCTGCAGGTACATTTCCTCCTGCGACTCAGACAGGTATTGGCTGGGACATTTCCTCAGTTTGTATCCTAAAGCTGCTCCTTATATGCGGTATCTACAGTATCTGATCAGACCCCTACAGTACTGCTGTAGACTGGAACACCTCCTTGCAGAACACCTCCTTGCCCCCCCCCACACACATTGTCATAGGGGCTGTTTCAGCTGAGGTGATTTTGGTCAGTTGTCCCAGGGAAAAAAGGACAGATGATTATCTCAGAACACAGTGTTACATGTGAACAGGCCAGATCCCCTCGCCAGCAACTGCCAGGCTGCCAGTAATCAGCTAAGTACCATAATCCTGCTTGCTGGGTAAAGTCTTGCTTGACCCTCTGGCTATATACAGCATGTGATAACAGCATTAAACAGCAGCACTGCTCTGAGCTCCCAGCAGCCCTTGCAGTGGCTCACGGGCTGAGTTTCGCAGACCACGCGGAGCGCTCCAGTTGTGCCGGCAAGCGGGAGGGGACCGACGCCCATGCGCGGGTGGGGGAAGCACGAAGGACAGGATTGCTATGGGAAGTGGGCGATTCTGGGTGTGAAGCATTGGTAGCACAGAATATTTTGGATGCGACATCACAGAGGGACTGAGGGCAGTCTCTGCCAGGAAAGGACTGATGCATTCGTCTGTGCGAGATGCTCAAGACGTCCCAGATGTGCAGTGGCTTACATGCAGGTACAGACGCGCTATGCTAAACACCTGTGGAACTTTCTAGAAATTAGCAATTGTCACTAATTTCAGGAATAATTGATCTGGCCTAGGATTCTTTTCCAGTGCAAATACATAGCAAGATTGACAATGCATGTTGCTCCCCTTGAATTACAAATGGTACGCAGTTAATGTGCAGTGTTAATTCAACACTACCAGAGTTTATAGGAGTCCAATAGGGACCAAACATACACTGTAACTGTTAATTTAACACTGCACATTTTACTGTATAAGTTTTCCTTGTATGAGAGAGCTAGCAGCAGTCATTTGACTTCCTTCCACTGTCTGCAAAGTCACAGAATCTCGAAGGGGAACTTTCGGTGTTTTTACCTTGATTGCTTGTTCCCATTTGAGACTTTCCAGCAGTCGATATGTCACAGCTCAGAGGATGTGGGCTTAGAGATGATGCTGTTTGAAAACAGGAGACCAGCCTGTTGGATTTCAAAACCAGATCCTAAAAAACAAAGCACCCGTTTGGAAGGAAAAGCCTTTGAATACAAACAAGTGAAACCGAGATCCCGGAAACCGGTCTCATAGCTGACATTTATTGGGAGGCTGTAGAGAGTTGTAGAGTGTTTTTTTATGCAGGAAGCAGAGAGCATGGCGTTGGCATTTCAATGAATTTTACCCCATGAGCTGAGGTGATGGATTTCTCATTATTTATTAATCAAGGAGGGCTTTTCCCACCTTTCCTTGTTAAAATGCGCTATCCTACAGTTTGTACTTGCAGTTAGGGGCAGGGTAGGGAAGCCATTTTGAATACATTTTATAACCAGTCTTTTTTTTCCATATTGCGGTGGGAAGCAGTAGACACAGTGATCTCTAAACCCAATCTGCAGTGTATGTTTGCAGTCGTTTTCACCTGAAAACCTACATGCAGGTCAGAACGTGTCTGACAGAGGGAGTTTGTCTGCAGGGGCTGGGTTGTAGGACCCTCTCCTCATAGCCCCATATCTCCCTCTCTCTCTCTCTCTCCCGCCATCTCTCTCTCTCTCTTCCTCTCACTCTCCTGCTTCTCTCTCTCTCTCTCTCTGTCCCTCTCTATCTCCCTCTTTCTCCAAACTCCTCTCTGTAGACCTCACTCTGGCTTTTACATCTGAAGAACACTAGTTTTTGGGAGGTTTGTCTCCTGCCTGTATGTTAGTTGCTTTCCACTTCATGGGCTCCATATGGAGATAAATACAGTACGCTTTCATTTCAGTTGTCTTATATGAGAAATAAATGGAAATAAATGTTGAGGATGTTATCTTTATCACTGTCATCAGTACCACTGTCCTAAGGGTCTATATGTATCCTAATATTTCATAACCATATATACAGAATATCACCCACCCTATATATTTTATGTTTTCTATCATCGTTTGATCTGTGTGAAATTATCAGTGGTATATGAATGCACTGGAGTTTTTCAACAGTATCTGTCTCCATATTCATATTTCTCTATAGGTCTAGCCTATAGGTATGTGCAGTAGTTGCTGTATCAGTAGTTCATTGGAGTGTCCGCAATGTCTCACACTAGTTATATCAGCAAGACTACACAAAGCACAATATTTTATATTTAACATTTAACACAAGTTTTTTGCATTTTGATTGGTCGATTGCTACATAAATCCTGGGTTATAAAGAAGGTTGGATAGGCATCAACTTATAATATAATCATTGAGGATCAGATATTTTTTTGAAAAGCTTAACAGAACACAACACCAGATTTATATCTAATATATGTAAATGATTAGAGGAAAGCTTTTTCTGTAATACTGTAAGATGGATTATAAATTGTATCGACATATTAAGACTACAAATACTAGCCTAAGTCAGATTTATTTCAGTTGATCAAACACAGAAGATTGCATAAAACCTCTACTATAGACATGTTTGTGATATAATGACATTATTTTCTTATAGAGCGGTGTTTCAGTATGCCATGATGCATTCCACCTATAAAATACGTGTGATGCTTTGCTGGGTACACTTTAAACAGAACAGCTCCATCCAAGCTCCTACCAGGCTACAACTGTCACTATATAAACCAGTAAGTGCTGGAAAAGGGGAAGGACTGTACATTTAGGTCTGTATTGCTGATATAAAAATTATGTCCTTATAAGCCTAATTTGACTTCCAAATGTAGAATCGTTTTGTTTAATTGTGAAGTTGCACAAGAACAAAGTTGTGCTGGGGATGCTGACTCCTATCCAACAGAATGAAATGGACTATACTCTGCTCAGGATTTTTCAGCACCCACACCCAAAGCTTTTTATCTGAGGGCAAAATATGTTCCTGTCCTAGAACATTTACCTGGTGTCCCTGTTTATAGCGTGAATGCAGCCCCTTGGTGAAAGCGCTGGTGTGATGGCAGAGCCAGTTGTTTGCAACTGTTGTGGACTTTTTGGACGTCATTTTCCCTTGCCCTTTTCCCTTTTCTGCACACAGTGGTAACACCCTGTGTTATGGAACCTTTTTCTGGGCTAGGACTATTGGGTCATGTTCATTGCCATGGCTACTGATCGTGCCTTTCTGCCATGTGTACATCAATCTGTGGTTGAATTGTTGTTTTTTCTCTCTTTGTTCCATAGTCTATGTCCATTTTCTGGAACAGTTACCAAACTCTTGTGCGCTAAAGGTCTTGCACATTGTGTTGTGATCTAAATGTCTTACACACTGTACTGTGAACTAAAGGTCATTCACACTGTGCTGTGAGGTAAAGGTCTTTCACACTGTACTGTGCGCTAAAGGTCTTTCACACTGTGCTGTGAGATAAAGGTCTCACACTGTATTGTGAGCTAAAGGTCTTGCACACTGTGCTGTGAGCTAAAGGTCTTTCACACTGTACTGTGAGCTAAAGGTCTTGCACACTGTGCTGTGAGCTAAAGGTCTTTCACACTGTACTGTGAGCTAAAGGTCTTGCACACTGTGCTGTGAGCTAAAGGTCTTGCACACTGTGCTGTGAGCTAAAGATCTTTCACACTGTACTGTGAGCTAAACGTCTTGCACACTGTGCTGTGAGCTGAGCTAACGGTCTTTCACACTGTACTATGAGCTGAGCTAAAGGTCTTACACACTGTGCTGTGAGCTAAAGGTCTTTCACACTACTATGAGCTGAGCTAAAGGTCTTTCACACTACTGTAAGCTAAAGGTATTTCACACTGCTGTGAGCTAAAGGTCTTACACACTGTGCTGTGAGATACAGGTCTTTCACACTACTGTGAGCTTAAGGTCTTGCACACTGTGCTGTGAGCTGAGCTAAAGGTCTTTCACACTGTACTATGAGCTGAGCTAAAGGTCTTACACACTGTGCTGTGAGCTAAAGGTATTTCACACTACTATGAGCTGAGATAAAGGTCTTTCACACTGTACTGTTAGCTAAAGGTCTAACACACTGTGCTGTGAGCTAAAGGTCTTTCATACTGTGCTGTGACGGAAAGGTCTCACACACTGTGCTGTGAGATAAAGGTCTTGCACATTGTGCTGTGAGCTAATGGTCTTACAAACTGTGCTTTGAGCTAAAGGTCTCGCACACTGTGCTGTGAGCTAAAGGACTTACAAACTGTGCTTTGAGCTAAAGGTCTTACAAACTGTGCTTTGAGCTAAAGGTCTCGCACACTGTGCTGTGAGATAAAGCTCTTGCACACTATGCTGTGAGCTAATGGTTTTGCACACTGTTGTGAGCTAAAGGTCTTACACACTGCACTGTGAGCTAATGGTCTTACACACTGTGCTGTGAACTAAAGGTCTTATGCACTTTGCTGTGCTGTGAGCTAATGGTCTTACATAAGATTGTGTTGATGCTGCCTCCACTGCTGCTGCTCTGCTGCTATATATTGAACTGTATGTGTGCGTGTGATTATGTGCATATGTGCAGATGTGCTTGCGTATGCATGTGTATGCGTGTGTGTATATGTGCACATTCCTGCCTGTGTGTAGATGTTCATCAGTGTGTGTGTGTGTGTGTGTATATATGTGTGTCACTGTGTGTGTATGTGTATTTCAGGAGCTGCACTCTAGTGTATGTCGAATTAACCTTTTTTTATGAAAAGCTGCATCAAATATTCATGATTTGCTTTTGCAAGGGTCTCTTCCTCTGCCTCCAAGACTCAGTTATTTACCCACTCTTTTACTGCAAAGATTTCACAGTGATCTTACATTTCTGAACGAATTCAAGGAACAATTCATTCTGGAACTATCACGTCCAGAAATATGTTATTTTCAGTACAGTGCGTTCCTTCCCCAGTCTCTGTATACCTAAAAAAATACCTAGAAACTACAGAATTGTACAGTAGGAGAACAAAATGGCCAAAAAATAATTTACTGCACTGTGTGTGCTTATGCCAGTTCCCATTGTGTAGCTGGTGAGAGTGCTTAACTGACTGATGTAGGAGAGATGGTTTGATGATAGATTAGGAAGAACCTGCAGCACGTCAGCCAACACAATGACATTGTTTACCTGGTTCTGATTTGCTTAAGCTCCTAAGGAATTTGATGTTGTAACTGGTCTTAAATCTTTTGACGTACACATTTCGAAAAGAAATGATTAAAAATTGGATGTGGCGAAATTGCTCTCGGATGAATCGTTGTGACCTTTCATCTGCGTAAGCTTGTTTTTGCGCTGTGCTGCATTGCTAGGGTCTGGCCTTAATGCCACGATGCACACTGCATCCCTTGTAGTACAGAGCCCACTAGTCTTTTATATGTTGCAGTGGAGTATAAATGGTAACTGAATGCAAATTTAATATCAGTGAACTGTGTCATCTGAGAGCGCACTAGTGATCCCTCCCTCGCTCCCTCCCTGCTCTCTCCCTCTCTTCCTCCCACCCCCCCCTCTCTCGCTCACCCACCCTCGAGGGAAACGGCGCACCGACATCGGCTTGGAACAGACTGAGACTGTTCCCGAAGACCTGACGCAGTGATAGCAGAGAGAGAGAGAGAGGGAGAGAGGGAGGAACGCAGCCTCTTTGTCACAACGCTGGGCTCTGCAGCGGCGGGCCCCGGCACTGACAGAGCCTTACGCTCCGCCGTGCACTTTAGCATCGCTCCCACGTCTGCCCTGCAGGGAGACCGCCGGGAAAAGGGCCGACGGCTACAACTGTGCTAAAGCCCGTTCCGGCGGCCGCCCCCCTCCCCTTCCTCTTCCTTGTTGGTCCCCGCCACGGCATGGCGGGCGACAGAGCCCGTGCGTCGAGGGCAACGGCCGTCGACACCTCTCTGTCGTGACGGGAGCGGCGTGCGAGGCAGGGATCGAATTATGTAATGTCTGTGTCAGACTTTTAAGCGTTCGACAAAGAGGGGAGTGTGTACATGGTATTGGGTGTGAGAGGGAAATATCGGGGCCAGGGAAGGCTCCTCCCCCTTCGCCTTCCAACACCCGTCCTGCCCTACAGTGCAATGTTTCCGCCTCAACTGATGTTAGACCTTACTCATAAAGCCCCGTTCCATGTTAACGTCTGGCCAGATGTTAATAACGCAGCACCTGACATTCCTCACTTGTGTAAAAGGCTGGCAAAGTACCGGATATTGAGCAAAGGCTGATTTCGAGAATGCTCGAAAGGCTGAACTGAATAAAGTGCCATAATTGAGGACATACTGTAATTGTCACGGGAATAAATTGAGTCAGGCCTTTGAGGATTACGGAGGAAGTAGAAATGAGCATGCTGGGGAAAAAAAACAGTAAAGGTTTGAATGCTTACAGTTGGTGTTGGAGGAGTCAAGGACCGGCATTTCAGCGGAGAACTCAAACCTTTCATATTCCACCTGCACTGCTTTTCAAGTAGAAGGGTCTTGCGAGCTTCCTGTCGAAGTAGGGTCTGATGTGAGGCATTTGCAACATACACTTCAAAAAACTCTCGACCTCTTCACCTCCCGTAATGCATAAGATTTGTGATGTCATGCCTTTTTGAGTGCATGCTTGGCACTCTGCATCCGATACACTTGCGGTGTTCTCCTAGATTGGCTGAGGAGGGGGTGTCTGACATGAACCTGCAATTCTCCTGAAATCCTGAGTCATGTTTTTATGAATCAACCAGTTTCACATCAGACAACCTTTGGCCCTCAAAGTAGCCACAGAATTATGTGCTGTGGGTTATACTTTAGTGTGAAATGATTACTTTGCATGTAACAATTAGGTTTGCTATTTTATTGTGATTATATTTAGTAAACTAATATAATATTACTTAATTGTTATCTTTATGGCAGACATTTCATATTGCATTGTGGCATTTCTCCTTGAATTTACTAAAGGTTAAGCCTGTAGTGAATAATCCGTTTGATGGATTAGGCTTGATTTTAAAAGGTATAATCCCTGTTTTATTAATTGCAGGTAGTAAGTGGGTACATGCGTTTGTGTAGTTACAGACCTACATATCGGCTTAGGGCACGTAAGGAAACACTAGAGAATGATCAAAATGAAAGAGATTACATGGTGTTTCCTATCAGGAACTACAGCCTCTACTGCCGTTTGTTCCCAGGGATTATATTTCTGTTTGGTTCCTGGAATAAAACCTTGAATCTAGAAAAAAAAAAGCACCCGGACACTGTACACAAAACAATGAGTGTTGTTTAATCCTTAGATTACGAAGGATTAATTTGATACAGTAAAGTAGATTTTATACCGACTAAAGAGCTAGTTTTTTTTTTTGGATGTTTCGATCTTGTCAAAGATGGCTTTAGGTTTGCTTGTTTTAGTTGTCAATGCAACAAGGTTGGCAGTCTAAAATACGGCCGTTTTGTGAACTTGATGAGAAAACTATATGTCCCACACAGTGTCACTGGGCTAATTTAAGTTATGAAAAAAATCCCTTAAAACGGGAGCGTAATCTTCTATTTAAAGTAGCTGTATGTTGCTGTACGTCTTGCTATACGTCACATTCATATAATGAGCTCCTTCAAAAGTCCTTCAAAGGTATCTCATCTGTAAATTGAAACTGGCCCGAAAACATCCCAAAGGGGCAGTGTCCTGTGAATCTTAAATTAAATTTATGTACGTACCTGTCAAGACACATTAAATCTGGGCCTAGTCCTAGTCTTGATATCTCACTGCATGTAATGGTGGGTAATTAAAGCTGCATTTAAAAATAATTTGATCCTTAATCATATGTTCTAACAACAAAAGAGCCAGTGACACCTTAAGGCATCGTGATTTGAAGTGTTCAAGCAGTTAGACCGAAACAGAACTCACTTTGTGGATCTACTGATATACATTAAAGCCCTTGGAAAATGTCCATATCGCTGAAAAGTCATCCTGTTTATATCGCAAATCTGTTCAAAACATATGTAGCCCGTTTTCTGGGGCAGAGGGGAGGGACGTGCTATCGCTCCTCTGTGGTAAGTTATCAAAGAAAATACTATATCAGGGAAGGAGGTGAATTTGATACCACACAATTCCACACTGACCACAAAGGCCCAGCTCTTGGACAATACAGTAGCTCCCATCATCTGAACCTTCTCAATCACACAGAAATAAGGTGGTACAGGATCAGTGAGGCAGGAAGAAAACATAATGAAAGTACCTTTCTGTGCCTTTATAGGTTTCTTTTTGAAGGGGCGGTCTGGGATTTAGTTTTATTTTTTTCATTTTCAAGGAAAAATACTCTAAATTGTTGAAACTGGAAAAATTGTTAGTGAAGCGATGGCAATAGCAAAACGCAGCATTGTCTTTTTTTGAGTGGAAATTTTCCTCCGACGTCAGACTGCTGACAGGAGCTCTGATTGGCCCATTTCTGTTTTGATTGACAGGAAAAGAAGCCCATCAGCATCCAGGGATCCAAACCAAAAATACGACCAAAGGGAGGAGAGGGGTGACCGCTCGCAGTATGCCCTGTCGGACGGCGGGATGCCAAGATCGCCATCGGACTACGGGGGCCAGGAACCCCGCAGGGCGGGGCGGGGCTCGCGGATGTACGAGGACGCGGACACGGCCCGCGGGGAGTACCAGGCCCGGCGGGGTCGCTGGCGCTCGCAGGAGTACCCCCCTGATGAGGAGCTGGACCCCCCGCTGAGCGAGTACGAGCTGCAGCGGCGGAGGGAGGAGGAGTACCAGGCCCGTTACCGCAGCGACCCCAACCTGGCCCGCTACCCGGTCAAACCGCAGCCCTACGAGGAGCAGATGCGCATCCACGCCAAGGTGTCCCGCGCGCGGCACGAGCGTCGCCACAGCGACGTCTCCCTGGCCTACACCGAGGTGGACGAGCCGCAGGGGCCCGAGGGGAGGGACGAGCGCACGTCCCGCCCCCGCGGCCCCGCCCCCGGCGAGGGCCAGCGCTCCTATTCGGTGGATAGAACTTCCCCGGACCGCCGTTCCAACCACAGCCCCCCGACGCCGCGCCGGAGCCCTGTGCCGGGGGAGAGGGCGGGGCCCGCGCACGCGCAGCAGCACCACCTGGACCCCAGCTCCGCCGTGCGGAAGACCAAGCGGGAAAAGATGGAGACCATGCTGCGCAACGACTCGCTCAGCTCCGACCAGTCCGAGTCCGTCCGGCCGCCGCCGCCCAAGCCCCACAAGACCAAAAAGCTGGGCAAGATGCGGCAGCTGTCCTTCAGCAGCTCTGAGGAGGAGCTGGCCACCACGCCAGAGTACACCAGCTGCGAGGACGTGGAGATCGAGAGCGAGTCCGTCAGCGAGAAAGGTAGGCCCTCGGCAGCCATTTTAAATGTTTCCTGTTTATGTTTCTCAAGCAAATCTCAGAGCTGTGCAAGTCAGGGCATTTTTCAGGCGAGTACGCCATGTTCTAATTTAGACAGCTGGCCCTAGAGTGTGTTCCTAACAGGTATTCAGGCTTTGCTTTTGTTGTTCAGAAATGTCAGTTGCACATTCTGGGTCATATGCATGATATGTGGGAAAATTTATTTGAAACTTTACTGTTTCAGCTTGTTTATTTACAGATGTGTACATAATATGTTGAACAAGTGAGTGTTTTATCCCTGATAATGCAGTCCAGCCAGTATGCTTGAGTTAAGATAGGCATGTACCTCATTGCAAAGCAAAGTGGCATGTGGTCTAATATCTTTCCCCCTTCAGAGCCTATGGACCTGTCCAAGTCTTCAATGTTGCGTGCTGTTATTTGATCCCAGCAGTGTGCTGCCGTTGTCTGCACTGTAGGTGGACCATACAGAGAGAGGCCAAGCAGACATGTGTCAATTAGTGTGTCGACAGTTTGGGGTTTAGGGTAAATGCCCTGTAGGGACCGGCTCCTTGCCCCTGTCCTCCTCCGACACACAGCCGCCCTGCCCGCGTAGAGACAGAAAGCTGAAATCCTCTTGATGAATTAGCGGTAACGGTCCGCCGTTTGTGCCGAGGCCTTCTGAGACTTGGTTTCTCGGGGCGGGGCCAGGGGGCAGCCAAAGCGCAAGGAACGGCAGTTTTGTGTCGCGTGACCTCTGAGAGGAGACCGTCACAGTTTATCGTCCCTCGCCAGGCAATGCCGCTCGGTCCCTCCGACACCTACATCAGTCGTGCGTATTAATTAATGGAGGTAGAGCAAAGGTAATTAACATTTTGGAGAAAAACGAGGCTGGGCCCTCCTGGATTTCGCACGCGCTGCGAGCCGGTGCCGTTGGCGTCCCGCGTCTCCGACTGTCGGGGCTCGCTTCCGAGCGGCTGAATCCGGAAGCGTGAGGAACGCTGCCACGCTCTCTGACAGCCGAGACGGGACTGAGTTAAAAACCCAACTGACCCCCGTCCTAGAGATCACATGTCTGTGGGTTAAAGGCCTGCTTGCAAGACCGTGACACAGTTCACTCAAACACTTGCTGCTCGTTTGGAGTGTCTTTCATCGCTTTTGTTTTCAGAGTCGCGCTGGTACTTGCAGCATTACCTGCACACTTACTTACTTAATCCTCTTCGTTCCCTGTGGGACGTAAGGCTGCGACTATCTGCTTCCACCTGGTCCTATCCTGTGCAGCATGCTGCGCCTCGCCCCAAGTTAGGTTAGCTGTTTTCATTACCTCCACAAGACCAATAACCTGACACATCCAGGGCAGCATTTTCACATCTTACCGCCTCTTAGTCTGTGGCATGAATATTAATACGCATTAAATCTACTTCTGACGATGGAGTTTGTGAGCCGTGAAGAAGCACCTCACTAAAACAACAGCCACTTCGCCCTACTACCTCCTGTAGTGCAGTGGTAGACTACATGAGAGCGCAATTAAAGGTCTCTCAAGACATGTGGGTAGTTCTCCAAAGCATGCTACTGTTATACGCGCGACACATGGCAATCCTCCGTATGTAGTCCTCTCTTTCAGATTTCAGTAGTCAGCTTGTGCTACATTGTTTCATTGCAATTTCCTGTTTAGCAGTGCCTCTGTGCTCTTTCCCTTGCCATACAGCCTCTATAATAACAGGAAGGGTTTAAAATGCCATTTTTGTACAGTCAGCTTGACGATGATCATTAGACGTGGTATGCAGTATTGGCTCTGAAAGCGGTGTTGATGTATATTCCCATAGGTAATGCTAAAGCGCACGATCTACGTTGCAAAACGCTACATAACTCAAGCAGCTGTTAAACCATTAGCCATATTAACAGCTTAAGTCACCCCGCAGGAAGGTTGACACTGATAGCTTAATGCCGCGGACACGGGTCGCGATTGCAAATTGATCAAAGGGCGACGCTCGTAATTGCGGGCCGCCGCCACATCAGAAATGGCGGACGGAAAAGGGAGAACGGCCTCCCGAGCGTTGCGTTTGGACGTGGGCCTGCTGCAAAGGGGCTCAGCGTAAAGCAGGCCGTCCTCGTCGCTCTGAAGAAAAAAAAAAAACCCCGTTTTAATTATCGTTTCCTGGGTTTCCCTAGATCGCAGCCCGGGATAGAAAGAAAGACGATCAATTCTCCCTTGTCAGATTTTCAATCCTTAACTGTGATAGGAATTCCTTAATAAAACAAATGGGTTCTCTTTTAGGCTCCAATTACTTCAGATATCGAAACAATACAGAACGAGCCGCGGTTGACGCTTGGCATTGAAACGGGAGGGGAGGGGGCGGTGCGGAGGCGAAGGCGTGCATCTTTTCCCCATTCTTTGTTTTACGCTGTCTGGAACGCTTTCAGCTTGGGAGTTCGTCTGAGGTCAACATCCGAATTGATCCTGTCTGCCTCTGAGCTGAGGCTTTTAAGGCGCTTCCCCCTGCCCCGCTATACATTGTTAACATGATGCAAAAACACAAGAAACAAGCTACGCATCTATCTGCCTGTCGCCATGCGTGAGCCCAAATCAGACGAGTAATCCTCCGCTATTGACTTGTGGTGTGCAGTGTATTCCAAAACCAGCACTTTGCGCAAGCTGGGCCCTTCAATTATTTATGCTGGCTCAATTATGTAATGGAGAGCAAGGCATTAGAAAGTCCTAATCCTCAAATGGGAGATAATGACATATTTTGAGAGCTCTCTAATTGTGTAGTCGATAACCGTTTGATCAAACTATACAAAGTGCAGTAACCTATTACAACAATACGAGGTACCTCTCTTAACTTGGTTTTATTCTTCAATCCTTTTGCTGCTAACGTGAATGCGTGCACACAAACACAGACACACACACATATTTGTGTATATACAGTATATATACTTGTGTGTGTGTGTGTGCATATAAACATGCACTTCATGTTGTACAGTAACCTCAACTTTTAAAAGTAAAATACACTCTTCACATTGACATATTTGAAGCAGGTTCACATCACCTGGGCATGCAGCAGTATTAGTGCAGGAAGGTCGAGAGGTGTGGATTCTGCTCCAGTGAAACAGTGTGTGTCTGTCTGGAGAGGGTGTTGCTATTGAAGCACTTCATGTAGAAGCATACCATGAACACCTACTTACAGCTGTCTGAAAACACCAGTTTTTGTCATTCACCAAAGGTATCTGTCTATACAGTGGGGCTTGGTCATACTGTACATTCTGAAAGAATATTGTGGGAGCTTGTGAGAAGCTAAACCTGCATTTGTAATGCTGAGTAGGCCACACATTTTAAATTGACAAAGCATAATGGGGTTGGCTCCTTCCTGCTTCGCCCACAAACCGATTTACTCTTGTCAGTTCTCTACTTTTGCTAACGTCTCTATTGATCTAAAGACATGCAGTCCCATGCTCTGAGTGGATATCTTTATTATACATAGAATCTTCAGATGTCTATCCAACAGATTAATCAGACCATATTGCTCTGTGCCACTGCAAAAAAAGCCTACATTCAGGATGGCATCTCTGTATTATGGAAAATATGGACGTCGTGTCAGCTGAAAGTCGTTCTAATTTCTATGCCCGCATGCCGATTCACCTTTCCCTAATACTCTGCACACAGCTCTTCTTATTTATTTTATTTTATTTATCCTTTACTTTAGCAGGAAAAATCCCATTGAAATTAGGGCCCCTATCTTACACCCGGCGCTAAGTGGCGCTAACCCAAACGCAAGTGTCTTTGCTATCTTACACCCGGCGGAGGGTTCATTATAGCACCTAGCGCTCACGACATTTAAATACCAAGTCATCTTGCGCCCATTGCAAGTGAACTGGGCGTGTTGGTCTTAAGATGAGGAGTGGCCAGGATAATTTATTATTATTATTGTGTAGGCTATATCAAAAAATGCATAATAATAAAAGAGTCCTTAGGTCAAAGACCACGTACCTGTCCCTCAGCGAAGGGAAATGCCGCAGTTGCCAAACTGAAAGCTTGAGTGAATTTACTAGTGTCATGATTAAGGCAAAATAACGGTATTTATGTTATTAATCAATATTATAAAATAATGAACTTCGGATGAAGCTTGAACTTCAAGAACTCGATGAGAGCATCCTCATGGAATTGATGTTTGACAATGCTTCATTGTATAATAAAATGAAATTGGTTAAACAAGCAGGCTAATTTGGCGTTTTCTAAGGTGAGACGGAAGCCATTGGTAGCTTATTCTCAACTGTTGCAGGTGCTTTTAACAAAATCTATCCGCATTTATTTTGTAAAATAACAGCACTGTCGGGAATTACGGGGGAACTCATAATGGTTAGTCCGAATAATATTGATCATACTATTGATCCATATAGCATATTCCCTGATCGCACTAAACACGCACGAGCATGTCTGTTTCGCAATCCATCATATAAGCAATCCGCTGAGGTGGAAAAAGCAGGCTTTTAAAGGGAATGGGATATGACATTTTGATTGGTTTATTGCATGTCATGCCCAAGACACACCTATAATTAATGAAGAGACTAAGTTCAGCCCATTTGCATGTTGTGCCGTGCTTAGCGCTCAAAAAACACGCCTTCTAAATAGCAAAAGTGGACTTGGACACGCCCTAAATGCACTTCACGCCATGCGTTTAGACCAAGCACTAAGATCGCCAAGATAGAGCTTTGGGGTGTCCTGGCCAAGCGGCACTAAGCAGTACAATAAGTAAAACAATACAAGACAACATTCAAACAATACAATAATTGAGAAAAATAAATAACTACATGAAGACGATGACACTTAGAGTAGGAAGCATGTACATTTCACAGTTACAGTGTTATGAATCAAGTCTTTGAATTCAGCCAAAGTAACCAGCCAAAGGGCTAACCATCTTTATTTTTTTTGTAGCATGTTCCATGACCAAGGTGCATTATAATTGCCTGAGTTATGGCAGGGAAACCTTCTTAAGCCTAGAACACACTGTACAACTTTAGTGTAGAATTGGCAGAGGGATTTCATTTAATAAAAAATTGAAGGGAATTTAAAAAAAGATTTTGTTCTCTTGGTAGAGAAGGCAATGTTAAAAACAAGAGGTGGCTAGCTCCACCTTGAGGGAGGCTAACATGGCTAATAATACATGGCCTCCACAATCCGACCCCTACACTGCTGCTTGATATTGACCAGAGTTCCAGAGAGCTGCCTGCTTCAGAAATCCACAGCACCCCCAGTGGTGGGAGGGCATATTGCGTCAGACACCCTTTATAACCCAGGAGGCTGAGTGTGCTATCAGCACTTACCTGCATCCTGCTCAGACCCTGCAGGCTGCAGAGATAAGAGGTGTTCCTTGAACCCTGAATGAGTCATGGGTTGAGCGCATTCTAACCTGGCACAAGCTTGTGTCACATAAAATGCACAGCTCTTCCTCATAGCATTTTTTGTCATGGTGTGCATGTTTAGTTTATCATTCATATTTTGATTATTGGTGCCAGTAATATCAAATACTATTATCGGCCCCTGCAATAGCAAATACTTTTTATTGCTGACTGTGCAGTTTTTTGAGTAGACATCCTTATCCTGGGTATTTAGCGAATACGAGGAAAATTATTTTTCGGAATTATGAGTTTTTCCAGACCAGCATCCTTCTGGTATAGACTGAAATGTGTTTTAGCTGTTGGCCATTTATCAGGGGTCATCTGGGTCAAGGCCCAGCCTTACAGCTGCCATGCTTTTCGTAATTCTGCAGCATTCGTATTGTTGCGTGACTGGATTTTCACATGTGACCAACAGGGGGGAGAAGCTCCTCTGAGCTGCAGGCAGACTGTAACCTTGTTCAACAGTAGCACAGTAGAAGAAAAAAAATAACATAAAAGTGGAGTAAGCAAATCAGGTAGGATTTGGGAATTGTTTTCATGCCGAACTGAGGCACAGATTGAATGCCGGGTGCAAATGAATTACTGTTTTAAACCCAGGGGAAATCATGGTGTCACGGCAACCTAGTCTTGAAAAGAAAGAAATTACCACAAAAAAAAAAGAAAAAAAAGTGCACCGCTCAGGAAAAGATTCGGCTCATTACAAAATATTTTTCACAGAACGTGGGTGTAGCTTAAAATACCAAAAATTCTGATGTACAATACAGTACAGTCTTCTGTGCTTCTTTGTGGATGGCGGGGGAGAGTGGAAGTTTCACTTATTTTGCTGTGTCACTTATTTTGCTGTGTCACCCCACACTGCTCCTGCTCACGAGGGCAATTTAGCCAATAGGAATGTTTAGTCTTTGAATGTTACTTTCTTTAGGAACTTGTGGGTTGTGGACCACAAAATGTTATCCTTCTCAATGCTTCCTAGCACATTCAACGTTTATATTATGCTTTATATATTTTACAATATTATATCATGTTTATATATTTAATAAAGCTGAACATTAGGTATTATTTTGATATGATGTTTGGATATGATGCTTGGAGGTCATTGATGTCATGTGCAGTTTTCATGGTGAAATGATTGCAGCTGGTTCTAGGATTTTTCCCCCTCTAATTTACTGAGCGTCTTCCTCTAGTGACACAGCACATAAACTTTCCGTGTGAACCTCACCCTTTGAGCTTGGCACATGCCCATGACGGAGGCGGCGCGAGACTCGCGCCTTTAAAATGCGCTGTCATAAAGGTTTGACAAGTGATTTCAGCTCCGATATAAAAAGCTAAAGTTAGCACATTTGTTACAAAGCTGTGGAAATCACAGAGGTGTGATTTTAGGTCAGAGAGCCCCAAAAGTAAGCGTGACCTCAGCAGGAACAGGGCCTCTGTGTTCCTTCTTTAAAAGCATCTGAAATGCCTGCTGAGAGGTTGAATTGGACCACTTAGTTATTTTACTTGTTTGTCCTGAATTTAGGCGATACAGAATTAGAGCTGCTTTCTTTCTGTGCTCACACTAATAATGTAATCATTCGGTGTATACCACCTCGATTTTTTTACAATTTCTGACCTTTTTGTTGTTTTCACACTTGACCAGTTTCAAATATTTTGGTGTGATTACAACTTTGCAAATGTAAAATGGAGGGAATTATGCTTCTGTGGTTTGCATACGGTCAGTGGATGTTGTTGACCTTACCTGCAGCCTTTAAGAAAATGTGTCTCTTTTTAAATGCATACGCATGATATGGGAGTCTGCTCCATATTTTGTTCTGGCATAAATTGTGAAGTAGTATTTGTCTGCCCCTCGAAGTTTGAATATATTTAATGTTGAGAGACAGTTTGTGCTCTGGCTCTATCGTGTGTTTTATTAAAAACTAGGTCGCTTTAGAAAGCGCATCTTGCCCTGGTAAAAGGGCATACGTTTCTTACAATGAACTTGCTACAGTGGGCTCCCTTTTCCCCTCCTTCACTGACCTAAATAGCATGTTGTTGAGACCAGCCGTGCCGCTGTCAGGTTTGCTGTGTTTCCAGTGAAACGGATACCTTGTAGCGCAGCGCAGACCTAAATGTGGCTGGTCTCAGAGGCCAACTAAAACTGCCTACAGTGTACAGAACTGTACCGTTCCATCTGCGTCAGGACCTGTGAAGTTACGGCAGCCTTAATTAGCTCAGCCTGATCAGCCTCGTACTCCACCTGCGCAGTGACTGCCTCGTTCTCTCACTCCCGCTCCTCAGAGGAAGCTAGCCCGGCAGAAGCGACATTTCCGACATTGAGGACCAGTCTAGACTTGCTTTGAGAAAATATAAATATGAATACGTTTTATATGGGCGCATACCTGGCCGTTCTCCACGCTCTGTTTAACTTCAAACTTAAAGGGTCGCAGGGCTCATGTGGCTGTTCTGAAATTAATGTATTCTGTAGCAAATTTCTGAATGATACAGCTTCTTCTTCAGTTCGAACTTAAAACCATGGATGTGCAGGGAATATTTTTTTAGATATTGACATTTAAATAAAACTAGTAGAAACCAGGTGGAAATTGTCTCTGAAGGGCCAAAGTAAATCGGGTTAAGATGTATCAATGATGTTCCTTTACATACCCAAAATGGAGCTTCTCTTGCAGAAACTGCCAGCATATCTTGTGTATTTTTGAATGTTTGTTTGGTCTGAAACCAAATTGTCCCTCAGGGACAATAAAGATTTATTGATTGATTACATATCATTAGTAAATACATTTGAAATGTTTTTTTTTTTGCTATTTATTTTTAATTAAGGAAAATAAACCCAGGAGCAAATGATTAATTCGCCACTACAAGACACCAAGTACATCTCAAGGCCGATACATGAACACTTGCTTTGTTCCTGGGTATCTGTTTCTTACGGAATGACCCCTGGGGTCATCGTTTTTGTTCTCATCTGAACTGTCACCTGTTCCCACAGGCAGGGTTTAGAGCCTGGCGGGACAGGAACGGCAAAAGGCCTATTGTGGGGATAGGAGAGATTATTATATGGGATGTGTGAACTCTGGCCCCACAGCTGAAGAGAGAGCCTGGGTTTCCCACCAATAGTGACACATCCAGCTTCCCTGCAGTGTTCCCTGACTACCTGCTCCGAGAGCGTCAACCGACTAATGACTTCACTCTTCTTCTGAATCCACCCAGAGCTTTGGACAATTTGTAACCCTGGTGTGGTTATGAAGCAGTGGTAGGCAGATTACCAGAAACATATTTGGATCACACGGGGGGAGATCCTCTTTTGGTGGATAGACAGCAGTGTTTGATCCATAACTTTCCACAGTGACAGCGATGAAACTGCCTTTCACGTCCATGTGCTGTCAGTGGCTGTCACTCAAAGTAAGCGCGGTGCTTAAGCATGCGGCCTTTTTGTTCAGTAGTTCTGGAAAGGCCTTTTAAATATAAACAGATCACCTGGATCGCTCTTCCAGGAAGTTGTTTTACGGCGTCTCTGCGTACTTGGCACCCCGAGAATGGCCGTTGTTAATATTTGCTACCCACAATCCTGAGCATCTGCCTCGCTTTTATTACTGGAACCAGTCCAAAGAAATATGTGTTTATGGCAAAGGGGGTCAGGGCGTGTCCCTGAGGGGTCTGGTGCGTATCTATCCACCCTGGGCTCCAGCAGAAAGACTGCATTCACGGGGCCCGGGCTGTGAGGAAATGATGTATCTGGCTGCCAGAGGCAGGGAGACGCGGCGTTTTTCCTCCCCCGCGGGGTTGCTGTTTTTCTCAAGGCTCTGCTCACTGGCGCAGCCTCAGGACACTCAATCAGGACAGCATCTCCAAACGCTGTCCCCAGAGCTGCAGCTGCCACCGGGGGGTTAGTTAAGGCCTTCCGGCGCTGCGGCTATTTCCACCGCGCAACTGCTGACCGTACAGCGTGCAACAAGAGCGCAATAAGACAAGATGCCATCATTAAGACAGAATACCACATGACTGATGACACGGCAAGAAGATTTAATAAATATCCTAAAAGTCAGCCACCAGATGTTTAATATCAAAGAATGTAAGTGTAGAGATAAAGTAATATTATCTGCACAGTCTCGTAATTTAAAGGAAGGAGGACAAGATAATTTACACGTACGACTATTCTGCTTTAAGCCCTGCCTCCACCTCAGGTTTGCTAATGCTAAGTGACTGACCCATGCTGTTTGAGACATAGGCGAATATAATGTGCATTCTCTGTCTCTGGTTTCAGCTGCTCCTGGTCACATCCAAGGTCCTGTGTGCCTTCTTTGGCTCCCCTTACTTAAAGCTGGACCTCAGAATGAAACAGCCTGACATGCACATGTAGTAGTAATGTCTGGCTCTGTGTTCAGGGAGGTCTACAGTACTGGAGTAGTGATGGAAGGTGTCTATTGGTGGATATTAATGCTGCTTTTCCTTTCCCCTCTTCCCATCTGACAGTCACATGTTTCTCTTTAGTGTGATTGGTTGTAAATATGGCGAGGCGATGGCTTTTCAGAAATGGAATGTATAAGTATTTCTCGTCTGTCTCAGGAAGTTGTGTGCGCGCTTGTACGTGTGAGCGTGCGTGCGTGTGTTTGTACGTGTGTGCAAGCGTGCCCCTGTGTGTGCTTGGTACGTGTGCATGTGCGGGTGCGTGAGTGAGCGGGCCCGTGAGTGTGTGGGCCCGTGAGTGTGTGGGCGCATGAGTGCGTGAGCGCGTCCCTGTGTGTGCCTGTGTGAGTGAGTGTGCGGGCGCATGAGTGTGCAGTCACGTCCCTGTGTGCGCTTGTACGCGCGCCCGTGTCAGCGAGTGTGCGGGCCGCGTGAGCGCACTGCCAGGTCTGCTCTGTCCTCACCTGTCCCCCGCTGTCCTCTCTTGTGTGTCCGACCTCCGCAGCAGATTTGGACGGGCACTGGTGGGATCACACGTCCTGGCACAGCAGCGAGGCCTCCCCAATGTCTTTGGTGAGACATGCGGAGCCCCGCCCCCCTCTCCAGAGACCTACGCCATTTCACCTTTCCTTTGTTTTTAATTCACCTGTGCATGTTTTTTTTTTCCTTTTTTTCCTTCTTTTTTTATATCCCACACCTGTAGGGGACAGTCAAAGGGGAAAAACAAAAGCTATTGAGCAGGCATTTTTGTCCGACTCAGCTTACACCTTAACTGAGAGGCAAAAGAAAACGGTGCGATTTGGGGGCGATTCGTTCGAAGAGGACTTGGAATGGTGCGAACCCCAAGTTAAAGACTCTGGCGTTGATACGTGCAGTAGCACTACCCTAAACGAGGAGCATAGCCATAGTGAGAAGGTACTGAGATTATCCGGCCTGCATTTTGTCTTTGATTTACCTATCCATCTGGTCTTGTTTGCTCTCTGTCACTAATTGTAAATAGGTGCGATGTCTGTATCTTTCTTTTCTGTTTTTTTGTTTTTTTTGTTACACTTTTCTTCCGGGCGTTCTTCCGGCAGCTCCCTCCCAACAGGCGGAGGAATCGGTGGTTGGGAGGGGGGAGGGGGCTTCCGGAAGAACAGGAGGAAATGAGGAGCCCTCTTGCTTGCTTTTGCTGTTTGCTTTCTAGCAGTCTATTGGTTGTCAAAAAAGCAACAGTAAAAAAATGAAAAAAAAAAACTCATTTGTCACAGCACTGGAATGTGCGCGTCCACCTGATGCATGCTAGTCTCTCTGGGTACTTTGTGTTGTAGCTGACATTTGAGTACTTTAGGGGCTACTTCTCTCACCCCACGCCAACGGCCTTCACTGTGTTATGAACCCCCTCTCCCACACCCTTTTACTCCGGCTATGATTTCTCAGCTATCCACTTAGACAGCGCAGCCTTTACGAGCGGGAACTGGATTTGTTTTTGCACAGACAAAGTTCTGTTTTTCTTTTTTCCCTTCCACTGTCACGTCCGTGCCCTTGCGTTTGTGTTCTGTGAGCTCGTGGTGCAGTCCATGTAGTGTCCAGCCTGTTTTTAGCATTTTCATCCTTTTTAAAAAAAAGTTTTTAAAAAAAATCCTTTTTTTTTGTTTTTCATTTACATTTTCCTTCATTTCTTCATCCTTTTTCATTTCTCCATCTGCTTTTTACTGTCCCTCTGAAATGCGTCACACTGTCTGTGATGGATCTCACCCCTGCGGCTGTGGGTTCGATAGGAGCACATCTTCACCCGCTGCTTATACCCGTGCATGGGCCGGTGCATGTCTCTCACAATCTGCCCATCACCTTGTCATGGTCACACAAACTCACGTGGCTTGGCGCGGAAACTCTAATGTCCTTATTCGTCAGATTCTTACACCCGGACCTAAAATCAAATTCTTACCTATTGCCCCACGCTGTGGCTTCTGAGCCTCAAGGACACAAGTAATTGCAGAGGCCCCGAATGTGGCCCACTGATTGGTCCGTTCCAGCATCGTTACGGATACGGCACACACTTTATGAGCATCTTCCTCAATGCCTTTATGTGTGTCCAGTACACGTTCATATGTACAGATCTTAACAAAATGCCATTTTTGATAAGGCTGATAGATGCGTGTACAAGAAACCAAATCAATTTCTGCAGGCCTCTTAAGTGACCCCAGAGAGAAGCAGTGTTAATTTAACTTATTGAAGAAGTGACTTCACTGCTGTCAGAAGGCCTTGATCCAGCAGCAAAACGCTTTGTGCAAATGTGTTCATGGCCTAGTTATGCAGTAAATCCCAGTGCAGGTTGCATGACCCCGCAGCTAAGTACATAGCTATGTAAAGCAAATACATAGCTAAGAGAAACAGCCTGGCTGAATGCACCTCACGTATCATTCTCCCACTGCTTCAATGCTCATCAGCCTCTGGATGATAATTATCTTATCATATCAGGAATAATGAATCTAGCATCTTACAACGGTACTAAAGTCAGTGAAAATCACACACACACACGCACACATGCACACATGCACACACATACTGCATGCATGCACACACATACATGCAAACACACACACGCGCACACAATTCCATTGATTATAACAACATTAAACATAAGTGGACTTTTATTTAAGCCAGCATTCCATTAAAAGATCCAGCTTGCTTAATGTCATGCAGTCGACTACATCACGCGACAGCCAGTTGAATTGTTTTACGCTTAAAAATGTTTAATGCGACTTGTGAATAAATGTGAATAAATCCTGTTAATAAAACAGAACTGGTTTGCACTGCAGTACAAAAAAAACAAACAAAGCGGTAGCCTATAGTGTTACATTGACTCGTTATAGCCAAATGCCAATGATCTTAGCCTAAAACGAATATCCACGTTATGGCTTAATGTGGCGTAACAGTAACTCATTGCAAACAGCTTGAGTTTGTGTGACCATGACTCCTTTCGGCAAACAGAAGTGTATAAGCCTGCCGCTCCGATGTGTTAGCCTGTTCTGAGATGCAGCCTGCCTGTTGTAAAACTCAAGGTGTGTTGTCACTTTGACCTCATAGCACCCGGTGACATGGCAACCATCCAAAGATGGGGAGCGCTTGATAGGGCGGATTTTGCTAAACAAACGGATGAAAGATGGAACTGTACCTCGAGACACAGGAGCGCTGCTAGGACTGAAGGTAAGGGCGTCTTCGGTTCCTTATGTTTCTGTCCACAGTCTAGATATTGAGCATATTAATCTGTTTCATGTTTTAACATACGGGTATATTGTAATATGACCTGTATTCTCAGATGCCTTCTAAAATATGTCTTAAACTTAATTTATAAAGCAGAAATAATTGTTATATTTGAAATATATATAATATTTGTACATGCCAAAAACATATTCCTTTTATATCTATGTCATCATATATTAGATATTTTTCATAATGGTTGCATGTAAATACCTCTTAAGATGACACCAAGATTAATTCTGTCCCACCCCCCTTAAAATTTCCACTTGAACCAACCAATGAGAACACTTGAATTAAAGCTGTTGTCAGCTGAAAGGGAAAAATCCATCCCTTTTCTCTCAAACTTGTCCTTCAGATTTATGTAATGATAAATGTGCTCGCGTAGACCTCCCGTTTCATGGCGCCCGTGACTAACAGACCACTCATACTGGCAAACCCTGCAGCGGTGTGGACTGTATAAACCACCCTGCGAGCAAGGCTTACAGATTTCCAGATCAGAACAGAATCTAAGACATAACTCATAATGGCGCTCTACATCGTATGGTCTTGAAGAACATTTTGCAGACCAGTAGCAGAAGGTATCACAAGAACACAGAAACAGAATAGGACAAAGAATAGGAAAAACTTATGAAAGTGAGTAATCCTGAAGCGTGATCGTGGTCATGCATCATAAACCTCCAAAACTGGCGTGCGTATGTTTGGCCAAACGTTCTTGCATGCGGGACCTCTGTTACTTTGACAGTAAGCCTCTCCCACTTACTCTCTGACGTGTGTTATGTAACCTTATAATTTCAGACTAATCTGTGATATGTAGTAGCCTCTGTGGTACCTACCTGAGAATGATGCTTAGATCGGGAGGCTGACCCATGTCACACTGACAGACAGCCGCAGGCCACGGTGTCTTTTTGTCATCACGCCAGTCGGCTTCTTTTTGACTTGTCAGACCAGGCGTGCAATTGGCTGCACATTGCAGCTGTGTAAATGCATTATGTAACTGAGGAAAGGTTAGATTGCAGTCATCATTTTTTGTATTATAAATATCTTAAATATCATATGGCCGTCACACATATTTGGACCAAAAATGAGGGCGTTGTGCAGCTGCGTGGAAACATGACATATATTCAGGCCACAGTTAACAAGTGCGCTTTGGCGTTTTTGTGGTTTTACTTATTTTCTTTCACTTTCCTCTCCAACTTCAGATGAATTTGAAATAATCTTATTGTGCTAAAAGCAAAAAAAAAAAAATCCTTTTCTGTCCCACATACATTTCAGGACAAAACACATTGCAGTTAGATTGAATAGAGACCTATAGGTTTAACACTTTTGGTTTAATCGGCCATTACTGTGGCAGTAAATGGACATACTAAAAAACGACCAAACTGTGTTTCAGTACCATGGCGAGTTCCATAGTAAATTAAGTTACACGGTTTCCCTCTCTGTGAACCCAGCATGTATTTAAACTTGTAATATTAATACTGTTGTGTTTCATGAGAGGTTTAGTAATGGGGTTGGGTCACAGGATAAATATAAATAATATCAGCTATCAAATCTTTACTGGCTGATATACTGAAATGTACTGACTGATATATTGTAATGTAATGTAATACTGTAAATCTGTTTCTGTCACCGTAGAAAGAAAATAGGCCTTTATTAACCTCAGCTTCTTTTCCAACAGGTGGTTGGAGGAAAGATGACAGAATCTGGTAGACTTTGTGCTTTCATCACGAAAGTGAAGAAAGGAAGTCTAGCAGATACTGTTGGACACCTCCGACCAGGTACACGGCTGACTTCAGTTTGTATCCGCACTTTCAACATCCTTCTCCGCTCCACTCGGTCCCGTGCTCTACGTATCCGTAGCGCATATACGCTAGGCTAGACGAAGGGAAAGGTCCGAGCAGCGATGATGACGTGTTGTCTCAAGCAAATGCTACAGGGGTGTTTGTTCTTATTTGGCCTGATATGAACCATGCAATTTCCACAGCACATCCGAGATGAACGGCCAGGGGAGAATAGCTCCCGTTGTGTCAGCACTTTTTAAGTCTCTCGCTCTGCAAAGCTAGCCCACAGGTTTTCACTCTAGACCCATTAATAACCTAAATAGTACACATAAAGGACAGCAGGATCAATTTTTCCAAAAAACCAGCATTTTAACTTTTGCTGGAATTCAGACCGCCCGTTCTGTAGCACTGCTCTAATCTTGATGTGTTGCCCGAGTTCTGTTTTGTTTTACATTTTTTAAAATTATGCCCCTAAAAAAAAGAGTAGATTTTTTTAGTTCAAATAACAGGTATCGAGTAAAGCTCCCACACACCGTCTCGTGCAAAAATCTCAAATTTATTAGCTTACGTCTTGGACCGAAACGTCAGCTAATAAATTTGAGGTTTTGCAAGAGACGGTGTACGGGAGCCTTCCTCGATACTATATATTATTTCTCCAAGCACCTGTGCTTTATTACTAGGGGCCTGTTTTACTAAGACCTTTAGCGTGCGCGAAATGTTTTCACACATGCAAAACCAATAACATGGCCAATGATTGGTGATGGTATGTGTTTTGCACCAATCATTGGTTGTGTTATTAGTTTTGCGTGTACTAAATGTTTTTGCACTTGCTAAAGGTCTTAGTAAATCAGGCCCTAGGTGTGCAAACATCTTTTCACAATAGTTGAAATAACAGAAAAACATTGGATTCATACATATACTTATAGCTGAGAGTTTGTGATGATTCATGTAATCTTTTGTCCTGCAGGCGATCAGGTACTGGAGTGGAACGGGAGGCATTTACAAGGAGCCACGTTTAAAGAAGTTTACAATATTATTTTAGAATCTAAGCCTGAACCCCAGGTGGAGCTGGTGGTTTCGCGACCCATTGGGTAAATAGTTTTTTTTACTTTTTTAACCTGAAATGTAGTCAGTAAATGATGCCTTAGATCACCTTTGTCCTGGCAGAGAATGGATGTCAGACTCTAGAAAGGATCAGTTTCACCCAGAGATATTTAAAAAATATATCAACAAAAAGATCTTTTAAGGCTTTTTAAATGGACAGATTCCGTTTTGTAAAAAAGCTGAAAAAATAAAAATAAAATACCCACATGTAGCAGCTGTACACCCAAACCAAAGATTTCAGGCATTTGTGATTAAAAAAAAGCTACTGTTCAAGACGAGTGTAGATTTTAGATGTAGCGCAAGAAACTGGAGACGGTGAATGTTGGGAAAATGTTGATGAAATGTTAAGTACACAGTAATAAAATGAGCTGGATCAAAGCACATAAACTATGGAAGGACAGTTATGTTTGTGCGTTCCATTGACGTTCTGTGCCAGATTTGCTCTGCTGTGCCCCATTCTATCACAGTAAAAGAGAGAAAAGAAATCTTCTGCACCATCACTACTAAATACTTTTTAAAAGAAAGGATTTGAAAGAAAAGTATTGGCTTTTGAACTGAAGGAATGTAGGAACACAGTTGTCAGTTTACATATTTTGACTGGTTTTGTATTTCAGAGAAAACTGCTTGGAAAGTGACAGATAGTGGTACTTGTGGTCATTATGTGTTGTGAGTGTTGTACATCATCCACCACCTTCAGAATAAGTCCCCCTGCCCTCCTTCTCTTTACAGGGATGTTCCCAGAATACCAGACAGCACACACGCACAACTGGAATCAAGTGAGTCACATCATCAGTTTTGAAGTGCTTTTTTATTTGTCGTCTCCAAGACGATGGATTGGCACTCTTTACGTCATGTGAAGTAGGCTTCAGTGAATCAATTGCAAAAAGTCCTTGAAGTGCTGATCAAACAAATTGAATTTAGATTTGATGTTTTCTCCCAATTGATTTGGTCGTGTCAATCCCTGTCGTCGTTTTGCGGTTGCACAAATTAATCAGCCGCGACACAGAAAATGTCAACTGAGGAAAAGCCATGGAGACGTCTGTCATTTACCTCAAATACACTCTCTCTCTCTCTCTCTTTCTCTCTCTTTTCATTCTCTCTCCATCCCTCTGTCTTTTACTCCCATCCCAGGCTCGAGTTCTTTTGAGTCCCAGAAAATGGAGCGCCCCTCTATCTCTGTTACTTCCCCCATGAGCCCTGGAATGCTGAGGGACGCCCCCCAGTACCTGTCTGGACAGCTCTCAGTATGTACCCACAATGCACCTCTCGGCTGATTCCGGTTTGCTCTAAGAAAGTAGACAGGCGGTTGGATTGATTGTTCTGGGTGTAATGGGTGAGAGGGAGAGGTGGACATGTCCCGCAGTTTATCAGTAGTCAAGGTCTTGTCTGCTGAACTGCTGACCACGTGGTCTTATTTATTTCTTGAAGAAGGCAGTCATACCATAGAAATGCATGCCTTGAGATGTTGGCAGGTTATCCTGAAAGTGAAGTCAATGGTTTCTGTTGGTATTTAAGGGGGCATACTATAATTGCAATTTTTCCATGTGACTTTTTTTTGTGCCACTGTGCACAGAGTTGCTCAGAACATGGCTGTTCTTGACTCTCTTTGACGGGATCTGAAATCTAAAATGCACCCTTTTTTTTAAGCTCCTCACAAGCTCTTGAAATAGGAACAGTGCTCACCAGATAGAGGTATACCAGGCCATACAGCCTCTCCCCGCTAAAAGTTCCATTGGACCCAAGCCAATTTGGAACAGGGCAATATATCAGGTTATCCTGTACTTCTGTGTAATTAATTGTGTAAGGGAAAGAAGTTGTCTGGGGAAAGGGACAAAGGATTGTTCTACGTGACAAACCCCTGTTTGAAACACAAAGAACACCGAGGGGAGAATATAAAATCAAGTTCCCCTAATTCAGCACAAAAAAAGTAGAGAAATGACTCTTCCAGTGAAGAAAAGTGAATTGTTGAAAATACATATCCATGATGGTCATGCTGTTTCTGTACTGGGCGAGTTTTAGGAATGGGAAATGATTCCTGGCAGCTGAATCAGGGGGTGAGGATTAAGTCATCTCTGAGCAGAGGACTGAAATCTGCATTCTGATTTTCTCTAAAGGAGTAACTGCACATGCAGGAGGAGGGGAGGGGGTGGGGTGGCTTGGGGGTTTTCAGTGTTTTATTTTTCTTTGGAACAAGGGAGTTTTAATCTTATGTGCCCAGGCTATTCCCCACTCTGCAAAATGTCTGCTCACTGCTAAACTCTAGTATAGCTACCTTACAGCCTTCTGAAAAAAAGCCTTCTGGAGATATTCACATACACATGGTTATAGTGGGGTTCCTTCTGATTTTAAGGCATAAATTGTACATCTGACAGTGTGCTCTGTTCTAAATTACATTTAAATGTTAAAAATGAGTGATATGAATAATTAATTATCCCATAATTAATCATGCAAAACTGGCACTGGGTTGATTGCCATTGCTGCACAGGCTGTTTGCTTCACATTGCAAAGCACCCATTTCTGCAGTTATTTAAACACCTTGGTGAAACGCCTTTGGTTTGAACCCTCTACTTCACAGTCTCATGACTCTGGCCTCCACTGTTTTGCACTGTTGTATTGAAAATGCCTTTTATAGAAAGGGAAACCTTACATCATAGTAAATAATTGCATAATTATGACTCACTGCTAATGATCACAGTGGGTAACATCGTCAGTGGGCATATTTGCTCATTCAGGACATCAAGTCAGATGTTTTAAAAAGGAAAAAAAAAATGGAAAGAAAAATGGCACGAGGAGATTAAACCTCCTTTTGAGTCTGTTTTTTGTGTTTGTGTGCCTTTGTCATTTTTGGTTTTATTTTATTGCATTTTTCTTTGTTAATTTTGCTTACCCAGAGCCAAAGCCTTAGTAGAAGAACTGCGCCTTTTGTCCCTAGGGTTCAGGTAACAGTCCCTGTCTGACTGACAGACTTCTCTTCTTGGTCCTTTCTCATTTTTTCTCTCTTTTTTTTCCATTCTTTTTTTCTTGCGTTTATGGAAAATGCATAGCAGGGAAATGGCAGCATTTCGATCTGTTATCCTTTTGAGTTTGTTTTCGAAGTGTGGTACCTTGTCATCACTACTGTTATTAATATTGCTATTACTACTACTACTACTTTTACTGTTGTTATTGTTTGTAACATGATTTGTGCGAGCCTGCCAGGAGCCTGGAACAGTCTGCATGACTAACAAACCTAAATAAAATGGTTTAAAGAGACAAATCAGCTATTGCCTGAAGCACAGAAAAAAACATGATTGTGTTTGTTGAGCTAATCAAAGTACACATTAACATTGGCTTTGGCCTGTGATTCGGCCATGGAAGGTTGAGTCTCTTTAAATGTTTTACAAGTATGTACATTTTTCTGGGACAATTAAATTTTATACTTTTCTGTGTAACATGAAACGTATTTAAACGTTTTTTAGTATGTCCATTTAAACTGGACTTGTATCTTATGAAGCTTAAATATGCATTGTAATAATTGGTCTTTTACATTTACAAAAATACTTTAAAAATCCTTTCTAAAATATACATGTTCCTAAACTAACCGATTATTTCTGTGTGGAATTTATCGTTTTGTTTTGTAATTGGTTTTTTGAGGAGCTAGAGATGAAATTGTTCCATGTTACAGTGAAAAGTTGTGCAAAGTTTACTGTCCCATTTCTGAAAGGAGATTGCATTTTCCAGTGAAGCACAGAGACCAGTTTATGACAATGAGAAAACAAATTGTACCTTTGTTAATATAATTTACAGTGTATTGACCAAACCACTGTATAGAAAATAACCTTTTTCACTTTGGCCCCCACTCAGGCCTGTTACCACAGGATTACATCAGAATTCCCATCTCCTCATAGGATATTTGCACAACCCCCACAACCCCACCCCACCCCCTCAGCTCATTGGTTGATTTGTGTGAGTGACAGTTGACAGTTGAATGGGTAATTAGCTTTGTGGACAGTCCAAGTGAGAGCATACACATATTTCTAAAAACATACATTCTCTTCTCCTTGAAACAAGAGGATTTTTCCAAAATCATTTTTGCCCACAATGTTACGCTCCACAGACATTAAGGTTTTCTTTCAAACACATATGTAAGGGCATAGTCGTGCTCTCTGAAGTCAGTCATAAAATTAACCATTTTGAATTAGAATAATTTATTTTTATTGCAAGACATTTTCTGTATTTTCTGACTCTGACTTAAATGTGGCAAATAAATGTGGGTTTAAATATTGCAAGAACTATGGTACAATTTGTTTGACTGTACTCCCTCCCTCATCCCCCAACTGTATGATGTTGAGACATATCTGGTTTGTTATAGTTTGTATTGAATGCTTCCTCTGGCTTTGCTGCATGCTAGAACTTTTAACCCCTCAGCAGTGTAGGGTGTAAACAATAGTATTTATCATTTCTTCTTGTTGTGAGTTCTAATAAAGTATGGGCAGGGGCTGAGTGCTCTGTATTTGGCATGTTAGAGGGCCATGAAGAAGCCCTCAGTGGGCTGAGCCACAAGTCTGGCAGGCTTCGTGTCACATGACAGCTTTTGCCCATACTTCTCAGAGACATTATGCTAATATAGCCATAATAGCATGTAAAGATGCTCAGCTTACCCTTCATAGCTTTAATGCTATTTGGTACTACTACATTAACTTGTTAACTCCCAATTATAATTTTTTTTTTTTTCTATTTATTTATTTATTTATTTTGCTTTGCAAAACAGCTGCAATTGATACTTTCAAAGCTTCACTTTGGTCAAAATTGAGTTTTCTTCTGTTAAATTATATTATTTGTATTCTGTGTTCTTTGCTAATTTTAATATATTACTCTTTATTCTGTTATTTTTTGATTGGTAATATTTGGAATGTGCTCAGTGGAGCAGTGGGCAATGAGCCGTAAAAGTCCTCCACTAAAACCGCTGGACCCTGTTCAGGTAGACAGACGAGCCCTGGAGGGACCCTGGCCTGAACTCGGGCCAGGGTGGTGGTTGTACCCGCTTTTGAGGGTAGACAGCAATGGGTCTACTCAGTGCTGTGCCAGGATAGTTGTGGGCACCCATAGGGTGATGGTAGGGAGTCCGTCTTTTCTGGGACTCGCCCACATCCCCACTTCCACCTATCCGCAGCTCAAGGTCACTGTACAGGGAGGTCTGAGAACACATCACATGCAGTGTCTCTAAGTTTTTAATATAAATAATCAGTGATGGAACTGCTTCTAGTGAATACTGTAAAAGAACATGCTTGCACACAGTCAGAATCTTAGGACACCAACTATGACACCAACACCAGGCCTGTCCAGGCTTGCCGGAATAAAGCAATCCATGTTCTTGGTGTTTAATTCATATTTCCAGTTATACTTTCAGCATTGCTGTAGTCAGTACCAAGCCTAACTGAATATACAGTGAGCGCAAATTACAAACATAGATTTGTAGTTTGCATGATTTTTTTTTTTACTACTAAAATTTGAAACAGTGTTTATATTACGTGAGGTTGCTCTATACTAAAAATCATTAAGAAAGAGAACCAGAAAGAATAAAAAACTAACATGCATTTTTCATGATATTTATTCAGAATATGAGTCTCATAGCTCATATCACTAAACATATGTGCTTTGAAGAATGATCTCTGCTGAGCATGTGCTCTCACAGACCAAAGTTAGCTCCACCCCTTTTACATTGTGAATGACAGAAAAGGCCTTTTATAAACGGGTGTCTCTCCCCACAGGTAAAACTCTGGTATGACAAAGTGGGTCATCAGCTCATCGTCACAATCCTGGGAGCAAAAGACCTGCCTTCCAGAGATGACGGGCGGCCAAGGAACCCCTACGTAAAGATCTACTTTCTCCCTGACAGAAGGTAAGAGTAGACATAGTTTGCTGTTTTGTTACATTGACATACATTTTACCTGTCGAAATTAAGAAAGCCTTTGTTATTTTGAATATAATTGCAGTTACGTGTGCCTTAAGCCATTTGATTCATCCATTCATTTCTCATGAATACCTTTCTTCTTTTCTAAAGTTAGAAATTTGTTAGAAAGTATATCTGTAGTATATACTTTGTGACTGTTATGATTTTCACCCGTGGAGGCCATGTCTGTGCTTTGCAGTTGTGCTGCGGTTGTTGTGGAGAAACAGGTCTCTCGCTGCGCTGTTCTCAGTGTGCAGGGGCGGCTCGTTAGGAGAGGGAGGGGGGGGGTCTCCGTTTTACCGCTGCGGGCGGTTTGGGAGTTTTATATCTTTGTGGTAAATAAAAACAGTGTGAATTACTGTTCCTCCAGTGACAAAAGTAAAAGAAGAACAAAAACGGTAAAGAAATCGTTAGAGCCAAAATGGAACCAGACCTTCATGTACTCGCCCGTGCACCGGCGGGAGTTCCGCGAGCGCATGCTGGAGATCACCCTGTGGGACCAGGCGCGGGTCAGAGAAGAGGAGAGCGAGTTCCTGGGAGAGGTAGGACGCCGCCACCCTTGTCTTTATTCTTTTTTTTTTAGATCTTGGCACAGTTTTGGCACCTGGATCTGTTGCCCGGGGTCCAGAAACGTCCATCTTTCACAGCTCTGTTCGGGTACGTACAGTAAACAAAATGAAGACGGATCATCACCGATAGCCGATGCTTTCTCTCTGTTTCTTCATTCGGGTCAGACAGTGTCGGGTGAACGTGTGCGTCATCGCATTCGCTTGTGCCCGACGACCGATCGACGGAATTTGCATGGAATTTGTGCATCCTCAAGCACAACGGTGTATCACTTGGCCAACTGCCCTATTGTCTTTAGAGTGAGGTAATTTACATAGTGGAGGAAGAACACAATAACCACGGTGGCTTATTTCAAGCCAAAATGTTAAAGGTTATTGATCTGCTTGACGGACATCTTTATATTGGGCAACTTGTTCACATTTTGCATATGTATGGTATTTAAAGCTGGATTCTTACTGAAGAAGCTTCAGGTTAGGTAACAGCAGTGCCCCCGACAGTGGAGCTAAACTTGTAATCTGCCCTCCATTGAAATTCCCTGACATCTACTCCACATTGTTACAAAGTCCTTACACACAGATATTGTAGATCCAGCTCCCTTCTAATAAAAATAAATAATGAAAAAATTGTAGTTCATTTGCAGTAGGAGGGAGGGTGTAGCATGAAATGAGCGCTGTTGATTGGCTGTCCCCTCCTCCAGATCCTGATCGAGCTGGAGACGGCCCTCTTGGACGACCAGCCCCACTGGTACAAGCTGCAGACGCACGACGTGTCCTCCATGCCGCTCCCCAACCCCTCGCCCTACCTGCAGCGTAGGCTGATGCAGGGAGAGAGCCCCACACGCAGGCTGCAGAGTACGTACCCCACCCCCCCACCACCACGACCGCCCTTAACGGACCTCACACGGTCATGGTCACGTCATTTCCCACCCATTACACTGCATGCAGTTTACACCTTCCATATTCTGTAGGCTTCTCCATGCCTATTTACAGATTTCACCTAACTATTCTGTATTCTGTAGCCTGTTCCTGTTACACTGGAGTTATTCTGTAACTTTTCATCCTTATTACTTTAACATTTGTCAAACCCATCTGGTAGCCTGAAATTTAATATTAAGGACCTGATTTACGAAGACCTTGGAAGTGGTGTTGGTGGGCCAGTAGGGGGCAGTCTTCCCTCTGGTCAAATAAACCCCAATGCCCCAGTGCAGTGATGGGGACACTGTGCTGTAGGAGATGCCGTCTTTCGGATGAGACGTTAAACCGAGGTCCTGACTCACTGTGGTCATTAAAGATCCCATGACACTTATCGTAAAGAGTAGGGGTTTCCCCGGTGTCCTGGCTAAACTCCCAACCCAGGCTCATTCAATCTGCCACCTAATCATCCCCCAGTTTAATTGGCTAAAAAAAAATATTCTCTCCCTCTCCACCTCAGCTGATGTGTGGTGAGCATACTGGCGCAAAATGGCTGCCGTTGCATCACCCAGGTGGGTGCTACACATTGGTGGTGGTAGAGGCGAGTTTCCCCCTTATCATTGTAAAGCGCTTTGAGTATTTAGAAAGGCGCTATATAAATGCCATGCATTATTATTATTATTATTATTACCTTTAGCGTGTTCAAAACCTTTTAGCGCATGCAAAACCGGTAACATGACAAATGATTGGTCATGGCATTTGTTTGTTCGTGTTATTAGTTTGCCGTGTGCTAAAGGTTTTTGCGCCCGCTAAAGGTCTTAGTAAATCAGGCCGTGACTCCGTCAATGCTAGATCACTGATATTTTTGTCTCTCAGTTAACCAAACTTGCAGTGTTTAGCATATGGCATCTGTGGGTGGATCAAAGCTTTGCTTTCGCTTATTTTGCAGTTCATCTTAAATATTTTGCAAGTGCGCTGTCTCCTGTCTTTCAGCAGAAAACACAAGCAAGTATTTACCACTATGTAAAACACAGGAGGAAATGACATCCCTCAAACCGTAATACCTGTAGCAACGGCTACTGAGTGCAATATGTTCTCGTGCCATTCCGGCTCTTTCTACTACGTGGCTAGTCATCGCGGTTCTGGCTAAACTAAACATTTACCACAGAGATGAACTGCTCTTTTGTAAATGTCACTGTGTTTTATGCTTTTTTTTTTTGTTGTGTTTGCTTTTTTGTTTTTATTTCCTTCACTTCACTGCAATACTTTTCCAGCCCAGGGCCCGTATGTGTGCAGCTCAGGTAAAGTTGCGCATGTCCGCGACGGGAGCGTGGAGCTCCCTTGTTGTGTCGCTCTGCTGACTCTCTCCCCCCCGCGCGTTCCGCTTTGTGCACTAACGTTCAACTCTCAAAACCACGTGCGGTTCTCCTCCGTCTAGCTGTCCCGCAAGTCCTCTCTCCGATCCTCCCGACGCTTGCGCGCTTCCGTAGCGGGCGCCCGACCGCCCGGCGTCGGGCCCCCGGCTGTTACGGGTGCTAGGCTTGTCTCTCCCGTTGTGGACGTTCAGTTCTCGTCGCGGCTGAATCTGTATAAAGTGTGTCCCCGCTGTTCCGCCGCCGTGTGCCCAGTGCGCAGTTTAGATGTTGTGCGTGCACTCTCAGCTTGTTTCCTGTGTTCAGTCCCTGGCTTGTCTCTTTGGTGTTCAGCACTTGAATTTCAACTGGATTGGGAATATGTTTGCATTTTAATTCAAGAAGAAAAATAATATGTTGTTTGTAAAAATTGTAGTACATGATACTATATACATATACCGTATGTTAGTAAAGCTGTGAAGGAATAGGAAGTCAAATATTCTGAATTGAAGTGATTCCTCATTTAAATAACCTACCCTGGCACTTGCACCCATCTGAGGAAAGCACTGGATTGTTTCTGGTAATCTGCACTTTAAAGCAACTGCTGCCATGTTAATGAGCAAGACTGGCTGTCTCAGTAAACGCAACCTCACAGCACCCACTATGCCACTGTGTCAGCCGAGGGAGACCTGTCGTGGTGATGTACGTTTCTTTGGCAGTTATATAATTACCGATCCTCAGATGACCTGGAAAGTACCGTCTGGACATGAGTGCAAATGAGGACCGCTGGGCCGCAGAAGCCTGACCGAAGCTGACCAATCGCAGACCGCTTGGAATGACCCCACCTCCCCCCCTTTTTTATCTCCCCTCTGCCCTCAGGATCCCAGAGGATCAGTGACAGCGAGATCTCCGATTTTGACTGCGAGGAGGGGATCGGAGTAATATCAGGTGAGGCCGCAGGAGGGAACCTGAAAATCTGGCCGGACGCCATTTGGGAAGGGGGGGTGGGGGGTGGGGATGGGTGCGTTTGGGACTTTCGCTAAGCGCTGAGTGAATTTTAATGATCAGTTTGGCTAATCCCCTCAGGAATAACCCGTTTTCTGTGCATCGACTCTGCCGCCCTGGCAGCCAGAGCATCCGCCCCGCAAATCAAATGAATGGATGGAGGCAGAGAGTAGATTACTTTGCGCCCGCGCCAGTCAGGGGGAAGCCTCTTCTGTGGGAAGAAAGCCCTCCCATCTCCTCAGTATTCCCGCCATGCCCCCGCTGGCCTCTGAAGGCAAATCCTCCGCGCGGGAGGGATACCCTTCTTCTCTTCCTCTCGTCCGACCTTCCCCGCATTCCCCCCCCCCCCCCACCCCCCCATTGATTTTGGCTCGCGCTCAAGCCGTCTTTCAAAAACCGCCGATACAGTGATTCAGGAGGGGAAGACAGGAATTAGCATTCAGGAGCGCCGGCTGTTGTTTCCTCACAGCGCGGGCGCTAGCCGGTCGGGCCCGGCGCCCTCTACTGGCGGCAGGGCTCTCAGGCAGACGGGCGCGGAGAACGCTGGTCACACTGCCCTCGCGTTCGCGGCCGGGATTCTCCTGACCCCTGTGCTGTCTCACAGATTTCAGGCACAACGGCAGGGATCTCCAGAGCTCCACGCTGTCCGTACCGGAGCAGGTGATGTCGTCCAACCACTGCTCCCGGTCGGCGGAGATGAACCGGGTCCGGTCACGTTCGCCCAGCGTCCCCCCTCCACACAGGTAACCTCCATGCTCGGGTGCCCCTAAGAGTTCTGGGGCTCACAGAATGTGCTTCGCAGTCAGTGCTGGCCCTTTCTTTGGAGCGATGGTTTATAAGATTGGAGGAGCAGTGGATAGTCCTGCACTTTTACTGAACGAACTGGAGTGACACAGAGCTTACTTACATGCAGAAAGGGGGGATGTAATTTGGTCTTTTAAACCATGGATAAGCACTCACGTTAGTTCCCCCTGGGAAGGATAAAGTTATTCTATTCTAGTCTATTCTATTCTATTTATTTATGACGTTGCCCTTGGGAAACAAAGTTATAGGTTCTTGTCTGGCTGGCGAATAAGAGCACGTATTGCCCCGGCACGAAGCTCTGAATGGGCATTACCATAGCTGCTATTTTTACTTCAACTGCAGTATACTGGCCTATAATGCCCTAGTTCAATTCAACATTTGTCCTTAATTTGATTTACAAATAACTGAGTGTATTTATTCACAACTACAGTTTGGAAAATTCAGTAATCACCAAAGGTAGCTAAACTGCGGTTGTGAATATAAAATAACATGTAAATTTATTTGCAAGTCAAGGACAAATGTTTATGTAATCCAGGGCACTGTCTGTCACCCACACATGTGTACAGTACTAAGCAGTAGGGTGATGTAGTTATGGTGAGTCAGGGGTGGAGCTGCAGCTGTCGAGGGGCCGTCTCTGATTCTGGAGTAACCCCGCGCCTCTCCGACCTTCAGCCGGAGTCTGGACCACGGCGCCCACGGCGGCCCGTCACAGTACAACACCGCGAGCCGCATGGACCGCCAGCACGCCTCAGAGGACCGGTACTCCCCCGACAGGTACGTGCTCTCACGCCGTCGCACAGCAACACCTGCGTCCCCCGCGCGCACCAGCGCCGTCCCCATCAGCCTCACCGCGGAGTCCGCTGCCTCCCTGGCTGAGAACCATTTTCTGATGTGTGTTTCATTTTTTGGCAAAGTGTAATGCTACTGAAACGGATATAGTGCGTTGTGAGTATCGTGCGGTTCTGTTGTGGTTTGCAGCTTCCTGGTGTTAATAGTACTAATTTGACTATGGAGAATTTAATAGTACGACGAGTTTTATAGTTTCTGAATGTTTCCCTGTCACCCACAATATGCTAAACGTGTTTTGTCAACAGTCTATCTGCTAGTGGCTAGCCGGATAAATGGTCTTTCTGTTCATACGTTGAACTTTGATCACTGAGGGTCATGTAATTCTTTAATTCTTTAATTAAAGAGAATCAGTTGATGTTGTGTTAAATGTCCAAATGCCAATGAACTGTGCAAATTAGTCCTACCGCTCAGTGCAATATCGAGAAATTTCATTGAAAACTTGGGTTGAAGCTGTCGACACATTGAAACTCCCTGATAAGCAACCCTGACACAGCTTGGCTTTGCCAATCTACGCTGGGGATTACCGATAAAACCAATAACCATTTTCATCTAATCTGATCAGATCAGTCTCCTTCTGTACAGTGTACTTCAACCTGCCCCCTACCAGTACTTGAATGTCTGGACAGTGTGGTTCCATAGACTCCAGTGGATCTCTAATTGAGAGTCCCACAGCCCATAGATCTTAAAGCACAAATCTCTTTAACTTCCCTTGTTCCAATTAAATTTCATATTTCTGAGCTGCACAATTTGAATGAAATCACAAGCAGAAAATGTCCTTCTATAAATTGCATGTGACAATGTTCACTAGACTGTATATCAGCCTTTTAATTGAATCATTTTCTTTGTTAGTCATTGAGAACAGTAGATAATTAAGCATGGGATGGGTCATGTGCTGTACTGTCCTGAATGCAAGAAAATGTTTTTTAAAAACTTGCCAGTTTTATTCAGATTAACACCCTGCCAGAGTGTGTCAAAACAAAGACGTAAAGAAAGGCTTGTTCAGTGCTGCACATTTTGGTATCTGATCGCTTCTTTTGAAAAATGTTTTATTGCAATATTTTCCCAAGAAAATATTTTCTGTATTTCTTGCGGAATATGCAATATTTTATTTTCCTAAAAGAAGTCATTGTGTTGGATGTGTTAAAACAAAGGTTCTGAAACATTTTCATGCGATCAACATTGACTGCATATGGCACAACAACCTATACTTTAGCCAATGAATACATCGATTCGATTTCAAATGCAAACGTGCACATTGCAAATTAGACGACTAAGACAAATGTTAACTTCTACGTCCTTGTTTTTGTTCACACTTGTGGATATTATCTTCCAAATGTAAACAGCACAGATAAAAAATAAGTCTTCAATGGTACATACAGTGGTCTTGGAACGCAACAGTCTTAAAATAGTTTACACAGCCATTGTGGTTTTTTTATGCTGTTATACTTGCAATATAAAGAGGAAATAGTTATGTGTAATTAGGAAGATTTCAGTGTGTATTTTTTTTAAAAGATGCATTTCCCTATGAACCAGGGAGTTTCTTAAAACAGTTACTGGTTGAAGATGTTCACATTTGGACATTTGAGTGCTGTGGGGATCGCTAGTTCAGTGGGGGGAGGGGCAACGAGCAGCTGTGAACGTCGCATGCCCTCAGGCGCAGCCATCTCCCGCCATGTTCCAGTGGACCGAGGGGCCGGTCCGCATCTTCGCCAACACCCTCTCTCCTCCCATGTCACCCCCTGTCTCTCTCTCTCTCTCTCTCTCTCTCTCTCTCTCCGCATAACCATCTTTCTCCGCAGGCCTTCTCTCTCTCTCTCTCTCTGCACCATTCAGACCCGTTCATCCCTCTCTCTGTTCTCTCCATGCGCCTCCAGCCACTATCTCACCCTACCTGCTCGATCCAGACACAGCCAGCCTGACCACCGTTACACAGAACCCAGGTACACCTTTACCTGAGTGTGACTTGGTGTGCATGTTTATCCCGTGCAACCCCCTCCCACCCACCCGATCCTCCTTATTAGCCGTGTTGAGGTCTGTAGCTGGCTGGTGTTGTCCTGGGCGTGGTGTGTTGGCAGTGGCACTTCCTGGCATGCACGGTCCTTCTCACCCGACCTACTGTGGCAGGTCACAGTCACGGTCAGACTACTGATAAGAGACAAGGCCCCCCCCCAATCCTGTCCTACCCAACCCCCCTCTTGAGTAAGGCAATGTCCATGTGTGAGAAAGTCATATCGCAACAAGCCTTGTCTCCATGGGAACCAAGAACCAAGAGTCCACGTTCTCGTTCCCGTTCCCGTTCCACCTCACATCTCTGAGCCGGACCCTACTGTCATTGCCCTACGTGGTGTATGAAGGTGTATGTTTCTCCATCTGAGGACAAATATACACCGTAGTGTATACTCGCCCTTAGACCTGGCTTGGTATTGCATTCTCCAGTAGTGGGTGGGTGGAGAGTGCTGGGTGACGGCTGCTGTGTGTTTATGCTCCTCCCCAAGCTTCAAGGGCTCATGGGAAGTTACTTTCAATGACATCATAGATGCTTTGTCCATACATTACCAATAGCATTCTTCCTTCTTTACAGCCTCAAAATAGTCATAATGAAGCACATTATATACTACATGCAGTACGATATGTTACTTATCTATTCCCCAAGTGTTTTCTGACTCATTTATTTTCTTAGTGTTTCTATATTGCTCTCATAACATGTAGAAATTTATGGATATGACAGAAAATTTTTGAAATGGAAACAATAGGGGGAAAAAAATAATACAATGTTTTTTTGTGATGAGTACTTTGCTTTTGAATTCAGATATTCGGCAATTCGTGGAAAGTTTAAAAAAGGGTCTCCAAACCCACGAAGAAGCAGCATGTCGGTTTGCCTGGTGAAAAGTTGTCCAGCAGGAGGAGTCTACCAATGAACCTTCTGTTTTGCATTCAGGGATTTTATCGTATGAGCCATAGGGTTCATTCCAGTCGCTTGTTCCATCAGTCCTCCTCTCCTCGGTCTTCGCCTGCCCTGGAAATCGATCGAGGTTCGCCATCTTTAAGGACATTCCAAACCGCTAAATGCTTCTCGAAGGACCGAGGAACGAAGAGACTCCCGGAGGATGCTTCAGTGAGGAAACACGAGTGTAGCCTTAGCGGAAGCCTTTTCCTGGAACGTGTGACGTGTATAAATTATCCACCTCTCCAGATCTGCCACGTAGCGGGTACACCCCTACATAAATCCAATTTACCGTTCCTTTACAGTTATTATAAAGTGTTTTAATCTATAATGACACTCATTCTTTATGACTAACAAAAAAAGAGACTAAAAAGCATTATAGTTAATCACGTAAGCATAATATGACGCTGCCTCTTGACGTTCCATTTACCTAATTCATGTTGCCTCGATTCCTCCGTCCTCGTATCTGATCTTTTACGTCTATGCTCGCGTCCTCCGTTGGGCGGAGCTAAGGAGTGAGGCAAGGACACGAGGAAGGGATGCGAGGAGTGAAATAAGCGATTGGAATGAACCCATCCACTGCATTCCTACTATACATTCTGTGGGACCACTGAAAGTCAAGGCATACTGGAATTTGGGTCAGTTCATCTGTCAATCATCTCACCTCTAATTAATGCCATTGAGTTTAGAGGTGTTAAGGAAAGGTGAAATATAATCTCAGATCATCTTGTTTTGTTATGCTTTCCCGCCGACCACGTTTTTTTTCTTCAAAATTCTGACCAACTCTGACATCTTTTTGGCAGCAGCAACAATCTCATTCACCCGATCTATCGAGAAGACGCAGTCAGATTACTGCGCTCCACTAGGATGGCCCGCACGTATTCCGAAGGGGCTTACAGTGAACACCAGAGGTAGAGACTCCGCCCTTTATCACTGTGCTAGTGACTTCCTGTCTCGTCTTAGTCAGTGTTTTTTTTTTAAAACATGCTCAATGATTTTCAAATCACATCTTTGACACTGTCAGTTGAGCCTTTGTGGATCTTTCAAAAGGGTGATAAGCACAATTTTGTTTTCGCTCACAGGAAAAAACAAGTCGAAATATAACAGTTGTAGTCCACTTCAGGGGTTAAAACGGTCACTGGAGTGATTCACACAAACATTTGTCAAGTCATTTTTCAAAAACATTGCTAAACACAAGAAAGGTAATATTTGCTAAAAAAAAAGATATGAACAATCTGACTGTTTTTTCCAGTTTTTGTCATTGTGTTTATTCACCCATTGAAAGTTCCAGAAAGCATTTTTTCATCAACTGGCTGTTATCAAAGCACATTTTCCCCCCTTGGGGCAGAGTGTGGAGAGTTGGGGTGTGGGCGGTGGTGGTGACGAACTCTTCTCTGCTTCTCCTCAAGCATTATTCCTCCTTTCCTTGGGCCGCCTCTGAGTCACTGTGTGTATGCTCCCTGTTGCCTCTGTCTCTTCTCTGTGTCGTGCATTCCACGCTATCCTTCTCATCTCCCAGTAATGAAATGTTTCAACGGTGCGATTGTGGCGACTCACCTCCCTGCTGTGACCTCGCCACCCGGGGAGGGGTGTTGTGTGGGTGTGGCTACCGCCAGAGCCGCTCTACGCCCAGCGGCGGGCACCCGCCACATTCCTGGGTTTATCGGTTTTACGGCTAAAACTCCCACAGAGGGCTCTCTGGCTCCCACCCGCCACCTGGCTGCCGATCGGGGTACTGCACCCTGAGCCTGCTCTCGCTGCAAGGGAAATGATGAGTCCTCAGAGAAAGGGCTGCTTTAACCAGGCATATTGCTACTGTCATAATGATGTTCTGTGTCGGGGCATGGGGGGGTGGGGGTGGAGTGGGTAGTGGGACAGGCTCTGTGGCAGTAGCAGCAGAAAAAGAGGCTGTGCCAACCTCTGATAGACAGACATATACTCTAGCTCCTTCTTTCCTACTCAAATGGCTTATCTTATTTGTCCTGTGCCCAGGAGGTTACAGTGGGAGAAGAGGCTGTCCAGTGCCTACCATGGCCAGTGCGATTCCCCCGAATGGTACCAGGAATACGGGTAACGTGTTGCCCTTAGAGCCATAGCAAACAGTAGCTTCAGGGGGATATCTGCAGCTAGTTTACATTTTTTTTTAGTTTTAGAGGCTTTTTTAGAGGTTACGGGAGATCTTTTAAATGCATAGTTACTTTCAGCAGTAGTTCCAGTGGTCTGCCCTAATGTCCCAAAAATCTCCCTGTTCAAAGATATCTCCATGGTCCTAGCCATAATCCTAACCATCGGTCGAATCCTGTAATGAACGGCACCTGTGGGAACTACGGGTGAGTGCTCTTAGATAGCACTGCTGTAGTGGCTGCGGTGGGGTAGTGGGTTAGATGTAGATTGTTGTCTGATTGGCTGCTTACGGAAAGCCGTTCTTTGTGACGAGTTTTGTCGCTGCTGATTTTATTATTAGTGTAATACATTACTAGTTATGTTACTAGTTAATAATTTATAGTTAAAGTACTGGTAAAGTACAAACAGATGACATATTTTACACCAGAACAATATTTAGGCTACTATTAAGTATATTCTTGATCTTGTTTCTGAGAGACATTTACAGAGTGGAATGTGAAATGATATGAGGTAAAGATGTCTTTTGCACCACATGAGAGTATGCTGTGCTTTATGGTAAAATGCTTTTCATACAGACATCTTTAAAAGCATCTCCATTGCAAGATTTTTACATCCAGTAAATTAATTAAGGAAATTAGGAAGATTTTATCAGTTTTTCCTGGCAGATAAGCTGGCATAACAATAATTTTGAAACTGAAAGCTTTTGCTGTTGTTTCTGAATGTACCATATTTTATTTATTTAGTTTTTTGCTTGATCAAAAAATGTGCTTTCTCATTGTTATGCAAAGGGGAGAGAATGCCTGGGCCACACCACAGGAGGAGGAGAAAATGAATCAGTCAGTGTATAGCATATAGTACTCATGGGTATTGTAGGCAAAGGGTGATAAGTGGATTTATAGCAGTCCAGTAGTTTTTCTTTGTAGTCCCATTAGCAAGGGGGGCAAATAAGTGTACATGTTGTACCGCGCGGTATATGCATATCTGATTAGCATCCAGAGTTAATGATAAGTATAAATTAATTCATCAAAGCTTTCAGTGAGCAAGCAGCAAATCCATTCATTTTATTTGTTCCCCTTTTCTTTTTTGACATAAATGTAAAGATACGGGACAGACTGGTATGGCACTCACAACACGCAGGTCCTTCAGCGACGTGTTTCCCCGTCGGCCAGAATTAATGGCCAACGGTGCTCACTCATTTCTGTCATTTACCGACATTCATTTGTTTTTCTTGCTTTAGCCTGACCCTTTGCTGGACAACTTTTCGGCCAGTTTGTGTTTGTGTTACTGTGAAAGCTACTGTACTGTGACTGCTTTCTAGTCTGGAAACATGTGTGACTAATGCTTGGCTAAATGGGAGTGTCTTAAATATTGTATGGAGGAAAACGTTGAAAGGGAATGGTAACTAAAGATGGTAGTATTATTAGCACCCATCGTAACAAAGAGGTCCATACATTTGTGAGGAGTAGTTCTTTTTTTTTTTACAAAATGTTACACAATGCATCTGGAACATCTTATGTACTCCACATTCCCACAATCCCTCATTCATCTATGGTCATTCTTCTCCCCCAGCCATTGTTTTGATTACAATGATGGGCATTTGCAGTTATGGTATAATTGTATACAGCACATGTCCCGCTGATGTGATTTGAGTTTGAGGCTTATACCTACTGTATATGTGTGGATACACAAATTAATTTTGCTTAATGCATGCTACTCATTCTATAGATATATTATAGCATAATGCTACTGTTTTAATGCTATGTTATTCAAGGTGAGTCTGTGTAATTCATTAGATTTTTTTTGTGTATTTTTTAAATTATTGTTATGCATTCAGTTGCACTCATGTAACGCTTACACAAGCAAATGAGTGCAACTTCCTAATGATAACAAAAGTTCGTTTTTTTTATTTTTATATTTGTGTGGAGTGTGCATTTTGTGCACACTGTGAAAAGTACTTGATTTCATTATGACTTATTTTATTCCTTGAACTGCTTTTTATCCATGGTTTACCAATATTGTCAAGCAAGTGTTTTGTATTTTTTAAAAGAAATTGTTTTGGTTTCGTCCCTCAGGGGTTTATAGCTGCTTCTTCATGACTTTTCTTCTTTTCTTCCACTGCTTTTCCTTCTAATGTGGTTTCTACCCTCATATCAAGAATGGAGTTTTTACCCTCACAGTTTTTGGACCACCCTGATGCCCAAACTGCAGAAATGTGCCAAAACATCCTTTCGAATGACCTAAAAACCTTTTTACATACAGTGAATATGCAGAGACTGGTGGTTTTTAGTCAGGTGCTGTCAATGCAGTTAGTACTGTACTCTATACATGTCAAAAGGCCAGGCCGTGTCTACGCTGTTTTTACCAGCTGCTACAGGAACATGACGCTGCAGCATCCCATTGGTCCCCTCAAGCATAGTGTGTCACAGAATAATCAGCCACAAAACGCCTCCCAAATTTGGAGAGGGAAAGTGGCTATGTTCCAAAGTTAACTGTTCAGCCCTCAAGCCTAAATATATGGAGCTGGATGTGACACGACCACAACTGAAGTAAATGTATGCAGTGATGAGGAAAAAGATCCTGTGATTGAGCAGTTGCAATTTTGGTAACCTAACAGCAGAGGATGATGCTTTTTATGTGTGGCAGCTTTTTACAGCCCCCCCCCCCCCCCCCCCCCCCCCACACACGCACACACACACACACACATTTTAACAGGCCCTGGAATGAGAACTTTGTACTGTAACATTACTTAATACAGTAAGGTATTACTGTGTACGCCATGTCATGCGGAATGATCGCTCACTGACGGCAGAGTGGTTTAAGGGGTAACTTTGGAATGCAGCCAGCATGCCTCTCCTGTCTGCCGCTTGCCATGTTTAGCAGACTCCCCACGTCTTTTCCCCCCCGAGGCCGGGCGGGCTGTGCATTGGGTCGGGCCGGGTCGGGCCGGGCCGGGCCCCGCCTGCGGCTTTGTCCTGTGTTCTGCCCCCTCCAGGTCCGTGGGTGGCACTGAGTGGGTTCTCTGAATAACATTGCAGGCATTGCAGAGGCCTGGACAGGCATGAGTATCACAGGTCCAGGTCAGCTGATCAGAGACCAGCGCTGGAGCGCCCCTCCTTCTCCTCCTCCTCCCGCTCACGGTCCACGGAGCGCCCCGACTCCAACTACATGAGGTCCATGCCGTCCTTACCGTCCGGAAGATCCGCCCCTCCCTCACCCGCCTTAACGAGGTGACCCAGACGAATCACAACAGCCCAACTAATTCAACCGCCCCCCCTCCTCCGCCCCCCTCTCCACGCAGTACCCCCCTCCTCCTCCCCCCCCCCCTCCCCCCCTTTGCCAGCTCACCCTTTTATTTTCTCCCTCAGTGACAGTGCTGTACTTTTGTTTCCATTCGTAGATTAGACGTACAGTAGAGATGGTACATACTAACTTTTTTTGTTTTAGACACACCACTTATATTCCGAATGGATATAATGGTGTGTGACTGCCATTGTTTCTTTACTAACATTGTTGTGAAATACTTAACAGCATCTCCTTTTGGTTGTTGGTTAATTTATTTTCATTTTTTTGTGGCTCATCAAGCAATTGTCTGGGTGTCTAAATCTGTCTTGCATTTAGACACTCAAGGCTACTTACTTTCTTCTTGCAGCATAGTGAGATAACTGCAAGTTTTCTGTTTTTATTTTGCATTTGACATCACCCTGGTTGCAGACTTCATAATGCCAAGAATGTTGATGAGATGACCAGAATTTGTGCCAAATGTGTAATCCTTGTTCAGCAAAATGACTAATACGCTTCATCGTTCCAACTGTGCCAAAACCTGCTGTAGAGATGCCGCTGACTGAGGCATTGTAAGAGAACTCTGAATGGATGGTCCAATCCAAATCCAGCTAAATCTCTATTTTTGTTCAATTCAATTAAAAAAAAAAAGTTCTCTTAAGCAAGGCCAAATCATTTCATGATATATCGTTCTATGAAGGTGATTCTACTGTCAGGTCCTGTGGTTTAGTTTATGGGTCACCTTTATCTCATGAACTTTCCACTATTAAACCACATTTTCTAAGAACACGGTCTATAACACCTTCTTCTTGCACTTTAGTCCTGGCCCTTGTCCTCAGTAACAGGAATAATCTAAATCATAAATAAAAACATCAGGTTGTTAAAGTTTTTACTTGGAGAAAGGTTTGTATTGTAACTGTAGAATATGCATAGGTTGTAAGACTCAATTAATACATTTATAATTCAGAGCATTTTGTTCCTGGTTTAATGAATTCCCACAATGATTTGTTGAGTACTTTATGAAATTGTCTGAAAATGCAGTCACCATGTTCTATCCACAGTATAAAAACTCCTAATTTGCCACAGTGTGAAATGTGTGCCACAGGTACTGTACAGACAAAACACAGCATGATATACATTTGTGATATGTCACGCTTATTTTATACTTTACTTGGGTACAGTGTACAGCATATTTATATGTTTGTATGTACAAGAACACAAGTGTGTGTGTGTGTGTGTGTGTGTGTGTGTCTGTGAGAGATGGAGAGAGAGAGAGAGAGAGAGAGAGAGAGAGAGAAAGAGAGACATGCGTAACTGTTAGATACTGCCTAATTCTTTAGCTGTAAAACCTAGTCACTGTGGACCTAGACCCATGTTGAGTTTTTGCTTAATTTAGGGTATGTTTTGCTAAATGTGTTCACTTGCACAAAAACCTAATTTAGTGGAGGTAGTCCCTTTTGTTGCAAGGTCTCCATATGTCCATAGTTCCACTGACGTTTTACAAAGGGCAAGCTTCTGTTTTTTCTTTTATAATATTGCCGCCCAAATTGAGGCCGAACATGTCCAATTGCCATCCTAATTTGGAATGTCCAACCACACCATAGTCGCGTTCATGCGTAAACCCCACTGCCGATTCGGGTGAGTGTTGCCATACACGGCTCTCCTCCGAAACCCATGATGTCACCTGCCGCCGCCCTCTCACACCGCAGCCCGCAGCCAAGCATGCATGTAACTGAGTTGGAGGACGACCTTTCTTATATGGCTTTGGCGTCCAGTCACTGGGCATGTGATCGACCAGTGGGGGTTGCTGGAGAGTGAGGACCCCTAACCGACTCAACCCTCCCATACCCTGGGCAATCGGCAGTTGAACATCGTCCAATTAAGCTACCGGCCGCAGACACTCCGGAATCGATCCGAGACCACGGGGCCCATCCATGCACCATAGCGCCATGCCTTAACCGAATGAGCACCCTAGCGGCCCTAAGGGCAAGCTTCTTAAAGTATAATTTGCGCAGCCTTGCTTAAACAGGTGATGATGACAGGTGGTCTAGGGAAACTTGTTAGTTAGGAATGTTGGGAGTGAAGTTTTAAGAGATTGTTTTATACGACATACAGTATGGGAGCGGTAGAACGTTGAACACCAGTGAAATATCCCTCTCAGACATGTGGTCATGGTCATGCAATCTCAACTACCTTCTTAAAAATGTTTATAATTAAACGTCAAGCCAGTCGTTATTCAAGACTGAGGCTTAATAGTTGACTGTATTTGGCTATTCCAAAATGAACAAGGAGCACCCTAATGGTTGCGCATGTGAAGGATTGTATATGTATATATGCAAAACAGCATATATCTGTACAATGGATACAATCCTTTTTTTTCCAATTTACACATATCAGCTCTTTTTTTTCTGACATTGTAAAGAATTTCTTCTGGTACCTGGAAAACTATGTGCCTAATGTGGTTCTGTGCTCTTGTTTTGTGTTATAGTCCAAAACCATTTTCTCCCTTTGCACAGAGCGCTACTGTGGAGTGAATTTTTGTATGTTTTGCTATTTTGTTATTTCTTTAAAAAAAATTTTTTTTTTTTTTACTGGTGCTCAAGAAGAAGTAGGTTGCCTTTGTGGGGACTCACCTCAGGCGACTGGCACATGGCACACTCAACATTAACCGCTGTGTGTCCCGTAGGGCGCACCCCCGTAGCGGATCGGCCCAGACCAGCCCCACCAGTACCCCCATGTCCAGTCGGAGAGGACGGCAGCTACCACAGGTTCCTTTGAAGGGGACGCTGGAGAGAAGTAAGTAATTGAATGTTTCCTGAGAAGACGGCAGTGTAGTATAATGGTTAAGGAACTGGCCTTGTAACCGAAAGGTTGCAGGTTCGATTCCCAGGTTGGACACTGCCGTTGTACCCTTGAGCAAGGTACTTAACCTGAATCGCTTCAGTATATATCCAGCTGTATAAATGGATATGTAAAAAAAAAAATGCTAAAAAGTTGTGTAAGTCGCTCTGGATAAGAGCGTCTACTAAATGTCTATAATGTAATGTAATGTAAAAGACGGCTTGGGTTGTACCCACATGTTCTTGTTTCGGGGAACCATTTGTTTGAAATCACTCTCTTGGAGGTTTTTTTTAATTTTTTATTTAAGCATCTGCATAGTTGTTGTGTTAACAGAAAACGGGTAACTTGAGATTTCACTATCCACTTTTTGGTAACTCTGACAACCTGCCATGAAATAAAGGGCTAAAAATAAAGGGCACAATGATTCTTAAAAAAGAATAGAAAAAAATAGAAGCCAAAATTTTTTATATACTTGGATATTTATGAAGCACCATTTCTGAACCACTGGTTCTGTTCCACAGTATGCTGAATTCTAGCTATGATAACCAGCTCAGCATGGTCTGTCCATTAAAAAGAGATGTAGCCTAGACAATGCAGACAAGTCTGTAATATACAGTACACAGTATGGTTGTAATTGGGAACTTAATTCATGTTTTCCATCTTGTGAGTGGTTCACCTTTATGTACAGTGCTTGTATTTGTTCTTTATCACTGGAGTACCAGAATCGCTTCCTCTGAAGCTAATGTTAAATGCCATGCTGTATCATGGTCCAGTCTCATAGAGCATTTCCATTTAACATCCCTGCTTGGTTCCTCTTTGCACCCCTCCACAGAAGATGGAGACCAAGGAACAGAGCCTTACGAAGGTCTGTACCCCTCAGTTTGGGGTTTAGCTTTGCAGGGGTGGCTTGACTGAGGCGAGGCCATCTTTGCAACGCTAAACACGTCTGCAATGGGTGTTGGCTGGTTTCATTCAGAGCCATGTTCCTGTTTAGTCTGGCTCCCACTTGGTAGCCACAGTGCTATGCACTCTCCTACTGAATGAAACCAAGCAATTGTCCTTTGTGGCCAGTCCCTGTTTGTGATTGGTGTATACTTTTTCTGTCCTATCTCGTTGGTGTTGTGATTTAACGGTGTCAGTTAGCGCAGTTGTGTTAAGCTTTGTTTGTGTAGAAGCCATTGTGTCTTCTCCTGTCACTTTTAACCGTGCTGTTTCAGTATTAGTCTGTTGCTCGCAAAGTGAGTCACACCAGTAGTTCTTTGTCCCTTTGTGGTATCCGTATAAAAAAATAAATACATTTTCTGTATGTACAGAGAGGTAGGTGAGAATAATAGTAAAATTATATTTTTTGGTAAAAAATGTATTATCAATACCAATCATTCCTGGAGCTTCTAGGTAATCTTCAGGTGTAGCTGCAATGAAATTGATCATACCAGACTATCCATCCGGAAAGACAAGAAAATAAACTGTTTTGTGTAAAATAATATACTTTATCATGCGTTACATTTGTCATAACTGGTGCTGTAACATAGCTTGTACATATGGGCCGTGTTCTCTTTAGTTAGCCTCCCAGGGGGCTACTGCAATGGGAAATTCTTCAGACCATACTGGGCTAAGTGATATCAAGGTCACTATAACATGTCTGGCCAAGGCAGTAAAGGCAGGAATACCTTAACCTAACAACCATTTAAAAGGTCCAACCAGAGAGGAATCAATAAGTTGTTTTAACTATTTAATGTCCCTACTGGATGACTCAGGATCTAATGTAGTGTAATGTAATGCTGAAGATTTAATTTTTTCTGTTCTGAAAAATGCATTTAATATTTGTGTGCATTGGTGAGTGAGATTTATATTTCATTCTACACTGTACTGCACCTGATCTATCGGCTATCAATAGTGGCATTGTTCATTATTAAAACATACAAAATGGTCTGTCAACATTAATAACTGTTAGGAAATACATTTTGAAATAAGATAATGTCATGGTGGCCAGATTACTAAAACTCCCCACAAGCTTTCAATATTGGAAAACATCGCAAGGTCATTGATTTTAACCCGTGGAGTTTGTAGATCTGCAAATGCTGGTTTCCATTGCAAAATTGTATTTTTGAATATGTGTAAATGTTGGACTAAAAATCAATGACTTAAGCAAGACCAATACAGTGTTGATTCATTAATGGCTTTGTTGTAAGTGTGTACCATAAGATATTCTGACTGGCATTATAGGGCCCGGTGTAGAGTACCAAATTGTTGGTGAAGCCTGTTTTTTAGACTGACAGACACTGCAGAAGTGCACAGATTAGAAGACACAGCAGAGGAGGAGAAGCTTTGGCTCTTTCAAAGGCCCTGTCAGAGTACTCTCTGAACCCTTTCATCACTGTCAAAAGAGCAGGAATACAGACCCGGCCATTGCCCTGTGTAGCACAGGAGTGCAGGGAAACTAGTCTCAGTAGCAACTTTGGCTTGGTTTGATGCTTCAGTGTTTTATTCATTCAGTGGCCAACTTTTAAATAGAAGGCCAACCAATGGTAAAGTTTTGGATGACCGGGCATTGTCAGGTGATAGGCTATATTCAGAGACTCTGACAGGCCAATCAGGAAGTGGATTTTCTTTTTAGACAAATGTGTGTCCTGTTTTTATAACTATCGTGCAACTACTGACCCACTCACAGTGCAAGGTAGGAGCCATAGCTAGCTGTGTCTTGGTGTTAGAACCCTTAGTCCTCGCCTACAAATGAACAATTTAACCCGCTGATATCCAATTGTGGTTGTGAACAGCTGCTCTGTATAACTGTAGTGTGAGGTGTTTATATATTAGTCAAAAGTCTGTCATGTTCTTATAATCATCTTCTCCATTTACTCACTATGCCCACAGCACAAACAGGTGAGGGATCTGAACCCACTCAATCCCTCCCACAACAAGCCTTTGAGCCAGGTTTGCCTTAGAGTTAGAACTAGACCCCCCCCCCTACAAAATGAACACCAAAGTAAGAACTGAACCCTCTTATGCTCTGTATGGAGAATGCCATACTAGTGTTGGATGGTGGTGGCAATTCTCAAAGTGAATTAGAGCAAGTCAGCTATATGTAGCATGGAACTATATAAATCCACCTAAAATGAGATTCAATATTAGAACACAGTAGTGGAAATGACATATGTTAGCCCATGATGTTTCCAAGATAAGGGTTGTAATGACAGTAGTGTGAAAGGTGTTGTTCCCCGTAGAACAGTCTGTGGTAGTGTGTTGTGATTCTGATCAAGAATTAATTAGCGCTAGAGACGTTATGGCTGAGGATGTTGTTTTGAGTGAAACGTAAGAGAAATTAAGATGTCTGTAAACTGAATCATTTATTAGTAGCATATTTTGATAGTTATCCATCAGCTAGCTGTTTCACTTCAACTAGCTTTGATGAGGTTAGTTGGCTAGATAGTTGTTTTAGCCACTAGCTAAGTAGTTAGGAATTTACGTTAGCCTCTGAGCAAACTATCATTATCACAATAATGGAAATATACTTAGCCAAACTGGTAATATTTGTTGATGCGTTGGCTTTCAAGCTAGCAGGTGAGCTATATGTCATTTACTTGCTAGCATATGTTTGGAACTATTATAAATGGTGAAAGTCCTTCTTCCCTTAAAAATCTATCCATGTTACAGAAGAATTTGGAGCTTCAGAGTGGTTCAGTCTTACTGCTGCCTCAATTATGATGTGTAACTATTTTAGGCATATATCTGTCAAGTCTTCAAAACCAACTTCAGCATCTATTGACACGGCTTGGGGCTCATGCAACTAAAGAGCCTGAATCCCCTCAACCCCTCCCACAACCTGCATCTGTGCCAGGTGTGTCTTAGAGTCAGATTAATCCATGCCCAATTATCAGTTTAACCCTGAAACATCATACCATATATTGGAAATATTTGTAGCAAATGTATACAAATGATATAACACAGTACTCTTCCTTAAAATACATATATTTTGTGATTATACATTTTTCTCCTGAGGTCTGTGCGGCCTGAATTTAGATAAAATAGTCCCTAGTTTATGGGGGGACTTCATTAGCTGCAATAGTCCTTGTATGGGAATTGGAGGCAAAGCATTGCATGGCACATTGGAGAGAAGGAAAAATGTGGCTAAAAATCATAGCATCTGAAAATAATACCACAGTAACATATGAAAAGCGCAATGTACCTGCATTGTATTCTTATGTTTATCTGTATTCCACAAAAATCCATAATTTTTTTATAACCATCCTACATCTACTGACCCCGCCCTCAGAAAATACAAGGGAGGAGCCTGAACTACCTCAACCCCTCCAAAAACAAGCATCTGTGCCAGGTGTGTCTTAGTGTTAGAACAGGTGTGTCTTAGTGTTAGAATCATTAGTCCTCTACTCCAATTGAACCATTTAACCCACTGAAATATAATACCGATCATGAACAGCTGTTCTGCAGAATTCCATATTAGCTGGAAACGATGAAGGCCATTCTCAAGTATTATTATACATTTTGCCCCTGAGAAATTTAAGAGAAAGAGAGGGAGACGAAAATAACAATACAGGAAAAGCACATCCAGTTGATTTTTTTTACTGGCCTCTGCTACCACCATTGGATTCTGATGTGTGGGCATATTCATCAAAAGTCTGTGATGTCTTTATAACCATCTTCTCCGTTTACACACTATGCCCACAGCACAAACAGGGGAGCAACCTGAACACCACAAATCCCTCCCACAACAAGCATTTGAGTCAGGTTTGCCTTAGTGTTAGAAGCCTTGACCCTCCCCATCTCATAACAGCTCAACCCTAGTATGATCTGTCAGGAGAATGTCGTAATAGTGTTGGATGGTGATAACAAGTCTCAAGTAAATTACAGCAAACCAGTCATGTGTAGCACAGAACTATGAATGTACCTGAAATTAGATTGAATATTGCAATATGGTAGTGGAAATTACATATGTCACCTTTTGACGTTTCCAAGATAAGGGTTTTAATGACAGTAGCATGAAAGGTGTTGTTCCCCCTAGCCCTTACAAAACTGGGTAGTTTGCGGCAAACTTGCAGCTAATATGTAGCGCATTTGCTGCATACACTAAATTGTTTTCCGCAAAATGTTGCCAAAGGTTTGTCAGACTTTGCCAGTAGTGGCAAACTAAAAACTTCGCCAGAAGTGAATGGCAGTTCCCACAAAGCTAATTTGCATGTGAAAATATGAGCTTGCCGCAAACCTGTGCCAACAATACCAATGGTTTGCTGCAAATTTGCTGGCCGGCCTATATTTTTGTAAGGGAGAAGAGTCTGTGATAGTGTGTCGTGATTCTGATCAAGAATTCATTAGCACTGGAGACGTAATGGCTGATGATGTTCTGAATGAAATTTAAGGGAAAAAAGATGTCTGTAAACCAAATAATTTATTAGTTGTAAGCAGATTTTGATAGTTATTCATCAGCTAGGAGTTTTGGTCAACTAGTTTTGATAAGGTTAGTTAGCTACATCGCTGCCCTTACGAAAATATAGGCCTTCCGGCAAATTTTCGTCTTACCTTTGGCATGGTTGCCGCAAGTTTGCGGCAAACTCATATTTTCACATGCAAATTAGCTTTGTGGGAACTGCCTTTGTTGCAAGAAGTTCACCAGAATTTCACCAGTACTGGCAAAGTCTGCCAAACCTCTGGCAACATCTTGTGGAAAACAATTTAGTTTGTGGCAAATGTGCTACATATTAGCTGCCAGTTTGCAGCAAACTATCCAGTTGTGTAAGGGTGTTTATGCTAAGTAGTTAGGAATCTAAGTTTACCTCTGCGGAAACTATCATTATCACAGTAATTGAAATGTAGTTAGACAAACTGGAAGATGATATGTTGACTGTAACGTTTGTTAACATGATAGCTTTCAAGCCAGCAGGTGAGCTAAGATTTGCTTAATTGCTAGCATATATTTGGAACTATTAGAAATGGTGAAATTCCTTCTTCTTTTAAAAATTCTAGGCATTACTGAAGAATTATAAAATTCCTGTGCTCAGGGAGGTTCCAAGTGGTTCAGTCTGCTTGCTGCCTCAACTGTATTATAATGTGTAATTATTGTAGGCATACATCTATCCAGTCTTCAAAACCAACTTCAGCATCTACTGACACGGCTTGGGGCTCATGCAGGTAAAGAGCCTGAATCCTCTCAACCCATCCCACAACCTGCATCTGTGCCAGGTGTGTCTTAGAGTGAGAGGAGCCTTAGCCCTCCGTACCCAATTACATTGCATCAAAAGATGGCTAATTGGCTGATTGTATATTGGAGAGAAAGAAAATTGGGCAAAAAATGATAATATCTGAAAATAATACCACAATAACACATTAAAAGTATAATTTACCTGCATTGTATTTTTATGTGTATCTTTATGCCTCAAAAATCCATCTTGATTTTGTAAACATCCTAAATCTACTGACCCCGCCCTCAGAAAATACAAGGGAGGAGCCTGCACTCCCTAAACCCCTTCAGAAACAAGCATCTGTGCCAGGTGTGTCTTAGTGTTAGAAAAGGTGTGTCTTAGTGTTAGAACAGGTATGTCTTAGTGTTAGAACAGGTGTGTCTTAGTGTTAGAATCCTTAGTCCTCTCCTCCAAATGAAGCATTTAACCCACTGACATATAATACTGATCATGAACAGCTGCTCAGCAGAATTTCATAATAGTTGTGAATGATGAAGGCCATTCTCAAGTATTTTAGAGGAACTCTACCTGGATATATCATTTGGTTACACATTTTGCCCCTGAGAAATTTAAGAGAAAGAGAGGGAGATGAAAATGGCAGCATCAACAATACAGGAAAAGCACATCCAGTTGATTTTTTTACTGGCCTCTGCTACCTCCATTGTATTCTGATGTGTTGGCATATTCATCAAAAGTCTGTGATGTCTTTATAACCATCTTCTCCGTTTACACACTATGCCCACAGCACAAACAGGGGAGCAACCTGAACCCCACAAATCCCTCCCACAACAAGCATTTGAGCCAGGTTTGCCTTAGTGTTAGAAGCCGTGACCCTCCCCATCTCATAACAGCTCAACCCTAGTATGATCTGTCAGGAGAATGTCGTAATAGTGTTGGATGGTGATAACAAGTCTCAAGTAAATTACAGCAAACGAGTCATGTGTAGCACAGAACTATGAATGTACCTTTGGATAAAAGCGTCTGCTAAATAAATGTAATGTAATGTAATGTAATGTACCTGAAATTAGATTGAATATTGCAATATGGTAATGGAAATTACATATGTTACCTTTTGATGTTTCCAAGATAAGTGTTTTAATGACAGTAGTGTGAAAAGTGTTGTTCCCCATAGAACAGGCTGTGGTAGCGTGTTGTGATTCTGATCAAGAATTCATTAGCACTGGAGATGTAATGGCTGATAATGTTGTTCTGAATTAAATTTAAGGGAAAAGAAGATGTCTGTAAACCAAATAATTTATTAGTTGTTAGCAGATTTTGATTGTTATCCAACAGCTTTGTGTTTAGGTCAACTAGCTTTGATAAGGTTAGTTAGCTACATCGCTGTTTATGCTAGTAGTAGTTAGGAATATACGTTTATCTCTGAGGAAGCTATCATTATCACAATAATTTAAATGTAGTTAGACAAACTGGAAGATGGTATGTTGACTGTAACGTTCGTTAACGTGATAGCTTTCAAGCAAGTAGGTGAGCTAAAATAAACTTATATTTGGAACTATTAGCATATATTTGGAACTATTAGAAATGGTGAAATTCCTTCTTCCCTTAAAAATTCTAGGCATTACTGAAGAATTATAAAATTCCTGTGCTTTCAGGGAGGTTCCAAGTGGTTCAGTCTTCTTGCTGCCTCAACTGTATTATAATGTGTAATTATTGTAGGCATATATCTGTCCAGTCTTCAAAACCAACTTCAGCATCTACTGACACGGCTTGGGGCTCATGCAGGTAAAGAGCCTGAATCCCCTGAACCCATCCCACAACCTGCATCTGTGCCAGGTGTGTCTTAGAGTGAGAGGAGCCTTAGCCCTCCGTACCCAATTACATTGCATCAAAAGATGGCTAATTGGCTGATTGTATATTGGAGAGAAAGAAAAATGGGGCTAAAAATGATAATACCTGAAAATAATACCACAATAACACATTAAAAGTACAATCTACCTGCATTGTATTCTTATGTGTATCTGTATGCCTCAAAAATCCATCTTGATTTTGTAACCATCCTACATCTACTGACCCCGCCCACAGAAAATACAAGGGAGGAGCCTGAACTACCTCAACCCCTTCAGAAACAAGCATCTGTGCCAGGTGTGTCTTAGTGTTAGAATCCTTAGTCTACTCCAAATGAACCATTTAACCCACTGACATATAATACTGATCATGAACAGCTGCCCTGCAGAATTCCATAATAGCTGTGAGCGATGATGACCATTTTAAATTAGAGGAACTGTTTCTTACATATATCATATGGTTATACATTTTGCCCCTGAGTAATTTTAGAGAAAGACGGGAAGATAAAAAAAATAGCATAATCTGAAAAGAATAATACAGGATCATATGAGAAGCACATCCAGTAGATTTTTTTCACTGGCCTCTGCTACCTCTATTGTATACTGATGTGTAGGCATATTCATCAAAATCTGTCATGTCTTTATAACCATCTTCTCCGTTTACACACTATGCCCACAGCACAAACAGGGGGGCTACCTGAACCCCCCCAATCCCACCCGGAGCAAGCATTTGAGCCAGGTTTGCCTTAGTGTTAGAGTGTTTTTCTTTCTTGCTAGCATATATTGGATACCATTAGAATTGGTTATATTTCTGCTTCCTTTAAAAATGCTATCCATTTTATAGAAGAATTCTAAAATGGCAGTTAATTTGGGGAGCTTCCAAGTGGTTCAGTCTTCCTGTTGCTTCAACTGTATCATGATGTGTGGTTATTTTTAGGCAAATATCTGTCAAGTCTTCATAGCCAACTTGAGCATCTACTGACACAGTTTGGAGCTCATACAAGTAAAGGGCCTGAATCCTCTCAACCCATCCCACAACCTGCATCTGTGCCAGGTGTTGCCAGCTTTAACGCTCCTCATCCAATTAACAGTTTCACCCTGGAAAATCATATAGTGGCTGTGAAGTGGTAATCTGGAGAACCCCATGATAGTATCAGGTGCAGAGACGTTAACACATCAAAGGTCTGCGACTTGTGCTATATCCACAATAACACAGTATGGCATACTGCAACAAGATGGTGTTGTACTCTCAAGTACTCAGCTAATTAATATGATGTACAAATAAAATAGTTTTCTAACTAGCACATATTCAAAATATTAAAGTGGCAAATGTGTAAGAATTATATAATATTGTAGAATAAATACTGTTTTTTAAAATACATTATGTAATTTTTCTCCTGAAATCTGGAGATCTATATTTAAATAGTCCTTAGCTTATGGTGGACATCAAATAGTCCTTACATGGCAAATCATTCAGTCAATTGATGGCCAAATAAATGATTGCATATTGGAGAGAAAGAAAATTGGGGCTAAAAATTATAACATCTGAAAATAATACCACAGTAACATACAAAATATACAATCTACCTGCATTGTATTGTTACGTGTACCTATATTCCTCAAAAATCCATAATTTTGTAACCATCCTAAATCTACTGACCCCGCCCACAGAAAATACAAGGGAGGAGCCTGCACTCCCTCAACCCCTTCAAAAACAAGCATCTGTGCCAGGTGTGTCTTAGTGTTAGAACAGGTGTGTCTTAGTGTTAGAACAGGTGTGTCTTAGTGTTAGAACAGGTGTGTCTTAGTGTTAGAATCATTAGTGCTCTCCAAATTAATAATAATAGTGCCTTGCATTTATATAGCGCCTTTTTCTACTCAAAGCGCTTTACAATGATGAGGGGGAAGCTCACCTCTACCACCACCAATGTGTAGTACCCACCTAGGTGATGCAACAGCAGCACCAGAATGCTCAGTGCTTAACTATTTTTAGCCAATTAAACTGGGGGATGATTAAGTGGCAGATTTAAAGAGCCAGGTGGGGAATTTAGCCAGAACACAGAGAAGACCCCTACTCTTTACGATAAGTGTCATGGGATCTTTAATGACCACATTAAGTCAGGACCTCGGTTTAATGTCTCATTTGAAAGACAGCATCTCCCCATCACTGCACTGGGGCAATTGGGTTTATATGACCAGAGGCAAGATTGCCCCCTACTGGCCCACCAACACCACTTCCAGCAGCAACTTAGTTTTCCCAGGAGGTCTCCCATCCAAGTACTAACCAAGCCCACACCTGCTTAGCTTTAGCCATTCAGCAGGAGCAGAGTGCATGGTGGTATGGCTGCTTGCGCATTTAGCCCACTGAAATACAATATAGGCCAAGAGCAGCTGCTATGCAGAATTCCATAATAGCTGTGAACAGTGAAGGCAATTCTCAAGTAAATTGAAGGAAGTTGTTTTTACATAATATCTTGTGGTACATTTTGTCCAAGAGTAATTGGAGAGAAAGAGAGGGTACCTCTGTTGTATTATGACATGTTTGCATATTCATCAACTGTCTGTTGTGACTTCATATACTCACTATGCCCACAGCACAAACAGGGGAGCAACCTGAACCACCGCAATCCCTCCCACAAAAAGCATTTGAGCCAGGTTTGCCTTAGTGGTAGAAGCCTTGACCCTCCCCATCACAATGACAGCAGAACCCTATTTAGCTCTGTCTAGAGAAAGCCATAATAGTGCTTGATGGTGATAGAAATTGTTCAGTGAATTAGAGCAAATCAGATAATGTAGCATAGAACTATATGAATCAACCTAAAATGAGATTCAATATTATAACATGGTAGTGGAAATTCCATGTATTACCATTTGTTGTTTCCAAGATATTAGGGTTTTAATGACAGTAGTGTGAAATATGTTGTTCCCCGTAGAAGTTCCCTTGTATTTGTCAATAGTCTGAATATCTTCATAACCATCTTCTCCATTTACTATCCCCACCCACAGCACACATAAGGGTGCCGGAACCCCCCAAACCTCTTCCAAAGCAAGCATTTGAGCCAGGTGTGACTTAGTGTAAAAAAAGCCAAGACCCTCCCCCAACACATTAACAGCTGACCCCTTTAATATACAGGTGTAATCTAATATTGACTGTGAATGGAACCTCTGAAGAATTCCATTATAGCATTGGCTAGTGGCTTAAATTGAGGTTGCATACCATAGCACAATTGTGGAAATTAGATATGATGCCACTAAAAATATTATTTTCATTATGAAAGAAGATGTGGTAGTGTGCTGAATAAGAATGCATTGGTGAACCAAATAAATGTATTAGTTGTAAGCAGATTTTGGTTATCCATCAGCTAGGTGTTTAGCTTCATTGGCTTCAATTGTTACCTACCAGCTAGCTGTTAAACTTCATCTAGCTTTGATAAGGTTAGTTGCCAAGAAAGCTGTCTAAGGTAGTTAGCTAGCTAGGTAGTTAGTTTTAATGATAGCCTAAAATAGAGCTAGCCAAACTTGTATATGGTATGTTGTTGCCTGTAACATTTGTTAATGTGATACCTTTAACCTAGCAAGCGAGCTAACTATGGAAATGTAAAATGATTTGCTTCCATGTTGGGATTATTTGTATCGGTGTAATTTATGCTTCCCTTGAAAAGTCTAGGTATACTACAGAAGAATTCTAAAATTGCACTGGCTTTAGGGGGCTCCCACATGGCTCACTCAGTGTCTGTGAATGTATGGGCTGGGCCCTTTAACTTGGAGGTTGCAGGTTTCAGGCTGGATTACGACATTAGTTGATGTAATCTGACTGGTGGTATGCAGTGACTGGCTTCATCCCACCATAGGTGGTGTAGATTTAAGTGGGCCAGGATTCCAGTGCTTTAGTTCCTCCCAAAGACATTCCAGATGCCAACAGGCTACCAGTGTTCCTCAATGAGATTCACCTCTCCTCTCATTTACGCTGGTCCCCTTCTGGTATTGTGAATATTAGTCGCAGATGTAAAGGTGAATGTATATTAGAGGAGTCTAGATGCTTCAGTTGCAGGGGTCCTTGAATGGGTTTAGGTGGCATAGCGGTTAATTGACAGGTCCAACTGCCAATACCAAACCTTAGTACCACTTGAAAATAATACAGCAGAAACACAGAACAAACTCACCTTATTGAATTTTTCTTTTCCTCTGCTGCCTCCGGTGCATCCTGATGTGCACAATATCTAGGGATATACCTGTCAAATCTTCGTGACCAAGTTGCACATATACTAACACCGCCCACAGCTCATGCAAATGAAGAGCCTGGTCCTTTCTCACAACCCGCATCTGTACCAGGTGTGTCTTAAAGTAGGAGGATCCTTAACCATCCCAACTCAATGAACAGTGCAGCCCTCTAAAATACAATAGTGACTGTGAGCGGCTGATCTGGAAGATTCCACAGTAGCTGGGAGCAGATGCAGCACCGTGTAAATCAGAGAAAATATGTCTTTTACCATAAAATGATATAGCATCACACTAAACATAGGATTCCATTCAACAACAAGGTTATGGGAATGTCATGTTACCATATTAAGTTTTGAAGAGATTAGCCTTGAGTGATGGCAATGTCAAAAGTGTTCTGACTTTAGAAGAGGTTTTGGTAGTATGCTCTGATTCTGATCAATAATGAATTGATAGCCCAAACATGATTGGTTAGGACGCCTTTGTGAGTGAATTGTATTACCTGTTTTTTATTGGAAAATGTATTTGGATTAATATAATATTGAAGAACAATAATATTTCCTTAACATGTGAATATCTTGCCATTTCAATTTTTTTTGTCATGAGTGCCATGAGGCCTGCATTTCACAATCATTGACTTGTACGGCAGTTACTTCGTTGCAGTTGTCCTTGCATGGGTATGTGTGGCAAGAAAGGGCACCATCTGAAAATAATAGGACAGCAACATATGAAAAACACGGCCAGTTGATTGTTTCTCTTCACCTCTAATTGGAGGTGCCTCCATTGGATGCTTGTTACTCAAAAGTCTGTTGTGCCTTTATAACCATCTTCTCCATTTACCGACCACACCCGCAGCACACACAGTGGAGGAGCCTGAACCTGCCAAATCCCTCCTGCAAGCATTTGAGCCAGGTTTGCCTTAGTGTTAGAGGCCTTGACCCTGCAGGTTGTTCTAGTGTTGCCTAGTGGTCCCTTCCCACCCAATTAGAAGTTGAACCCTCTAAAATCCAGTAGCGGCCGGTAGCAGTTGAATCATAGCAGACCTGCAACATTTACTGTAGACAATGTGAAGTTTACAAGATACAGTGAGTTTCCCTTCTTCGAAGAGGTCATGGTAGTGGTCTATGCTTCTGACAAAGTTGTTTGTGTCTGACTGTGATAGTCATCCAGGTAACTACTGGTATCTCTAGCTACATCTGGCTTCGATAGCATTAATTGTACAGGAAATAGTTTTTGTTGCTGGCTAGTTTCTTGCCTAACGATAGCCTCTTAGCAAACCATCGTTATCGCAATACTCAATATTTTGCGATCCAAACTTCAAGATGGTATGCCTGTTGATGCAAATGATAGTTCTCAAGCCTGAAAGTGAGAAACTATAATTGCATAAACACTAAACAAATAACATTAACATGAGATGACTACTATACTTTGTGAGTGGGAGTGAGCAGCAGTTAGACCCAATTGGTTCCATTCCACTGCTGGTGGCAAGGGTTCTTCTGGTTACTGCTGCTTTCTGGCTCAAAGGCAAATGCATTAGATGAGTCTGAATGCTGAGAATGGTCCTTGCATGGGTACAGGGGACACAGCAGGGAGTTGACGGGGCCAATTGCTCATTCTACATTTGGGAGAAAATGTGTGAGAAAAGAACAGAACAAGCTCACCTGGTTGATGTTTTCTCTTGCTTTACGCTGCCTCCATCGTATTCTGATATGTCATCATTTTAGGCCAATATCTGTCAAGTCTTCGTGACCACCTTCAGAATCTACTGACACCGCAAACAGCTAATGCCAGTGGAGAGTCTGAACCCCCTCAGCCCTTCCAACAACAGATATCTGTGCCAGGTGTGTCTTACAATGGAAGGAGTCTTAAACATCCACACCCAATAAACAGCCTAGCCTTCTAAAATCAAAAATAAAATGGCTGAATGAATGGTATGAATGGCTGATCTGGAGAACCCCAGCTGTGTAGTGAACAAAACAATGGAAACGCCAGTGCAGATTCACCACATTTGGTCAGTACGGCCTGTATGCACTTCCAGCTTCTGGAATTTTCCAGGAGGAATATGAAACTGTAGCTATGTAGTTAGCTGGCAGTTGTTAGCCTTTCCAAAACATGATTTTTGCAATGCTGTTGGGTACAAGGGAGGAGTGTGTACCAGCGCCGCTGTGCAGCTTACTTGAGTACAGGTGGTACAGCAGAGAGTCATGAGGCACAATTTCCCTTTCCAAACAGGGAAGGAACTGGTTTCTTGTTTTGCTTTGTGTTTAAATTGACTGGTTTCCTAATGGCTGACGTAACATTTGAAAATACTAAAGCAGGGACATAAAAAGGCCCACCTGGTGGAATGGTTTTACTCTCCCTTTGTTGCCTCATGTGATGTCATGCCTTGTCTGTCATCTTTTTAACCATCTCCATTTACTGACCCCGCCATCAGCACATTCAAAGGAGGAGCCTCGACTGCCTAAACTCCTCCCAAAACAAGAATCTGTGCCAGGTGTGTCTTAGAGTGAGAGTCTTATCCCCAACCTGACGTTTTAGTTATATTTAAATATAGCGCTGCAAATATGTTGCTGCCATCTGCTGCCTCCATTGTATTCTGTGTACTCATTCATGTGCTGTCTGTCATGTCTTTGTAACCATCCTCTGCATCTACTGAACCCACCCACTGAACATGCAGAAGAGAAGCATCGGCTGCCAAAACCCCTCCCACGACAGGCTTCCGACCCAGGTGTGTCTCTTAGCGCGAATAACTTTAACAATTAAAAGCAACATTTGGAAATAATACAGGGGGAACATTTGGCAAGCACACCTGGGATACATTTGCTAGCCATTTAGTCATGCTAAATAGCAATTTCAGTTCATAGTCTAGTTTAATATTTAGCCTTTGTGTTTTATTTCAACATAAAATGTAACCATACAAAGGTTCTGTAGCGGCTGCATCATTAGCCGCATGCTAAAGACAAGCACACTATCCACCACTGGTAGCGTTTTGTCATTGTGTGTACAACTGAGCATAGTTTCGATTTTATAACACTTGTGTGAGTGTGTGTGCGCGTGTGTGTGTGTCTGTGCCTGTGTATATGTGTGTGTATTGAATGTACCCACTGCTGAATTTTTCACTTGCGCTCTCTCTGCTGCCTCCACAGCGCTTCGCTGTGTACTCATTTAAGTGAAAGGTCTGTCATGTCTTTGTGACCGTGCTCTCCGTTTACTGACCCTGCCCACAGTGCATGCAGTGGAGGAGCATCAATCCCCCAAACCCCTCCAGCGACAGGCATCTGTGCCAGGTGTGTCTCATAGTAGGAGGGGCTTAACCTTAACTTCACTCTGCTAGAAACAGTAGAACCTCACATTGTCTCAAATGTTTGCATTTACTAAGCAAACACAGGGCATTTCAAGTACATTAATCGATCAATAGTAAGACTGTGCTTTATTCCATCTCTAAAGCAAAGCCTTTCTTCTTTGGGGATTTATATAATGATTCAGCTAATGATCGTGCCCAGCTTTCTGTAAATGTACTTGCTCGGGTGTGAGAGCTCTGGCTTCTGGATTATATTTGAAGGAAAAGTCACATTTGAAGGTTAGCCGCCCATTTATTGGTTGTATTTCTGTGCGGACAGGGTTATAAAAGAGGAAGAGCAGCCTCATTTGTTTCGCTGGCCTGATTGCTATAGTCTCTTACTGCTGTCCATACATTGCTGGCAGTAGAAGGAGGTTCTAGCAGACAGCTTCTTTTCATCTGTTAGTTCTCTATGTTCCCATTTCACATATTCTCAATCCCCCTTGAGCAGTATGCAAGGGTATTCATTCCCAATTCTGGTCGGTTGTGTGTGCTTCGCTTTGACTTCTTTGTTTGCATAGTCGTTAGAAGATGCTTGACATTATTAGAATTGTTCTAATGAAACCTCAAAGCTGAGCACTCTGTTGTACCCTGCACCCACTAATTGTTCAATGGCTTTGGTCTTCAGGGGATTGGTCGGTTGTTGAACTGAATGCGCCCAATTAAGTAATTTTACCCAAATAAACTGGAAAGAAAAGGGGCTTATACACAACCCTCCAGGATTGGAGTCTGGCACCCTTGCAGCAACCTTTCTCATTGGATATCATCATTTTATGAGAACACAAACACACGGGATGTATTATTGCCATTCCTGCAAATTGTATATTCTTTCATTTTCTGAACTGCCATGTATTCTGTGTGTGTGTGTGTGTGTGTGTGTGTGTGTGTGTATGAATGTTTAACTGTGTCTGTCTGCATGCAGGAGCGTGTGTGTGTGTGTGTGTGTGTATGAATGTTTAACTGTGTCTGTCTGCATGCAGGAGCGCGTGTGTGTGTGTGTGTGCGTTTGCGCGTGCGTGATATGTGCTTGAATGCACGTGTGCGTGCGGGGGGATGGTTCTCTTGCATTCCATGTCCTCTTCTGTTGCTCAAGGGCTTTCCCATCCCCTCATTAATTTTACTGTCTGTCTCATAACGCCATTAAGACTGTGCAAAGCCTCAGGGTCCTCTTAATGGGAGAAAAGGCAAGTTCTCGTGTCTGTGTGTCTGTAGAGGAATGGTCTAGAGATATAGTTTTACATGCTGCTGTCTGTGGAGGTTTGACTGGCTTTCCCTGGTGTGTGTTTCTGTGTAGTAAATTAGAGCAGACCCTGCCCGGCTCTACAGTTTTGCTAAAGATGAAGCTTCTTAGTATGCACAATGTACTTTTGTGAAAATTAGGCAGAACCCCAGTCACAATTATGTTCCCGTGTATTGCGGTCATTTATTTTCTGTTTTAACAAACACTGTTGGTAGATTTGTTTTTAAAAAAAACAATTTAAATAATGTGTTTAAACCATATAAATGACAGTTGAAACACTGTCATCTTGAGTAGCTTCCTTTTACATCCATATTGACCTATCAGTGAGATAGAACTGTTATGAATTAAAGATAGTAAAGTTATATCAACAATTATGTCTACCTTGAATCTAGAGTAGTACAGTTTGCCTTAGTATTTTCGCAGTATCCAGGACGTTATTACTTTTAGAGGAACCTTGCTTGTAGCCAAAGGAGTATTACATTATTTAATGCCCAGGTTGGGCACTGCCATTGTACAATTGAGTAAGATACTTACACTTGAATTGCTTTAGTAAATATCCAACTGTATATTTGGATTTCATGCGAAGAACGTAAGCTGCAAGTTGCTCTGGGTGAGAGCATCTGCTAAATGCAAAAAAAAAATGTAATGAAAATGTTATGGCTGGACTCTACTTTCATAAGCATTAAATAGTACTTGCAGATGTTCACCTGCAGGTGGCACAAAACTCACATTTTGTTCCTCAGACAGGCGCTGTTCTTGTTAAACGTGCTGAAATAGAGTATTTGTGTCGTATTTCATCTTCCAGCCCCCGTGTTCCAGCCCGGGTTCTAAAATGGCCTAATCCTGTCAATAATCATAAATACATGTTCAAAAAAGGACTAATATAGAATAACAGCCTACACTCCATATACTTATCATGGTTGGGCACAGTGAAACCGTCAATTACTGCACAAATGCAGGCTTGATGATTCACTCAAGAGTATTCACTCGTGGAGACTAATTCCACTTGAGAAAAGGCGTTACGACTTTACACACAAAAAAAACCGTGCCAGCATTTCCCTAAGATTAGTAGAGTAAAAATAAATAAAAAAACAGAATTCTGCCGTAGCATGATAAGATGTGATTGTGATTGTGTTTGCACTGATGGCGTCATTATTTCATAATAAAAGTGCCTTGAGCAACGGGAAACTGTTACGGCCTATGAAGCGCAGATCCGCTTACAGTGACGGCAAATGTTTGCCATTGCATCAGAACAAACATGGAAATCAACGTTTCCCAGCTTTAATAATTAAAATGATAAGAGGGAAAATTCTCGCTTGTGAATGAATGACCAATGTAAAGACATTTTGCGGAACGATACTATTGCATAATGCCTTCAGCGGTAAGACTAGATTCCCACAAGTGTATATAGCTGTTTGACCCAATTATCTTCAATGTATTGACTCGAAAAGTAAAGTGGACAGTATTTTAATTATAGGTTATATTAACATGTGACTTATATAGAATACGTTACTCTTTCAAACACACCGCCTAATGGTTGGAACATTTATATTGGACGTGGTCCTGTTTGAGCATTATATGGGTGTGTCTTGACTCTTTGCTAGTTTTTTGGTGTGTCATGTGACCAGCTCTGTTTCCCTCTCTGATTTGCATCAGAAGTGACGTGGGAGGACCAACAGAGAAAAGTCAATGGTACAGTAACCAATGGCCTAACAGGACATCGCTCCTCCCCCTCCAAGCCCGGTTTGTCCTTGGTGTGGAAGCCAGTCACTCAAGCGATCCATCCAGGGACCCCATCTCTCCTCTTAGCTCACGCTCTTAGTGTAGACCTGCGTAGTTTCCCTTCTTCCCCATGATGTGCTATGAGTGTTATTATGGGTGTTCAATCAGATCTGACTAATAGAAACCAGCTGTGTAGAAATAACTCTTCCTGGCTGACCCCACCTCAGAGAGTCCTGAATATTTGTTCAGGGTGACCTGCGTGGGAGATCTTTGACAGAAGGGGGAACTTGCAATATACGGCCTGATTTACTAAGACATGTAGCATGTACAAAACCGTTGGTCATGGTATTTGTTTTGCACCAATCATTGGTTGTGTTATTAGTTTTGCACCAATCATTGGTTGTGTTATTAGTTTTGCACCAATCATTGGTTGTGTTATTAGTTTTGCACCAATCATTGGTTGTGTTATTAGTTTTGCACCAATCATTGGTTGTGTTATTAGTTTTGCGCCAATCATTGGTTGTGTTATTAGTTTTGCACCAATCATTGGTTGTGTTATTAGTTTTGCACCAATCATTGGTTGTGTTATTAGTTTTGCACCAATCATTGGTTGTGTTATTAGTTTTGCACCAATCATTGGTTGTGTTATTAGTTTTGCACCAATCATTGGTTGTGTTATTAGTTTTGCACCAATCATTGGTTGTGTTATTAGTTTTGCGCCAATCATTGGTTGTGTTATTAGTTTTGCATGTGCCAACAGGTTTTGTACATGTCTTAGTAAATCAGACCCATAGTGTTATAGTGTTATAGTGCTGTAAATCCTACCAAAGCTATTAATTCTGATATCAAAGTGAAACTAAGACAGTCTGCCCTTTTGCAGTTACAGCACTATGATGTGGTGTGATATTGGATCTATAGCATAAGGACAAGGATTTACTTATTTGTAACTGTCTACTTTATTAATATGGAAAAGGCCATTTTTGTAGTGTTCTGCAATGTGAATTATTGTCATTATTATTGGTATTTGTTTGTTATAGCTTTTAGTGAGTTATTTCCCTTTTGCAAAGACTGTTTTCTCTAGATCCATCTGCGTTAATTGTGTGTTTGAGAATAAATTAAACCATTAATGCTTTGAGGTTGCTTCTACAGTTATTGCCACAGTTACGGGCACACTGGGATATTCTAGTTTTAAGATCTCAATCATCTTGTCGTGCTTCCAGATGTGGTACGACAGAGCAATTGGCGGCCTCTTAATTGACATATAATGAGGGTTCTTTTATGAGATCGCTTATTTCAGTACACCCTTCACTAGATAAGGACATTATCACAAACTGCGATTTGAATTTGTATTAGATGGCTGTTTAAATGTTTAGTTCAGCCGCCGGTAGCATTCAGGCCTTGTCGTACGTGCGTATGTCCGCAGTTGCTGCAAGGGTTTGTCAAATTATGTTGGTCTTGTGTCCAGAAAGAGCAGCCATTTTGAGCACTAGCTAGGCAGGCCCACTGGATGCCTGACACTCTTCTAACCGGTTCTTATCTTGCAAAGGAATTATTACCTTTGTTAGGTTAATGGCTCAGTTGTAGAAACTACTACACAACGGACAAATACTGTGGCTAAGAATTTTATATAGCGGCAACCTGAGGGGCATGTTTACGCTCATCATGCTGTGCAATTGCAGCACGGTGTTCGTGCAGGTTGACTGGCTTTCTATTGTGTGGATTGTCTCATTTAGAGAGCAAAGTGAATGGGGTGAGGCACCTAGAATCAGTCTCACGTTTACTTACCTATATCAGCACAGTTTCCTTTGTACAGAGATCAGCTTAAATCAAATCAGTTGTGGGCGGTTGCAAAGTACATCTCGGCCGCTTATTGTATTTTTAATGAGTAGAGTATATGAGTGTAGAGTGCAAGGAATTAATGTTGTGAGTTGAGTTTAAATTACTGTACTTAAAGATATGTTTTCTCTGTTTCCATCTTTAAAGCTAACCCCCTGATGTTTGCATTGTTTTAAACAAAATTTGCAGATTCATCGCGCTACACTGGGAAGGCATGGGAACATGATTATGATAAGATATTAAATTAACTGTAAGATGCCAGTTACAGTAGACCTACTGTTAGCAACAAAGATATTGTGTTCCGGCGTGCTGTAATTTCAGAGACCTTACCCAACCTGTCCTAGAAGTGCATATGCATGTTATACAATATGAGAGCCCATTGATTCTTAATGAAGAGAATATTTGCTGATGGTAAACCGACACCAAATCACAAAAGACTACGTCATATAAGTCTCTATTACTCCAGCATAGACACTAGGCCTAATACCTACAATTATGATGGATGGGTGGATGGATGGATGGATGGATTTAAAACTGAGTGGTGCTTTTGGCAGAGTGCAGATACATGCCGTCTAGTTGTTTTTTCATTGTTAGCACCAGGAAAGCTAATGCAAGGTGCTTGCTTGTGCAGTGCATTCTTGCAAAAGACTGTCTGTTTAGGCTCTAGGTGATGCAGCTGCATTAACAAAGCAAATATAAGCAGATATTTGCCATTTTAAACCAGCTTTGAGTTTTCAGAAAAGGGTAGTCTTTTTAAAAAATAATGAACAATAATTTTAAAAATAAACCTTTTATTTAGACCTTTTTTTAACCTTTTTCTAAACTATTTTTCCACTCTGTCTTTTCAAATGCAGTTTAATGTATAGCTGGGGCTTGACGTTAAAGTGTTGTGGAGAAATTCGAAGCCTGGAACTGATAGAGGACGAAGTGCATAGCCTTCCTCTGCCTTGAACAAGCTCAGAACCTTAAGAGCGTTTGCACACTCACCGCGCACGTGCGGCCACTAGCGTGTGCACCCTTGGAAATATCTTTTGGGCCAAGATGAAAGGCGCGTTCGACGCTCTGTGATTATTCGCGATAAGATGAAAGAGGAGATAACTATGAGGAAACGGTGGCTCTTTCTCCTCCGCAGGCATGCTGAATGTGTCGGTAAAATAAACGAGGCTGTCTAGAGAGAAATACGGAAGGTGCCGGAATCTGCTGTGAAACATGTGTACCGTTTAACGCACGCAGGGCTTGATTTACTAAGACCTTTAGCGTGTGGAAACATTTAGCACATGAAAAACGAATAACACAACCAATGATTGGTGCAAAACAAACCATGGTCATCTTATTGGTTTTGAGTGTGCTAAAAGGTTTTGCACACGCTAAATGCCTTAGTAAATCAAGCCCACAGTGTTTGAGGATCTTAGGCATGGGGCAGAGAAAGCGCAGCCCTTTATTCTTTCAAATGCAGCTTTCCCCTTCAGCTGTACAGCATATACGTATGTTAAAGGCACCCAAATAAATTAAGTAAAAAACATGGAAAGATTCAGGTTTTACATGGTGAAATACCTATTTGTTTGATATACTGCACGTTTCCGACACCTTGAAATGCAGACTTACCTCAGCAATCTGATTTAGGTATTAAATGGAAACTATTACGGTCAGGTCCTGCACAGTGCTCAGGGAATATCCACGGGAGCCTGTTAAAGCACAACTGACGTTTGGTAGAACTTTGGGTTGTGTAGTTACCTGGTCATGATATGAGTCCAAATAGTGGCGAAATATGTTCATTAGTTGCTCTGTGCTCCCCTGGGGTGATAATCCAGAATAGGGTATTTAAAATGCCACTTCTAGCACGTATGACCAGGAAAGAAGCGGATTCTGTCAATACAAAAAAAACAGTCCTCGTACGTATTCTTTTTTGTGTAATTAAAATTATTTATAAAGTACTATTTTCTTCAATGTTGTTAGCAAGCTACCAGAAAAGACTACCAAAATGTCGGCAGGTCGGACCATAGATATATACTAGTAGTAGGAACTTTTTCTTCTGTGGAAATTTGGACCAATGAGTGGTTTCTGACGCATCGTAGCATTAATGCTGTTTCTGGCACAAGAACATTGCCTACCTACCGGATCTACGTTCCAAATAAAATACGAAAAAGCAAGAAAAGGGCCATTAAATTAAAAAATAAATTAGGTACGAGGACTGGTTATTGTTTGTATTGACAGAATCCACTTCTTTCGCGGTCGTATACGTGCTAGAAGTGTAATTTTGAGACCATTTAGCTGCCCTATAGAAGTGAATGGAGAGCGACAAATACCCTATTCTGGATTATCACCCCAGGGGAGCACAGAGCAAGTAACAAACATATTTCGCCACTATTTGGACTCATACCATGGCCAGGTAACTACACAACCCAAAGTTCTACCAAACTTCAGTTGTGCTTTAAGGGTGTGCAGTGATTTTGTGCAGTTTCAGTAGTCAGGCAAAGCAGGTTACGACGCCTCAAGAACGGCGTCCCCCAGGGATCTGTCCTGGCCCCCCTCCTCTATAATATATACACCTATGACTTGCCTGATACAGTCTCGCGGAAGTATGCCTATGCGGATGACCTCGCGTTGGTGTACTCCGCTGGAGACTGGCAGTCATTGGAGGGGACTTTGAGCCAGGACATGCAGAGACTAGTGGCATACCTCCGGAAATGGAGGTTGAAGCTCAGCGAGGCAAAGACGGTGTCGGCGGCCTTCCATCTTAACAACAGGGAGGCTAAACGTGAGCTCCGAATATATATTGGCGGAACACCCCTGCCATGCTGCGCTGAGCCAATTTACCTCGGCGTGACATTGGACAGGTCGCTCACGTTTCGCCGACACCTTGAGTCACTGCGCAAGAAGTTAACATCTCGTGTGGCATTGATGAGGCGACTTGTCGGGTCAGGCTGGGGCGCCGACGCAAGAACATTGCGTACGGCAGCCCTGGCCCTTGTTTACTCGACTAGTGAGTACTGCGCACCGGTATGGTGTCGCAGTGCCCACACCCGCCTCATCGACACGCCCATTAACGAAGCCTTGCGCATCGTGACAGGATGCCTGCGTCCCACTCCCGTGGACAATCTTTCCATTCTTGCAGGCATCCAGCCCGTTGGGCTTCGCCGCGCGGGAGCCACAGCACGTCTCGCGTGCCGGGCCGTGGAGCCAAACCATCTGCTCCACGAAAGGCTCGCTGTAATTGCTGAGCCTCCCCGGCGCCTTAAGTCGAGACACCCATTTGTGCCTGCCGCACAGGAATTCCTGCAGCAATGCAGTGATCTTAACATCAGTGCGGCACGGTGGGCGGATTACATCTGGAGCACGGAGTGGGAGGAGAACACCTCTAGACTCCGTGACTTCATCCCAGACGTCGGTTTTCCCCCCTATTGGGATGGACCTGCCTAGACTGGCATGGGTGAGGCTTAACCGCCTCCGGACCGGCGTTGGGCGCTTCCGCTCATCGATGCACAGATGGGGCTTGGCTTCTTGCGCAGCCTGCGAGTGTGGCGCGGAGGAACAAACCGCAGACCATGTCATCCTGGACTGCCCGATTTATCGGGCACCCAATGGGATGCATGGTCTGTCGGTTCTGGATGATGACACGGTGACGTGGCTACTGGAGGTGTGCCCCGAAATATAGTCCGGGTGAACCCCCCCCGGGCTCGGGGTGGTAAAAGGATAGCCCCTCGGCCCCGAGCCTGGGGATGTGGAACAATGAAGATCCTACCCAAACGCAGAAGAAGAAGTAGTCAGTGAGTTTGATGTTTGTTTACTGTCCTACATTTCCCCTTGAGCTTCTCTTCTCTCCCTGCAATTTCCTTGATAGGTTTTCATGCCCCTTGTCCCTTATATTAAAAGAGATATTAAAAGAGATTGTGTGATTTTAAAAAAATACTTTTCACCCCCCCCACCCCCCACCCTCCCCACCCCCCATTTGTCTTCCATTTCTCCCAGTTTTTCATGCCCTAATTGTTTACCCAACACTTCACTGCAATGATCTGCCATCAGTTTTCTAGGTTGAACACTGGCACACATGTCCTGTCATATGCTAGCGGCTAGCTGGCACTCTTTCTCATTCTCAGTCTAGAGGGCTGGTGGCTAATGCCGACCTAAGGCACCGATTTTCCAGAGAAATCATTCTTATGTGATATGATGGGGTATGACTTGCTGACTGAATACTCCTCTTTCTAGGACACACTAAGGCAAATGGCACGTCACCCCTTTGAAATCTTGGCCACAAATTTTGCACGGTCATAATTTTATTGTTAAACATGAAAAATATGTATTTTGTAATAATAGGCTTGCACACTGGTAGCACCAGACGTGCCTATGCACTTAAATAGAGTAAGTAGACCCCTCCCTGAAGTTGTGTAAGCAAAAGGACCTTGTGCTTGTGATGACCTTTGTTGAGAAGGAACCCCATTTCTTTATGTGGTTGAATATGGCCTTGTTTTCATAAAATACCAATTTCCTTCTGCCTTTTATGTTCTTTTACTTATCTTTTTTTTCTTTTTCTTTCAGCTGCTTTAACAACAACTCCTCTTTCAGTTGTCTCCTGTTTGATGGACAGTTTAAAGAGCTTTACAGATTTCCTTCTCTTCCGTTTTTCTTTCTTTTATTCCCATGCTGTAATCACTATTTGAAAAGCTCTACTGTCAGTTTGTAGGTCTTTAGAAGACTAGACGTCACACATAGAGTGCATAAGCCTAAGCGCCATTATGTTGGCTTGTTCATTAAATGGTGCACTTTATGAATGACTTGCTTGCCGTCAAACACATTTGTCCTGTGGAAAAAGCGGCACAAAGCAATGGCCGAATACAAAGCCAACACATTAAAGCAATGGGTGAATAAAAAGGCCAACACATTAAAGCAATGGGTGAATAAAAAGGCCAACACATTAAAGCAATCGGTGAATAAAAAGGCCAACACAATAAAGCATTGGGTGAATAAAAAGCCAACACAATAAAGCAATGGGTGAATAAAAAGGCCAAACACACTAATGTATGGCACTCCCATTTACGCTTTACCAGTTCTATATAATATTAGTTGTTAACAAAGGCAGGTCAGGGATTTAGTTTTACCTGTTGTATAGCAGTAAGAGTCCAAGACCTCTTTGTACAAAAGAGTTATTGGATTCTCGGGGGTCGATTTAGTAAAACTATTACCTTCCGCAAAAAATTGTCTGAGGTGATCAACTAACGAGGCGTAAAGAGGATTGCATGTGCTAAAATTGAAAGATACGTTGATTTCTCATCGTAACTCAGGTTAGCCTGAATGAATCTGCAAGATTGGGCATTCCTACATTATTTCACGAAATTGTGGGAGTTGGTGATGTAAATAGATTACTTTAGCATGTGTAAAGTGATTTACTAAGCCCGAAATTGAAAGCAGGTATTGAAAGACACGGAATCAATAAGGTGACGGCTGTCATTACAGCAGGACGTATATATGTGTGTGTTTGGAATATCCATAACTGAATGTTAAAATACACAAGAAGAGAATTCATGGATAGCCTGCATAGGGTACATCATGAATAGTAAGAATACTGTAAACCAGTCAGTGTCTCATGTCTTATTACTGTTTTCTTTCACCCCGTTTTTGTGTTTTTCCATCAATGACATCTCAAAAATAAACAGTTGAGAAGGAGGCTTCAGAGGCAGAGAGTGGAGACACTGAAACTTCACCCCATCACTGTGAGTCTGAGCTCCTGTGTGCGCTGAAAGGACATTAGTAGTCTGTAGTCTAGTCTGATGTAATTTAATTCAGATGTGTTCACGTGCAACTTGTGGGGAGAAGAAGTGGCTTGCTGCAAAGGTTCAGGTGCTAGGTTCCTAATGCATGCATTTTGAGATAGGGAAATTCTGTTTGCATCACTGCAAGCATTTAAATATTGGCCAAATCAGGGGATTGAGGGTGGATCAATGCAAAGGCACCATACGTCCATTTCTCCATGATTTTCCGTACTGGAATTGTGACCAACAATATTTTCTTTCTTGGAAATACAACTTTTAAGTGGTCCAAGCTCACTCTGCCACAGATGGTTGAGGTGAGCCCTTTGGTGACTGTCAGTTGTGCACTAGTGTGTCTGTCTGGTGACATGACGGATTGGGTGCATAATGGCCAAGTGACTACTTGCTGGCCTGTACAGAAACACCCTGTTGATGTTACAGTTTGACTTGGAGTTTTTTCCAGATTCTCCGTCTAAAATTTTATTTGGCGAAGAAATGAATGCTGCTCTACATGATTTCCGCAATTCTTCCTTTCAGGGGCACCCACGTCCTGAAAAGGATTTATTTCTGTAGAAAAGGACCTAATTTTGCGTCTGGTGAACGGCCATCAACACCGGAAGGTCATAGATTTTCAGAGAGCATTTAGCAATATTTTCACCACACGTATTAAATGTCATTATACGTACCTCAAGCCTGTATTTCCACACAGATGAGGGGCTTTTCAAACTGCTCTGCCTTTGGAATTTCACAGAATATCTTTGCATTGATGACAGATTCATAGAAGACATCTCTGTTTAACCCACCTCTCTATAGTAACGAGGAATGCCCTTCAATTATTCGGTTCTGTGTCCAAACCGTAAGAATTAGTGTAAGTTTCCATGCCTGCAGGCTTCCACAGAGAAGTTTCCAGTTAAAAAGAAGAAACAGGAAAGGCTGCTGCACCAATTTCCTATTTATGACTTTGTCGCTTCCAGACAAGATGTACTAAATGGTGTTCGTGTCAATATTTTAAACAAAACTGTTGATTCATAAAATCTACCCCGTACGGTTTATGAATAGAACATTCAGTATGCTCCGGGGCTAACTTCCGTCTCTGTTGTCCGCTCCATAATTCAACTCCACTGATGTCTGCTCATCTGCGTTTTCTGTAGCACCAGGTGTGTTATAAATGTTGTCCACTAAACGATACTATGTCGATGGAATATCCACATACTTTGATAAGGATCATATTATTAGATTATAGGGGGTGCATATCATCCTAATTTGACAGGGGAACAATTATAACTGGTCTTGTTTCTTTCTGAGATACTGAAATGGCTGAATATGATCTCTGTTCTTTTAATTTACTCTGGATTAGAGAATCTGCTAAATGAATGTAATTTAAGGTTATTTAATGTAATGTAATACAAGTGGGTACAAAAGAGGAAATGGGAAAATTAAGAAAATAATACAATGTCCTCCATAGGTTTTTAGTTGTAAAGAGGCTGGAAAGCCAAAATGTTATCTCTGATGATTAAACAAACATGGTCTTCTTTATGCACAGCAGCTCTCAAAATATGGGCTTGTGGTTAAACTCTATAGTTGAACATATGTGAGCCTGGAGTTTAATATAACAGATGCATAACAGAAAATGTATTTAACCAAATCACCAAATATAACCAAAATCACATATTCCACCACAGAGACCTCTTCTAGGTCATTGTGAATCGTTTATGAC